>JADRCH010000102.1:3232415-3288340 GCA_019843965.1 Rhynchomys soricoides
AGAGAGAGAGAGAGAGAGAGAGAGAGAGAGAGAGAGAGAGAGAGAGAAAGAGAGAGAGAGAATGCTTATTGGTTGGTGGTTCAGTCTCTGAAAGCCCCTAAGGTTCTAGGTTAGTTGATACTGTTGGTCTTCCTGTGGAATCCCTATCCCCTTCAGCACCCTCAATCATCCTTCCAAATCTTCCATAAGAGTCCCCGAGCTCATTCCAATGTTTGGTGTGAGTCTATGCATCTGTCTGAGTCAGCTGCTGGGTAGAGCCTCTCAAAGGGCAGCTAGGCTCCTTCAGCAAGCATAACAGAGTATAATTAATAGTGCCAGGTATTAGTGCTTCTTCATAGGATGGGTCTCATTGGGTTGGTTATTACTTGGCTATTACCTCAGTCTCTGCTCCATACCCTGCCCCTGAATCTCACTTAGAAGTGGGAACACAATAGTTATCGGAGGCTGAGAGAGGAAGGGAACTGTGTGGGAGAGGAAATGGGGAGGGAAATGAGGATTCAGGATCAGGTTTGGGGAGAGACAAAGGAGATGGCTAGATGGCCATGAGAATGAATTGAAATCTGCAGCTGGCCAGCTTGGGTGTAGAGGGGCATCTCAAGGACTATGCCAAAGACCTGGCAGAGGAGAGGCTCCCAAGAATCAGCGAGGGAGACCTTTGCTGAGATTCACAGCACTGGGGATATAGAAACCGAAGAGGATACCTCCTGTGGCCAGGCAGAAACCCCAGTGGAGCAGTAGGGACACCACCCACCCATAAAACTGTGAACCCCAAATTTATCCTGCCTACAAAATAAGCACTTTTAATTGATAAGATTTGATGGACATAAGATCTACTATTGTTAGAGATGCTAATATAATGTATACCTAAAACATGTAACAATTTAAACATAATTACAAAGAAACTTAACACCACGTAAGGAAATGCATAAAACAAAAGTCTAGTGTTTAGTGAATTATCTTAAGTGCCCATTACTCGCCCTGCTCGTGGCATTGGAATATTGAATACTGCCATTGTGGTAGAAACCCCACAAATTCAACGTCTTCCCAAAGTACCAACTCCCCTGACTGTTGCTTTAAAGATGCCTAATCATCTAGGCTTATGTTCATAAATTTAACCCATCATTTGTAACGTATTAAATAACCAACCATAGGATGCCTACTGTTTTTAGTTGACATTTTTAGAAATTATTTTTCATTTAACACAAACTTTCCAAGATTATCCGTCTTGTTTCTTGTACTCATGAATCAATATTTGTTGTTGCTGAATAGTGTTCTAGTGTATTAATAGATCATAACTGTTTATTCCTTTTTGGACCAGTTGTTTTCACAATTGGTTTATTCTGATTGAGGGTATTATAAATGATAATACTCTAAATGCCTGGCACACATTTCTAAGTTCACATTTTTATACTTTCTGAAAAGTATAACCCAGGAAGTGGAGTTTCTGTGGCAAAGGGCATACATTTACTCAACTTTATGGAAAGTATAACAATGTCTATGTTCTAAAATTGCTTTACAGAGTTAAATTGGGCATTCTCAACCTACATATATTCTCAATGTTTCACATTTATTCTAATATTCACTTTGTTTAGTCCCAAACAAAATGTGTGATAAACTGGTTATAAATCCCAGTGAGGTGGTTTGTGTATGCTTGACCCAGGGAGTGGCATTATTAGGAGATGTGGCCTTGTTGGAGTAGATGTCTCTTTCCTGGAGGAAGTGTGTCATTGTGGGGGTAGGCTCTGAGACCCTCCTCTTAGCTGGCTGGAAGACATTAGATTTCTCCTGTTTGTATTTGGACCAAGATGTAGAACTCTCTGTTTCTTCAGCTCCATGCCTGCCTGGACACTGTCATGCTTCCTGCCATGGTAATGGGGTAAACTTCAGAACCTGTAAGCCAGACCAATGAAATGTTGTCCATTACAAGAGTTGCCTTGGTCATGGTATCTCTTTACTGCAATGGAAACCCAGCTTACTCAAACTAACAACCCCCCATAAAACCAACCAACCAACCAACCAACCAAACAAAAATAAACCCAAAAAAACAAAACAAACATCTGTATAAGTGAATAGAACCATGGATAATTATGATGGGATATGTATTTAAGACAATCCTCTGCACCCTTCACAAAATTATTTGTTGCAGATGATTTCTTTGTTACTTGCAACAGGGCATCTAGAGTCAATCTAACTTTAATATTAAGACATTCCACAAGCCAATTATGAGGAGGGCAAACCTTTAATACCATATTAAAGTTGCTAAAACAGGAAACTTAGAAGTTGATTTTATTATGGCTGGGGGAATTTTGCCATGCAAATCATTATTAACAAATAAAACTCAAGAATACATAAAATAGCAACATGCCAGGACAAGTTTGAAGTTGGTACTAAAAGTATGATCTGCCTTGGAATTTCAAATGAAAAAATGAAGAGGAAGGAGGAGGAGGGGAAGGGAGAGGAGGAGAATGACTTTAAGTTGATGAATATAACCTATCAAATTAAAAGACTTAAGAAAAACATATAATTACAAACAGAAAGACAAAGCATTTGGTTAAATTTAAGTAATTCATTTTTTTTTAATTCAGCAAGTCAATAATAAAATATAATAAATAAAGCAGAGAAGGAAAACCATCATTAATACACATAATGTTTACTAACAAAATATGGAAAGATTCCTGCTGATATTGTAACCAAACAAGAATGTTTCTTTTCCTTCCTTATAATCATTAGATCAGAGATCTCATAATAAACACAGCTAAGCATGAAACCTAAATATAAAAACTGAAAGGGAGGTACAAACTGGATTATTGCATGTATACTCACAATGGCATGTACGGAATCCTAGATATACACTGTAAGCCCCTAAGGGAAACAGCACTAGGCACTCCCCTCTCTAGACTTCTCTATTGGCCACAACTGCCATTTCCAGCTCCTCAAGGCTTCAGAGTGGCACAGCTCTGCATAGGAAAAAAGCCCAAGAGTAGGGTACAAAATCTCACCAATCCCTGATCTTGCCACAGGATCAGGCCATTTAATCCCTCTGACCACCTTGGAAAGCTCTGCCCCATAAGAAACCCTATATAAAGTCTTACATGGGTGCTCAGCTCTCTGGTGTTTTTTGCCATAACAGAGACAGCAGCCTTCTTATGTTTTTTCCCTCTCAATAAATATCTCCTGCGAGGTTTGTTGCATAGTATGACATTCTGATATCACTTGACTCCTGACTTCCAGGATACCTTTATGTAAATGTCAGCTGTAACATTTACATACTCCAACATATGTGGTGTGATGAGTATTATGACACGTTAGAATGTTATTAATTAAAAATAGATGTTGGTTCATGACTGAATACTGCAGCATTCTGTTGCTCAGAGGGGAAAACATTACCCATTATAAAAGTCTACACAATCAAAGCTTGTTTCTACATTGTAGTATACATTTTGAAAACATTGCGTCTGAAATGGTTTAACTTAAGATTGTTAATACCTTTCTAGGGAAAAAGTGGGTTACTGCTCAGTGCTAAGATTTGCAATAATTGTGTGGATATCTTTTATTCAATAAAAATATTTCTTTAATTTATAATTAGAAATGCAATTGTCATAGAGATGGAAAAGACCAAGGTATCACAAGCAGTATATTTTTTTGTTTCAGTGAGTTATCAAATTCACTAACAAGCACCTATTTAGATAAGGCAGTTTAGACAGAGCTAGTAAAAAGTGATCCAAAATGTAATAATGTTTTCTAGCTCATGATTTCTTACATTTTTCCACCCAATTGTTTCTTTTGAGAAAATGTATACAACTTTGTGTTCATTGGTACACAAAATAGGTATACCAATCAAAGATTCACTGGTAGCAATTTATAAGAAACTTTATTTTCAACAAGTCTTTGGAATATATGCAAGTTTACCATTTCATAAACATGAAAGAAAATTTTACAGTATTGAGATGAGAGCACTTGTTTACTTTTATCAAAGTAACTAAATTTTTGTGGAATATTTAGTTCCCCAGACTTACAGCATCTTCATTGTTTTCTAGAAATTTTTGCATTAGATTTATAATAATCAATGCTGAGAGCACCGATACAAAAATACATATTACAAAATGTCAGAAGTATATTTAAGGTCATTTCTGAACTTTTTAAAAAGTCCTATCCTAATTCCAAACCAAGACCTCTTTTATGAAATTCAAGTTTGCAACTCAAACATCATTTTTTAAAATCAAACATAGTACAATAATTTGATACTTATATATTAAGGAACAATGATAAAAAATATTAAAGTCTTCATTTTTATAATGAAAAATGTTTTTACAAGGGTGGAAAATATTTATGCACAGTAATCACACTCCAGTTCTTAACATGTGATACCCTAGTTTCTGAACTGAGTTGTTTAAGAGAGCATTCACTCATGTTGTGTGACAAGCCATCATGAACAGTACAAGGTCTACATGCTGTGTGCTGACGATCAAGGCTGCAATGAAGTCAGAAACTGTAAAATTCTCTGATCACACACACATACACCTGAGATTCATTCACATTTGATTCTGTATTATGTATGTGCTTTGTACACTCAAGAACCTTTTAATGTTTTTATGACCCTCGTGTTCATTTATAGAACTCCAAATAGGATCCTGTCCCTGAGTTTAAGAAGCTTTATTCTAGATTACAATGGGAGAGATATGGCACCAGGACAAGCTATATACAAAGGATTCATCCTCATTACTTGCTTCATAAATACCCTGATTTTACTGCTAAGGTTTATTATCCAGAGGAAACTTTTTGATTAGTCCTCTGTTATTTTTGTGGCTCAAATAGATACACTTCTGAATATTCAGCTTCCATTATTTCTCCCCCAAGCTTAATCATTGCACCTTGCTGGTAGAATCCAAACTAAAATCACCATGAATTTTAAAATATACTATACTTAATGCTGTAATGCATATTGATTTGCACCTGGTCTTCTCCTGTCACATTGGGAATTTGTTTTAATGTTCTTCACATGTGCTGTAGAGAAGGGCAGCATAGAAAAAGCTGCATTCTTTGTATAGAGGGTCCACTTGCGACTCCTGGAGACTAATTTCTATTGAATGTGCTTGATAGTATTCGAGAATAAAATATTATAACACTTAAATGTGCTATTTAGGATATGACTGCAGCACACATAGGAGTTTATGACCATCTCATTAGAGTTGGAAATAACATGCGATGCTTTAGAATAACTCCTGCTGATATGTTTGTTTTATTAGCATATTTTATTTATATATAATAAGGGGCATGATGGTTTGTATATACTTGACTCAAGGAGTGGCACTATTAGGAGGTGTGGCTTTGTTAGAGTAGGGGGTGTCACTGTGGGCATGGGTTTTAATACCCTCTTCCTAGCTGCCTGGAAGCCAGTCTTCTCCCAGCAGTCTTCAGATGAAGATGTAGAACTCTCAGCTTATCCTGCACTATTGCCTGCCTTGACGATGCCATGTTCCCACCTTGATGATACTGGACTGAATCTCTGAACCTATAAGCCAACCCTAACTAAATCATTGCCTTATAAGAGTTGCCTTGGTCATGGTGTCTCTTCACAACAGTAAACTCTAACTAAGACAAGGGGTCTGATGACATATTATACATGTGTATATTGAATCTATATCTGTATCACTTACTCTCCAATCCATAATTACCCTGTTCTTCTTTACCTCTGCTAAACCCTTTCTTTCTGTATAGAATTGCTGCTACTTTCATCTCTCTCTTTTTTTCCTGGGATGTTTTAATGAGTGTCATTAATTTTGCTTGTTGAAACATGAATAAGAACTAGTTAACAGGTCCATGGGCACCTCACTAGTGATTATGCCACTGAAGAAATTCTCTCTCTCTCTCTCTCTCTCTCTCTCTCTCTCCCATCAACATATATATACACATACATATACTCAGGTACTGGCAGAACTCCAAGGTCTCTCTCTTTCATGTTAGGACGCTTATACATCCAATATTGTGGGAATCTTGTGTAACTAAAATAAGCAAATGATACGTGGGAACCAACTAGTACTTAGTAGGAACACCAGAGTGATTCTTTGTAGATTTAAGTAGATATAAAACTCCAGTTCCTGGATTGGGGCAAAGAATAGAATTACACTCCATGGAAAAATAAGTTACAAAAACACTAGTATTGTATTAAAAATGGCTGATGGACATATTCCAAGACAACAAGAGGAAATATTTTCAAATCATCTGTTATCAACACCAGGACACCAGATTGTGTGTCTTTTGGGTCCTCCCTGATTCTGGCTCTTATGATATCTCTGCCCCATCTTCTGCAATGTCTTTGAGCCTTGAGGAGAGAGGTCATACAAATACCTTGCTGTGTGGCTGAGAACTCTACTAATATTTGTTCTCAGCACGTTGATCAGTTTTGAGTTTCTTTGTTAATCATAGTATATTGCAGAAATAAAATTTCCTGCAGTAGTCAGAGCTGTGCAAATTTGCGAAATTTTATTCTAAAAGGAGACCTAAGAGAAATAACATAGTTCTTTCATATGATCAGATGGCTTCTGGCAAAGCACAAAGATGAGCTATGTCTGCTTCAATCTATAAAACACCTAAAATATAATTTAGGTAAAATCAAAGTAAGTAATTTTAGACATATGCAGACTATGTGAAAGACAAAAATTGAACAAAATACTATATTATAAATATAAGTTTTATATATATATAATTGAGCCTTTGGTTATATAAGATATAAATTAAAAGAAATCTATGCTTAAAATCAAAGCATTCAGGGTTAAATAAACTTTAAACACTGATAGACAGTTCAGATCTGTAAAAGTGAAAATAAGGAGATTAAGGACATAGTACAGGTTTTAGGCAAATATATTACATTGTATATTATCTAAATAATTTAAAGAACTGTCCAACTGGTTATGGCTATAACATATAAAATCATTTGTTTTCTCTGGAATTCTACAAGATTGTGAAGAATCAAAAGGCTTAAAAAGGCACTGAGTTCCCTTGTCTAGTTGGTTGGGCAGAGCTGCCAGCAGCAGATGATGTCCATGACCAAGCCTTCTATGATCCATACTGCATGCAGCAGCACTTTGCACCTTCTTTCCATGAACTGTGGGTAGACCATTGCAAGACAAACTGTTGGTGCATCTGTTCTACCTTTTCATGGTTACAACAAAAAGACCTTATATCACATAAAGCACTTTTGTGTTTCCTTCAACTAATATTCTGTTTGTTTTTGAAGACAGCTCATCTTATTGATATAGACAGCCTAGAGAGCAATTGAAAGTGTAATGTTGTCCAATTGACAATTAATCAGGAGTTAAAAGCACTTGAGCAGAGAATTGGCAAATACTCCAGTCACAGCAAAAAGCGAGCCTTCTTTATCATATAAATGAAGACATTTTCTATCAAAGGAAAAAGTCATGGAAAATTTGTAGGCATTATGATCACATTACGAAGGTCACTGAATTTTGTTTTTCCTCTTTTATGAAATCTGTCATAGGACAAGTAGATGCCACTGGGTGGTGTGCATTGCTTCTGGTAACTTAGTTATGTGTGTAGTTACTGATTCTTCCAGAACAGGACTTATTTTTTCTTGTGATGCCTTAAAACTTCCAGAGATGCAGTATGTCAACTCAGCCATAGCCATTTGTGCTTTAGACTTCTCTTTCTATTATGTAGTCAGAGGCCAGCAGTGAACTTGTTCCCGGATCAAGGAGAAAGCCTCTGTTAGCTGGCCTCTGCACTGTTACAGAAGTAGATTGATGTTGACAATGTCCACAGGCACAACAAAAACTTCTAGGTAAATGAGTCACCTCACAAATGTACTTCACAAATGTAGCTACATTCCTATTATAGTTTAAAATGCAACTTGTATTCATTCTACTTTAAACATTCTTCCCATAGCATGAAAGTCTTTTCTCATGTAAGCAAAAAGAGTTTATGTCCAGTACAACCACAAGACACTGAACCTCATTTTTCTACTAGGCATGTGGAGAAGGCGGGACATCAAGTGTTTTCATTCATACATTGATATGCGATCTCATGAATGATATCTTTATAATTCTACTTAAAAGTTATCTAGAATGTTGTTGCATAAGAAGGTTTTGAAATCCAGGCAAATTTGTTTATTTTATAGTAGGTTAACTGTCATAAAAGATGTGCACAAATTTACATTAAATCACAATTATTATGATGTGCAGGAGCTATATGAAACAGATTGCATATCATATTAAATTGACTTACACATGAATTACATCTACCTTATGAAAATCAAACTTTTTAGGTTGCCTGAATTGCTAAAGATGTATTTCTTTTTTATTAAATATTGACTTGATAAACATTGTTAACTTTAACCTATGTAGAGACCTGGTATAATGCAAAAGAAGGTGGGTCTGATTTGCATAGAAGATCTTTCATCTTACCTGATCTGAATGGACCTCTCAAACAAATGCTGTTCTTTCTGTTTATTGAACAGCCGAGAAAATATGGTATCGAAAGAGAATGAGAATTTTTTTGTGGGCAATCTTTACAGGAGTCTCACAAGGAAGGAAAGTGTTGTAGGGCCCTATTGACTCAGAATAGCACACAAAGCCAAAATAAGATTTTGTTTTTGTTTTGTCGATCTATAACCACATAGTATTCTCAAAATTTTTCTTTGTCTGTGGGAGTGTGTTGTTTTAAATTTCTTGCTGTTTTCAGTGCATGTCTTTAGGGCTAACCTCTACAACTTACACATACATACACTGTTCTGCATCAGAGGCATGACTGGGTCAAAAGGGAAACATGAAGTATAGTACATCATGGAGTCTAAAAGCATAGTTGCATTGATTACAATGCACCATTTCTCTTAAAGGTAAATTAATTCTGAATGGGTCAAAGCCACAGTATTTAAGGAGAATGAAAACATTGTTACTAACGATATCAAAACACACTAGTAACTTGGTGGCAGGCTGGATGAAAGACTGATTTGTAAAGATAAGCTTCTAGTAGCATTTCTCAGAAAGTTCATTCCTACAGAGAATGTGCATAATTCAAGAGGCATAAACATGTTCATGGTCACTATTCAGGTTCAGAAACAGAATTTTCTATTATCTTCTCAGCCTTTTACATGCTCTTACCTTGAATCATTAACATTTCTTTGCTTTAGTAGAACAGCTGTCTCAGGTTTTGTAGAGTAATTTCTTTGTCATTAATTTTACATTATATGTTTGTAGTATTAAGTATTATGGAACTATTTGGGGGATCAACTCTGAAAATTAGTTAAAGTTAGAATGGATAACAAAGTAATGGTAAACATATACAGAAGAGATTAAAAGGCCAACCGAAGACAGGCAATGATGTCCAACAGCAAGCACATGTAAACTGATTTTTCTCTCTCCCTAAACAGACTTACCATCTTTCTTTTCCTTCCTCCCAAAGATCTATTCTTGAAATGGGAAGCATCTGATAGTTATAGACTGTGCTCTTCTGTCTGCTACTATTGTGCCTCAGCTTCTTTGCATTCATTAGATTTAGGATCTTACAAACTCTAACAATATGTCTTCTCTTGTAGCCATCTGGGAATCCTTTTGCCCACCCTGTCTAAAGTAATCCCATTTCACTTGCAGTGCAGCAGGGGATCCAAATACTTTTTCCATTTTTCTTCCACACATTAGCAAAAGTTTTGAATTTCAAGGGAATAATAAAATAATCGATTTACTGCTAGCAGAAAGGCTTCAGGAATGCATTTGTAGATAATCTACCTGAATGTTAAATTCTCACAGGCTTGTTTTATGCTTACAAAAACCTGTAGTTTTGTTTTTTTATCATCTACCTCACAGCTGTACCCCCGATTCACAGTACGGAGCTAAGTGGTTTTTACATAATTTACTTGAACAGTTTTTCAGCATCAAGAGACATATAAAAATTGAAAGAGGAATGATGAGAAAATGTGTAAGTAGAACATGTCTTCCCAAAGTCATAAAAATGAGTATCCATGTGAGATAAAACAGAGGATTACAAAGTGAACTTTTTTGAGTTAAAAGAGACACAAATGAAGTTTGAAATAAAACCAAATATTACACTTGAGAATATATTAATTTGATTTAATTTAATCAAAAAATCTGTATTAAATTTTCAGTGTGTTTGTAAAAAATGTTCACAGCAGAAATACTTTCTTCATAGACTTCTTGAAGATTCAAATGAGTTAATACGCTTTGTATAAGCATAACATCTGCATTTGCAGTTATAACATAAAATTTTGGTTATTTTGCTTATTTAATATGTAGCTTAGAACTATAAGGATAGAGTTATTTAGAAAGGATAATACTAACCAAACATGTTTCAAGTAATAAGTATTGAGTGTTATTATATATCAATCATACATTTAGTAGCCATTTTGAATGGCTACGGTAATTAAGATTTAGCTACAAATGTTTTACTCATTCACATATTCATTACATAGGTTGTCTTGGGTTCAATCTTATTTTCATTTTAATTAACTCAGATGTACCTACCAATTGAGTAAAATTCATTATGTCCATTACATAAATGTGACATTGTTCACAACAATTATTTTTTTATTAAATAAAAATACTTAGCATGATCATAAAAGACATCATCAGGATTTAAATAAAATTATTTAGGATGTAAGTATTATTGTTTTGAAAAATCACCCAGCAGACTTGGGGGGTTTATCACAGTGGGACAGCATAGCTTAATATGTATAAGCTTCATCTCCAGCATAAAATTGAAAGAATAAAAGAGTAATAAAATTAAATAAGGAAAGAATACTAAGTTGAAATTAACTGACCTTATAATAATTGGATTTATTTTTCTGGAAACATACTTGAAGCAGATATAAGTGAGCATGAAGCATGGTTTTAAGAAGTATCAGAATATAAGGAAGTTTCCAAGTTTGTTTGCAAATTTCAGTTCTACTGACAGCATCCTACACTTCCTTTAATAACAATGAACTGAGTGAAGGTATTTATTTAGAGAAAAAGATACAATTGCAAAAAGAGACAGAACCATACAGAAACTTAAATGCGCTCCAGTGGACAAAAAAAAAAAAAATCGTTCTAAGAATGTTATTGTTCGTATGTGTATGGGAATATGTGTGTGTGTGTGTGTGTGTGTGTGTGTGTTATAATCTTTTCTTCAGATCAGTAAGAATGAGCTGTTAAATGGCAGTCCTTAAACAATAAATAATATTAATGAAAACATTCACACTAATTTTCTTTGTCAGCTCATTTGTTTTTCAAACACATGTTTCAGTTATCGTATTTTGGGTAACTGAGCTAAGAAAAATAACGTCATTTTTAGGTAGAAGAATACATTTTTTTTTTTAATATTTTACAGTGTAGGTTTATATTTGGGCTTGAAATTAAGTTAAGAGAAAAATGTGATAAATGTTTTGATTGTTTTAAAAATTTCCAACTACGTTCTTTTCAAAAATTTCCACCTAAAATCTCAATAAGACAAAAATTAGTGCTTTATTACCAGTATCCTTGACATTTCTTTACTCCCGGAGACTGGACCACTAACCAAAGAACACACATGGAGAGACCCATGGTGCTGGCCGCATATGCGGCGGAGGATGGTCTTGTTAGCCATCAGGGGGAGGAGAGGCCCTTGGGCCGGAGGGTGTTAGATGCCCCAGTAGAGGAGAATGCCAAGGAGGGAAGATGAGAGTGGGTGGGTGGGTGGGTGGGGGAATATCCCCACAGAGGCAGGAGGAGGAGGGAGGGAATAGGGAGGTTCCAAAGGGGAGATCTGGAAAGGGGGAAACATTTCAAATGTAAATAAAGTATCAAGAAAAATAAAAAAAATATTATTTTTTAAAAATTATCTTTAATATGTTTTTATAGTCTGGTCGTTATCCCCCTCCAGATCTGCCTTCTGACAGCTTCTCATCCCATTCCTCCTCCCCCATCTCTAAGTGGATGTTCCTACCCTCACCCCACCAGGCCTCCCCACTCTCTGGGACCTCCAGTCTCTCCACAGTTAGGTGCTTCTTCTCTGACTGAACCCACACCCGGCAGTCCTCCGCTCTATATGTGTTGGGGGCCTCATATCAGCTGGTGTATGCTGCCTGATTGGTGGCTCAGTGTCTGAGAGATCTCAGGGGTCCAGGTTAATTGAGACTGCTGGTCCTCCTATGGGGTCGCCTTCCTCCTCAGCTTCTTCCAGCCTTTCCCTAATTCAACCACAGGGGTCCCTAACTTCAATCCAATGGTTGGGTATATGCATCTGTATCTGTCTCAATCAGCTGCTGCCTCTTGGAGGGCCACCATGCTAGGCTCCTGTCAGTAAGCACACCACAACAGCATCCGTAAAAGTGTCAGGTCCTTGGGCCTTCCCTTGAGATGCATCCCAATTTGGGCCTGTCACTGGACCTCCTTTTCCTCAGTCTCTTCTCCAGTTTTGTCCCTGCAGTTATTTTCAGACATGAACAATTCTGGGTCAGAGTATTTGACTGTGGGATGGCAGCCCCATCCTTGCACTTGATACCCTGTCTTTCTTCTGGAGGTGAACTCTACAAATTGCTTCTCCACTGTTGGGCACGTTCTACTTAGTTGTGCCTTTTCTGTTTAACCGTCCTGATCAAACTTCTATTCCAACTGTATCCTTTGCACTTTATTCCTGGACATCCTATCACACCTGTGTGGCCTTTATGTCTGTTTGCTTTTGCCTTTTTTTTTTTTTTTTTTAATAATCTCTAACTGCTAACTCACATTCTGTCAGTCATAATTAAACTGCTCAGAAACTCTGTTTCTTCTGCAAGTTTCTGTGCCTGTGTCCTCTCCACCGCTTGGGTAGCTATTTTCTCTTGTGTCTTGCTTTCCTGTGGTTTTTATTGTTTATTTGAATCTGTTGGCTCCCATTCCACATGCTAATGAGAAACTCTTGTCTGTTCTCTCCTATAGATAATACCTATTCACTTTGTTAGAGTCTGGATACTTCACTTGAAACACTGAAAAATGAAAATGGCAGCACACTGAAGAACTTAAAGAACCACAGGTTCCTCCCTAAACGATGCTATGAAAATTCAGGTTTGGGGCTCAAATAGGACACTTGGCCCATTTGATGTAAGAAACAGTATTTGAATCTATGTATTAGACATATAGCTTGTTATTAAACTGTTTTCTAACTTTTTTGAATATTTACTTTATATACATTTCAAATGTTTTCCCCTTTGCAAACCCCTATTCATTCCCCCTCCTTCTTCCTCTATGAGGGTGCTCCCCCACCCACCCAGACACCCACCTACTCCCTCTTCCCTCCCTTTATTTTTGACTATGATCAAGTATAGTGCTCTTTCCATTTGTGTGTGTACGTGTGTGTGAGTACATGATCTCATGGGGGAGAAAAGAAGTTAATATCTGTAAGGATTTTCCTGTATCTATGGTGGAGACTAAATGAAGATTAATCTGTGCTTCCTTTGTTAGGGAGAAGCAATAGCCCTTGGTACATAGATCAAGGACTATAAGATCAAGGACTATGTGAATCATTGGCTCCAAGTGGAGAATTGCTCTGATTAGGCAAGTCTGTAAGATTGATCTCCTAATGCCTTTCATTTGCCCTTTCTCTTTGATTCATTGTGCAAATTATTTTCTAACTTATTTTATCTTTGAGGTTATAATTACATCATATTCTTCTTCTCTTTTTCCATAGCACCCTCATATACCAAACTCTCTGCCCTATTTTAAATTCATAGTCTCTTTTTATTAATTGTTGTTACATATATATTGCCCTGTCTGTACAATGTTACTTCTATGAATGTTTTCAGGGTTGACAATTAGGTATTAGATAACCAATTGATCTGTTTTTCATGGGGAGGAGTATTTCTTCCAGTCTTTGCTTTTCTTAGTTGCCTGTACTTCTTCGTGTAGGGTTGAGGCATCCTGGGCTCTCCCCTGCCCATGTTTAGCATGTCTAAATGTTGTTCTTGTTCAAATCAAGTTTAGATATGCTGTTGAGAGCTTATTGGTATAATATCTGGCATTTCTAGAGACACAATCTCACATCAATCTTCCGGTTCATCTGGTTCTTACAATCTTTCTGTCTCCTCTTCTGCATTGTTCTCTGAACATTAGGTACAGAAAGAGTATTTTGTAGATGTAGCCACTGCTACTAGGTACCCCAACTCTGTTTTGTAATTGGTTGTAGTTTTCTATAGTGAACTCTGTCTGTTGCAAAGAAACATTTCCTTGATGAGAGGTATCTCTGTAGGTATAATTATAAATATTTAGAATATAGTTAGGAAATAGATTGGTTTAATTAAGTGGTGGCTGGGTATTCTTCAAGATCCATGGTTTTATTAGTGCTAAGTATTTGGTGAGGTTTCCAGAACCAGGGATGTTATCCATTTAGTTGAGTTAACTCTTAGTCCAATTAGAGATCTGTTTGTTACCATGCATGCCACTGCTACACTCTTAGTGTTATTATGTCACACTAATAGTTGTGGTTCTTGGGTGTAGCTGGTTAGGTTGTTTCTTTCCTTTGAAAGGTTAAGAGCTAGTTCTTAGGGAGAGGGCAACCATGATAGTTCCAAGTCAGGGCCTCATGTCTGAAATGAATAATGTCTTTAGCAAAAGAGACTTACTTTTCACCTCTGGCCGATCACCAAGGTCCACAGTAATAGTCTGTAATGTCTTCAGATTCTCTTGAACAACCCTGCCCTACATACAGATCAAAGGGAGTCTTCTGAAGCCTGGTGTATGGGGTTTTGTTATGTATCTTCATATATGAGTTTATATGTACTATATATTTTGTTGTTCTTTTTAATTTTAGATAGTTAATAATGTTATGTTATAACTTTTCAGCCATCTTTACTGTTCTTTTACCTCCTTTATTCTTTACAAACTACTCCTCCCCTCCCTAATAAGAGTTCCTCTATCATTTTTCCATATCAGATCACTTGTATCTTGTTACTTCCCTCTCTATTGTTCAAGTCTCCTACCCTGCTCATGGTCCTTTAACACTTCCTTGGTCTGCAGTTACACCAGGATATGTACTCATACCTAAAGCATTGGAGCTCAGAGCCTCCAATGAGAAAGAACATGCAACATCTGTCTTTCTTGGTTATCTCATATGATCTTTTCTAATTCCATCCATTTACTTGCTCATTATTTTGTTTTTCTGTATAGATAAATAGAATTCCATAGTGTAGAGGCACTATATCTTCATTATTCTATCATCATCTGAAAGGCATTTATGCTGTTTCCAATTGAGTTCTTTGTGAGTATGCCAAAGTCATAATGTTCACCATCCCTTAAAAGGAAATCCAAGTCAAATAACTGAGATTAAATCATACCATCCTCAGAATAACAAAGATCAATGAAACAACTCACAATAGACTGTGAGCAGCTGTGTGGGAAAAGAAACCCTCATTCCCTCTTGGTAGGATTTCAAACTGGTCAGTTATTATGAAAATAAGTGCAGAAAAGTCTCAAAAAGCTGTAAGTAAATCTACCACATGAAGGCTAGTTTTTACAACTTGACACAAGCTAAAGTCATCTGAGAGTAGAGAACCTTAATTGAGACATTGCTTTCATAAGACTGGACTATCAGCAAGCTTGAGGACATTTTCTTACTAAGTGACTTTGTGTTGTTGGAGGGCCATGCCTATCATGGGTGGTGTCACTCTGGACTGGTGGTCTTGGATTATATAAGAAAACAGACTGATGGTCATCAGGAATAACAGTAATTGGTACACCTCTATGATCTCTTCATCAGCTCCAGATTCCTATCCTGACTGCCTTTGATGATAAACAGTGATGTGGAAGTATAACCTAAATAAATCCTTCCCTCCCCAGCTTGGTTTTGGCGTTGGAGTTTCTACAAAGCAATAGAAACCCTATTTACGATGCATATCTACTTATGGTACTTGTGTTGAGATACATATGTCTTAACAATACACTAAGGACTAACAGAAACTGATTCTTATATTGAACACAGAAAACTAACATTTATATTTGACTGTTATAAAATCCATCTTTCCCTGGAAGCTTCCAAACAAATTGTGGTTTGTCAGAACCGTGTGTACTAACATTTGACAGAATACTACATTTTACAATATATAACATTCACATAATCTGTCCAGAAAATGATGAGGTTCATGAACTATATTTTATATTCAAGTCAGGATAGATGGAGGAACAGTATGTGGGAGGCAAGAATGTGGAATACTTTCTGCAATGTGTTCATTTGGGAAACTTTAAATTAAATTTAGTATTAATGCTACTGACTTGGGTTCCACGATATACTTACTGTTTTTATTTCTTTATAGTTTTTCCTTTCTAAGGCAGTAAAATGAAGAAGCAGCATTTCATAGATTATCTAAGAGAAAAACAGTATTTATAGGCCTCTGTAGAGATTTTCAAATCATCCATCCTGTTTTTAATTTCCCAAAGTTTTAAAGACATTAGTTTTCCAATACACATCACATCTTGTTAAAAGAAACAGTTTAATAAGAATACATTATCTCCTTCTCTAAGGAATAGTAACAAAGGAAATGCATGTTAAGTGCATCTGAGAGTAAAATAAATAATGCAATCTCTCTTAGCAAAGGAAGGAAGTGAAAATACATATTTTATACTTGCTTGGAACATCATGTTGAGTAAAATGTAGAATATTCTTTAATATTTTTAAATAAATACCTTATGTTAAAAGTCCCACCAGTGATAAAGCAGTAGTGTGTGAACTTCTCTTCTCTAGAGTCTTTCCACTACTGAAACTGCACTGGGATGCCTTTGTAGATTTGTATTCATATTTTCATTTTTTATAAATTCTTTTAACCCATCACACATTCCTGCGACTATCTGTGAGGCATAGTTTGGAAAAATGACATTTTCCCTAAAACTCTGATACACACAGTGAGGTCAACGATTTGTCCCTCTGTGACTGATATAACAACCTCCGAGTAAGGATCACAGGAGACTGACTAGAAAGCATCCTGTACAAACAAGTCTAACAGCATTTGTCCTGGTCATCTCTAAGGAATTTACTATATATTTTATCATAAAGACAACATTAAGAGTTGCTGAAACAGATGACAAATTATGCACATTGTATTTATAATAAGAAAGTCATAAAATACAGAAACTTAAGGGACCTGAAATTTTATATACCAGCTAAAGAATGAGTTGTTTAAAGATGTGAAGAAAAATAGGCAGAAACATAGAGTTAATTGAAACCACCAAGAATATGGTGTTACATAGTCAAAGGAAACATGAAGAGGGCTATGCTCTATACAATGTGTTAAAATAACAATTTCAATTTTGAGAGACTAAAAAAAACATTGTATATAATATATTTTATAAGTATAAAATATATAATTACATATAAATTATATATATAATATGTAACTTGGTGGTAAGTGCTTATGTAGTAAATAGAACAAAACATTAATTAGGGGGTAATATGAACTGACAATTTATATTAAGGAAATATTTCTGTGAGAAAGTGGATTTTTGCTTATTTACTCTTAATCATAATTTTATACATATTATGATCATGTTTTTGCTCCTGTTAAATTCCTCATATATACTCCCTACCTCCAACAGATCCATCCACCCAACCTTATGCCCTTTTGTCTCTCTCTCTCTCTTTCAATATTATAAAATAAAACACCCATAAAATCCCCTACAAAAACAAAACAAAAAACAATGTCAAAACAAGAAAAAAAATGCCAAAACAAAGCACAATGAAAGAAAAGTCTATCTATCTATCTATCTATCTATCTATCTATCTATCTATCTCTTTGAGTTTGCTTTGTGTTGATAAACTAATCCTGGTCATGGGGCCTACCCTGAGATTCCAAGAAAAAAAACTAATTTTTCTCCTTTTCAGTGGGTATTAATTGGAGATAGCTTCTTGGTTAGGAATGGGACCTCCCAAGCTCACATGTTCACTTCCTCCTATCAATGCCCAGACCTTATCTGTCTTGGACCTGTGTAGGTTTCGTACATATTAAGTAGCATATCATCTAAACCTAGCCATTATAGTGTGACAGCTGTCTCATGCAAAAAAAAAAAAGGACATAATTCTTACAGAATAAGTTGTTTTACATAAGATTTATGGGGAGGGGTGTACATCTGAGGGTTTCCATCAACAGGAAGAAAATGACCATAGCTGAGCAGAGATAGGAGTAAAGAAAAATCAGGTCATAAATATGGATGTAGTTACAGAATGTGCATGTTATAGCAAACCATCATAGAGAGCTTGCTTTCCATTCTGAGAAGGGAAGTCATTGGGGGATTTTGAACAAAGAATTTCTATGACTGAACTTTGTACTTTGTCATGTCATCACTGAAAATATGGTTCAATAAATGAACTTTACAAGCAAGGGCAAACTTCTCGAGACCAATAGAAGCCAATATGAAAAGATAATGCACCCATAAAACTAAAACCGTGTTTATTATATGACCCATGATACCACCCCTAAGCATTCCCCCAAGCACTCTAGGTTAAGGTATCCTAGAAATCTCTTGCATGTCAATAGTTTTACAAAATTATTCATAATAATTATGTAACCAACCTAGGTGTCCAGCAACAAAGAAGAGGAATTTAAAAATGCAGTACATTGCAACTACACTCGCTTACATTTTGACAGGTGCTAAATCGATACTGTAAAGGAGGAGAGCCATTTTAATCTTTGGTCTTGAGATAAATGGATGTCTACACATATATATTAGTCAAGGTTCTCTAAAGTAAAAGAAATGAATATATTTATTTCATGTTACGTATTATATATTATATGTTATATGATATATAATGTTCTATATTATCAGTGTATTATGTGTTATATATAAAAAGGGGGTTCGTTAGAATGACTTAAAAGCTATGGTCCAGCTAATCTAATAATTGCTGCACATGAACAGAAGTTTCAAGAATACCATGCTTGGCACTTAGCTTTTGTTTAATAGACCAAAGCTTCACAGAGGAGCTTTTATCTCAGCTGTGCTGGGTACCTCTTTTCCAAAATTTCTGTTCAGTAGAAATACTTGAGTTTTCATAGTCATTTTCCTAACCTCATAATTTTGGTTATTCCTTGTTTGCCTTACCATTCCCCTCCAAAGAAGAAGGTAGGTTCTTTCTGACTCTATTGGCTCTTCATCAGAAATAGATGATAAAAAGCTACTGTGAAGCTATCAAGCACCATGCTTGCATTTTTTCAAGAAATAAGACTGGAAATTACCTGGAAACATCCTCTTCGATGGCTAGTTTTCACAGGGCTAGAAGCTGACATACAGTACCCTAAGGCGAAGAGAAAAAAGATCAATGATCTTATTCAGTTCTTAACTCTATGAACCACAATACCCATGTCCTACAGTGAACTGCAGTACTGTGTCCATTTGTGCAATAATGCCATGACTATTACTAACCAAACATGCTCTTTATTTGAAGCTTATTTCATAGGAGAAAACCCATTTCTACTACCGTAGACCCTCTCAAAATTTATTGCAACAGGTTATAGGTCTTGTGTGTGTGTGCCAGAAGACAAGAAGAAAACCTATGAAATGCCATAAAAGTAAAGACTTTGCAACTGCCAACTTCCAGTGTAAGGTTGATTCATAGGATCTATCAACAGACAGGGAAGAATTAAGCAGGTGCTCAGAGGCCGCTGTCACTGCAGGGATGTTTTATGTAGATAGATTCATGGAAAGGAGGAGTTATAGCCTTCAGTTGTATATCCACTGGTGACTCTCCAGGCTACCATGGATAAGATCGAATCAAATACTTGCACATTTATCCTTGGTTAAAGTACATGAGCTGCACAACAAAACTAAAATTCATGAATATGACAAAGTGAGAAGTAGCCAAAAAGGGGGATAGGTATAGATAGGAGAAAGAGAGAAGACAGTGTGGGAAAGAGCACCAGAATAAATTAGATATGTAGATAAAATTGTCATGGAATTAAGTTAACAAAATGTGATTATATATACAATATACACTTTAGATATGAAGAATAAAATTGAAGATAATCCTGTCATTATACAAATTGCTAAACAAATTAAGCCAGTATCAAAAAGCCTGATTTTTGGTTTCGAGATTTTATATGTGTACATAAAATCATGGGATAACAACAGTGGATAAAAGAGATATGGAGTACAAAAGTGAATTTTCTCAATCTACAATACATACCTTGATAAAAATAATCTTATGTAACATAGTCTATGTCTTAGTCAGGGTTTCTATTCCTGCACAAACATCATGATCACGAAGCAAGTTGGGGAGGAAAGGGTTTATTCAGCTTATTCTTCCACACTGCTGCTCATCACTAAAGGAAGTCAGGACTAGAACTCAAGTAGGTCAGGAAGCAGGAGCTGATGCAGAGGCCATGGAGGGATATTTCTTACTGGCTTGCTTCCTCTGGCTTGCTCAGCCTGCTTTCTTATAGAACCCAAGACCACCAGCCCGCAGATGGTATCACTCACAAGGGGCCCTCCCCCCTTGATCACTAATTGAGAAAATGCCTTACAGCTGGATCTCATGAAGGCATTTTCTCAACTGAAGCTCCTTTCTTTTTGATAACTCCAGCTTGTGTCAAGTTGACCCAAAACCAGCCAATACAGTCCATATAATATACACAAATACTGTTATGTTAAACAAGCCTTGCAGTGCAAAGTCACATGGTCTGTAGTGACTTAGACTTAGGATGAGTAAAAATCTGGTATATGCAAATTAAAACTATGTAATATTTTTAATAAAGAAGTTTTCTCTTAAATTGTTAACATCATATTACACATACATCAAATACAAAGCTGTATATATCAGTTATAAAAATTAAAACAGTAAAGTCTTAGCAAAGTAAATTTGCACCATCTTCAATCTGTAAAGATGTTATCAGTTTTTAATACCCTCTAGAGAAATGGTTGCACATTTCATAAGAAGACAAAACAATCTTTGCAGATGCTTATGAATAACAATATGAAATAATTAAATGCTTGTTAAGATGAGGATAAGTAACTAGATGGGTAAATTTCAAAAACAAATAATATTTATCATATTAGATGGAGTGAATTGAGGTGGGTGTTTTACCAATGCTTTTAACCTCAGTTTTGAGAGGTGCAAATAGGCAGATCAGGACATTGAGGTTAGGCTAAGATCTGTGAGTGATTATCTCAAAAGAAGGATGGGAAGGAAGAGGAAGAAAATAAAAAGGGAAAATGAATTGGTTGTAGAAAGTAATCATAGATAGTTATAGAAAGACAAGGTTAATAGTAAACAAAAATTCTCACAGAGTTCACAAAATACCTTTTACTTAGATGTTATAAATAAGCTAGACGCAATAAATAATGTAAAATTAAGGTAGAAACAACTATTGTACAATCATTGCTAAAGCAATTAAGTTACAAACAAGGCTTGGCTCCATTAAGACAAAAGAGAGGTTAATGGGGCAAGATGGCACATGTAAAAAGCCTAAAAGATAATGATAAATTCTATTTCTGAACCTGAATAGTAGCCATGCATACATCTGTTAATTCTGAACCTTATATGCTCTCCACATAAATTAAAAATGTTTAACTTTCTTATATGCTCGCAGATCACTGAAAGGGTGGCAAAAATGTAAGAGCTGGTCAGGAAGAGTGAGTTCTGTGAAACACTCTATTCTAGACATGATATGGTTGTTGGTTACATAAACTCACAGAAGAGTGGTTACTGATACAAGATCTGCACAAAATGAAGCCAATCAACAATTTTAGATGGTATAGGAACACCATTCCTAGCTGAGACAAAGTATTCTTAGTTGATGGTTTAAGTTTGTGGTGGTGGTGGGGGGAGGCAATCACTTGCCTTTGGCTAGAATGTGGCCACTAGTAGGTTACACAGACTCCAGTGGAGGGCGCCAAACCATTGTGCATTTTAGCAGTACTAATTTGACTATAGATTCTAAATTTGAAGAAGAGAGAAGAGGAGAAGAAGAGGGGAGGGGAGGGGAGAGAAGGGGAGAGGAGAGGAGAAGAGAAGAGAAGAGAGAAGAAGAAGTTGTGAAGGAGATATGGTGAGAGAAACCTGAGGAGAATGGGAGAATAGAGCCTGGATATGTTCAAGCATAAAATGTTCAAAAAATATAAAAGAAATAATAATAACAATATTTTAAGAATCACCTTCAGATGGAGAGATAGCTCAGCCAATTGCTACATAAGACTGATGACTGGATTTTAGATTCCAATATCTATATAAAAAGCTAATAATTTTCCCAGGCATGGTTGTGTTCCTATCACTGGGTTAAAGCTTGCTACAGCTCCCAGAAACCAGACTATTAAAAAGGGAAACCAAACCAACCAATGAACCAACCAACCAACCAACCAACCAAAATCCTTGCTTTACATAGAACAAAGACTTTGACCCTCTCAGTGGAAAAGGAACTGTGTGAGAAATGGGGACACTTGCTCCAGTTTGCTTTCTGTAGCTGGGAAAAAATACTGTCCAAACCCAACGTGGATCAGGGGAGGATTTATTTGCCTTATAAATCTCAATTGTTGTCTTTTTATAGGGGAAAATTGAGACAGGAACTCAAGACAGAAAACTGGAGAAATACACCTTACTGGGATGTTCTCCATGACTTATCAATGGTTTATTTTATTTCTTATGCAACCTAGGGCTACTTGCTCATGATTGGCAACTACTACAGTTGGATAGGCCCTTAAATACCAATCATTAATAATAATAATAATAATAATAATAATAGTAATAATAATAATAATAATCCTACAGATGGTGGGACAAGATAATCTAGTGGAGGTGATTCCTCAGTTGACATTCCCTCTTCCCAGGTGACACTAATTTGTATCAAGTTGACAAAACACAACATTACACACCCTCTTCTGGACTCTTCATATGTGTATAGAAACACACACACACATACACACACACACACACTCAATACATACAGACACTTCAAACACATAAAAATACTAATTTGTGCCCATCTAGTATTTCATAAAATAGAAACAATTCTTTAGAAATCTGCTAAATGTCAGGAATCATAAAGAATTTAATTCACACATAGGTCAGTTTAAGATTGTATGTAATCTCCATTTCAAAATAGATCCTCTGTCTCATATTTAGTATTTTTTCAAGATTATTTTTATTTCATGTGCATGTATGTGTGCCTGAATGTATGTGTGTGCCTGAATGTATGTGTGTGCACTACTATGTAAATGACTAGTGTCCACAGATAGCAGGAGATTAAGTCCAGCCTAGTGGAACTGGATTTTGGGGTGTTGCTAAGTCACTGCACAGAGGACAAAACTCATGTCAATTGCAAGAACAGTTGGTGCTCTGAACCCTAGTCATCATTCCAGTTCCTTTTCGACAAGTTTATAAGAGTTGTAATTTTATATTAATCTATACAAACCTTTTATTCCAGCTTCTTCATTATATATTATATTTTACAAAATCTGAGGTATGTTCATCAAACCTTATGTAACCAATATCTAGCTAGCATCTCAGTAGACTTGTAATGAATATCATTGTTCTCATGTGTATATGAGTGAAGGAGTGAAAACACTATGTAGTACATTCATCTTATAATTTCTCACAGTTTGTGGCTCTGTGTAGGGTATTAGGAATCAAATATTATAATATTTGTCATATTTTCTGTGTTTCCATCTTTATCCTATAATCATACCATAGCTCAAGTTGAAATGTTTGTAGTTTATACAGATCCTGCTGAGGAAAGCACTATATTATCCAAACACACATTCATTTGTTCAGCAGTTCAGTGAATAATCAGCTTATTTTAGTCCTGTGATGCTGTAGCTAACCATACAATGGCTCTGCATTTAGCACAGAAGAAATTTAAACCTAAATAATTGAATTAAGATGAAAAGTTCATTTAGAGCAATAGTTAATAAAAGGAAAACCAATGAAACTTAAAAACAGAAACAAAAAAACTTAAGGATATGAAGAGTTATTTTGACGAAATGATCAGAAATCACAACAGGGTCATCTAAAAACGATTACTACAGCAAACCTTCTCCTTACTCTCTGTTCTCCCAGAATCAATCCCTCAGTCTTGCTCCTAGTGCTGCAACCCAACACCAGTTGCAAGCTTCCCTCTCCTCTGTCCACATTCCCTGTGTATCCCACAGAGCATCCTCTCCTCCCTCTCCTCTGTTCACATTCCCTGTGTATCCCACAGACCATCCTCTCCTAACCTCCCTGCTCCCATGTAATGCTGTACGCAGCTCCCAGCTCCAGCAAGAACCCTCTGCTCATTGACAGGATGTGCCTGCCAGAGAACTAAGTAGGCTACCTGCAGACCTAGATCTTTGTTCCTCCAGAACCAACCCCTAGTCTCTTCCCTAGTGCTTCAAAAGAATACAAGCTGCAGCTTTCTCTCACTTCTGCCCACATCTGTTGATTCCCCACCTCACCTCCCTTCCCCAACTTGTTGCTTTGTTCCAGAACCTGACTCCAGCAAGCACCCTCCCCCCCCCACACCCCTGTTAACCTATAGGTCATGTCTCCTAGGGCAACAAGTAGGCTAAAGGCAGACCCATGCATTTCCTAGTGGTCCTGAGATCCAACCCCTTCAGTCTCATTCCCAGCTCTGTATCTGGAAACCTATGTGGCCTCCCTTTCCTCTCTGACTTTATCCCCAAGAAATCACAAAATTCTTTTCCTTCAACCTTCTTTTCTTCAAATTAACCCAATTAGTCAGCCTGTAATACCAGCAGGAATTATCTATGAACACATGAGCTGACCAAGCCCGGAAAACAACCAACACATAGCCATCACATTTCCAAAAATCCAGAGAGGAAACAAAGGAACAAAACACCCATCCATCAAAGACAAATCCAGAAGTAAGTACCTAGACCATTAATCTTCCCAACCCCAGATGCTAAGATGCCAATATAAATACTCAATCAACAATAACCTGGGCAATATGTCTCCCTAGAGCCCAGTTATCCCACCACAGCAGGCTCAGAATAATTCCAACACAGTTGAAGCACAAATAAGTGACCTAAAAGAGCCTTTATGAATATGATAGAGGTTCTTAAAGAGGAAATGAATGAATTTCTTAAAGAAATCCAGGAAAACACAAATAAACCGTGTAATGAAATAACTAAAACTGTTCAAGACCTGAAATTGGAAATAGAACCAATTAAAACAAACAAACAAACAAACAAACAAGAGAATTCTGGAAATTAAAAAAATGTAGGAATTTGAATAGAACTAGAGGCAAACTTCACCAACAGTATGCAAGAGATAGAAAAGAGAAAGTCAGGCATTGAAGATATGATAGAAGAAATTGATGCATCAGTCAAATAGAATGTTAAATTTAAAAAGTTCCTGAAACAAACATCTAGGAAATATGGGACACTATGACAAGACCAATTATAAGAATAGGTATAGAGGAAGGAGAAGAAACCCACCTCAAAGGACCAGAATTTTTTTCAACAAAATCATAGAAGAAAAACTCCTAACCTAAATAATGAGCTGTCTATAAAGGTACAAGAAGCTTACAGAGCATCAAATAGAACAAAATTCCCTCATCACTTAATAATCAAAGTATTAAATTTACAGAAAAAGAAAGAATATAAAAAGCTTCAAGAGACAAATTCCAAGTAACATATAAAAGCAGACAGACCTATTAGAATTACACCTAAATTCTCAATGAAGCCAGAAGAGCCTAGATGTGATGAGATCTCTGAGACACCACAGATAACAGCTCAGACTACTATACTCAGCAACATTTTCATAAATGGAGAAATGAGATATTGTATGATAAAGCCAAATTCAAACAATATCTACTACAAATCCTTATCAGCTACAGATATAGAAGGTGATAAAAGGAAAACTTCAACCTAAGGAAGTTAACTACACACCTGAAAACATAATCTCACATGAACAGATACAAAAGAACATAACACTAAGCCTAAGCACCTATGTAAAAACCAAACGAACAAGAACTAAATGGATAACATATTAGCAATTTAACAGAATACTAGAAAGCTCTAAACAAAAGGAAGTAATCATACACCAAAAGGAGTAGGTAGTAAGACATAATTGAACTGAGGGTTGAAATCTATAAAATAGAAATAAATAGAAGAATTCAAGCAATCAATGAAACAAAGAGTTGGTTCTTTGGGAGAATCAACAGAGAGCTAAACCCTTATTCAAACTAAATAAAAGGCAGAGAAAGATTACCCAAATTAATAATATCAGAAACAAACAGGGGGTCATGACAATAGACATTAAGGAAATACAAAGAATCACACATATATGAACACCTGATTCTTTATAAAGAAGTTCAAAGTACCAATGAGGGAAAAAAAGAAAGCATCTCCAACAAACGATGCTGGTCAAACTGTAACTCTACTTGTAGAAAAAAAAAATCCATATTTATCACAGAACTCAAGTCAAAGTGGATCAAAGACATCAACATAAAACCAGATACACTGAACCTTATAGAAGATAAACTAGAGACTAGCACAGGAGACAATTTCCTGAACAGAACACTGATAGCACAGGAACAAAGATCAACAATTAATAATGGGACTCTGTGAAACAGAAAAGATTCTGTAAAGCAAAGAATGCTGTCAATTGGACAAAATGGCCCCTACAGAATGGGGAAAGATTTTCACGAACTCCACATCTGATAGAAGACAGATATCCAAAACATATAAAGAATTCAAGTGACTAGATAATATCTTTAAAAATCCAATTTAAAATGGTCCATGGATCTACATGGAAAAATTCTCAATAGAGAAATCTCAAGTGGCTGAGAAACACTTAAAGAAATGTTCAGCATCCTTAGCCATTAGGGAAATGCACATCAAAATTACTTTGAGATTCCATCTTACACCTGTTAGAAAGGCAAAAATCAATTAACATAGATTTAGTTTATCCTGGGGAGGATGTGAATGGAGGAAGGGGGACACTTCTCCATTGCTGATGGGAGTTCAAAGTAGTACAGCTATTATGAAAATCAGTATGGGTGGTTCCTCAGAAAACCAGGTCTCAATCTACATCAAGACTCAAGTATACACTCTTGTACATACATGCAAAGGACATTCTACCACAAGGACACTTGCTCAACAGTGTTCAATGTGGCGTTATTCATAATAACCAGAAACTGGAAATAACCTCTATGTCCCTAAACAGAAGACTAAATAAAGAAAATGTGGTAAATTTACACAATGGAGTAAAAATAATGACATGAAATTTACAGGCCAATGGATTTAACTGGAAATAAATCATTCCTGTGTGACTTAACAGAGATACAGAAAGATATAGTTATAGTGTCCATTTGGTTTTAATGGGATATTAGCTGTTAAGTAAAAGATAACCAACCTATAATCTGTAGATCCAAAGATGTTAGGTAAGCTCAAGGGGTCAAGTGGGGGATGTAGGTGTAAGACTCTACCAGTATGCCTTAACTGCCGGGAACCCCCAAGTGAACAACGCTGAGCCGGGATCAATGCAAAAGCAAGAGGAATTTATTGTTCTAGTACATTGTGGTTGTCCCAGATCCATAGGAGAGGCAGAGACCCAAGTGGCCTCTTCGGTGAGTTTTTATACAGTTTCCAGGGGCAGAATAGAGCATCAGCAACTAGGAACAATATGCTTAGTGGAACAATGCACCCTTTAAACTGATTAGTCTTTAGGGAATGAGGCTTAATCAGTCTCTCCCTTCTGGCCTATGTGCTGTCTGACCTGTCTATTCCAGGAGGGGAGGAGTCCAGTGGAATTTTCCAATGGTTCTGAGCTGACCTCTTCACAGGGAACTCACTGAAAGGGGAATTGAATAGATTTTATGGGCAGATTAGGGACGGGTGATGATGGAAATGGGGGTGCAGATAAATCGGGGGCTAGGAATAAGGTGTAGAAAAAGCCCGAGAGGAAAGACAGCTGGAATTGGAGTCATTTTAGGGGAAAGGTAAAAACCCAGCACAGTAGAAACTTCCTGAAATCTAAGGAGGTGATCCCAATGAGGACTACTAGTAATGGGGATATAAAGTCTCACCTGGCCATCTCCTGGAGCCAGATTAGGCTTTCAGTGATAGGATACATTCTACCACTAGTGTAGAGGCCTAAGAGGGTCTCATGGAAATTCCCAAACAAAACAAGCTGTTTCTGAGACAAAAGGCTGTTCTCTACAAACTGGCAGCTGGACTCCATTGCTGGGAACAACACTCACACATATCAGTGAACCTGAAGAAGTCAAGTGGTGCCTACAGAGAAACCTCACCCCTACATTCCAGTCTCTCTGGAGTTGGAAGGTACTTTGTAGGCTACCAAAAAAGAAATATGGGCTCAAACCTGTGACCTAGAAACTATCCTACCTGAAAAATATGCTAGAGCAATGGTGGCAGAGAATTTGACATAAGACCTACTCCAGAAGAAGCAATCCATCTTAAACACCACTTTCATGACCAAGAATCAGAGACTAGATAGCCCAGGAAGCTAGGAAAAAAAGTAAATCTCTCCTAGTCTAAAAATAAAAGATTCCTAATGATATTCTGATATCCTCTTAAATCAGTGCCTTATATCAGGATCCATTTAGGAAAGACTAGGGAAAACAAGTGATTTTCTGGAGATTGTTCATCAGGTTCTATGACTATGATGGGTGAACTCTGAATTTTAGGGCTTTCAGAGACCTCATCTCAGGACTGATTCCTGTTATTGTTATGTCTTTCCTGTTATTATTAAATAGTATAATGATTCCTGGGAATTAGCCCACCCTATTGGATAAATTTTCTGCATATTAATGAATATGTACTCTATTGTAGTAATGATATGTACACAATATGATTTCATAATTCCTAATATGATTCTATAGAATTCCTAAATTTATAAAAGTAATTTTGAGTCCACTATTATAAAAACTGCAATTAGAGTTCTGTAAACTTCAATGAGTTACAGGTTAATTGCACTAGGATAGAAAGCAAGCTTGGGACAAATTTACAATCAGGGAAAACATTCCTTCTAGGTTTGCTGTGAAACCATTATCTGATAACTAAGGTCACAAACTGGGAATGGACAATTTATTGTAGGTACAAGGGCAGAAGATAATATATTGACTGAATTTATCTATACAAAACTTCAAAAACTAACGAGACACAAGGCAGATGATTTGCCTCTTGACAAAACAGTGCTAACGTATGACATAGATTGCTTTGAAATCACAATGCATGTGTGGACCTAGTGACAGATAATAAATGTTTAGTTAGACACTGGTCTTAACGGAAAAACATGTAAACATTCCTGCTGAAGCTCATTATTTGATTTATGATGAATTTTTGGAATGTGAAGATGCTTGGAAATCCATGTGATCTATTATCCTGAGAAAGTATAAGAACTAAGAACAAGGACAATAAGAGACAGGGGGCTTCTCTTATTCAGCAATAAAAACAAAAACAGGCATTTTCTTTCACCAATAGAGAGAGGAATCTTTTTCTTACAGCAATAAAGAGTACTAGCTCTTTTCTTACTTAGGAGCTTTTCCGTACTTTCAGGAATAAAATACTTTCTTTCTCTGAGCAATAAAAGTTGGAGCTTCTTTTTTAGCCTGAATGAGTAAGTTCTTTTTGTGCTGGGCCTTGTTCAACGAAATCTGCTCCTGGCGGCTTTTGCTCCATCCACTTATGCATATGTACTTATTTCTGCCAGTGTTACATTCTTTTCCTGGCTCTCAAGGAGTTAAGGAACTGAGAGCCTCTGAGGATCAGCTAGGGGAATGAAAGAACAAAGAGCCAGAAGAATTACTTCTTTACTTACTCCTCCCACCCCAGCTAAACAGCCAGTGTTAGTCACCAGGGATTAGCACTTTCTTTTTAAAAAAAAAAAAAAATAAATAAATTATTCTATTACACTTCAGACTTTGTCCCCTACACTCCCACACCTCCTCCAGCTTTCCGCTCCCACAATTCTTCCAGTTCCCTCTCCCCTTTGCCTCTGAGAGCTTGCATTCCCCACCCTGCATCCCCTTTCCCTGGGTCCTCAAGTCTCAGCGGGATTGGTGTATCCTCTCCAAAGTAGGCCAGATAAGGCAGTCCTGCTTTGTGCTACAGGGCTGTGCTGGTTTGCATATGCTTGGCCCTGGGAGTGGCACTATTCAGAGGTTTAGCCTTGTTGGAGTAGGTGTATCGCTGTGGTTGTAGTCTTTTAGGCCCTCATTCTTGCTGGCTGAAAACCAGTTTTCTGCTTTCAACCTTCAGATGACAATCTAGAATCTCAGCTCCTCCTGCACCATTGCTACCTGGATGCTGCCATGCTATTGCCTTGACAATAATGGATTGAACCTCTGAACCTGTAAGCAAGCCCCAATTAAATGTTGTCCTTGTAAGAGGTGCCTTGTTCATGGTGTCTGTTCACAGCAGTAAAACTCCGAACTAAGACAGGTGTCTACGACCAGCCCCTATATAATCCTTTGTTGGTGGCTCAGTCTCTGGGAGTTCCCACAGGTCCAGGTTAGCTGAGATTGCTGGCTTTCCTATGGTGTTGCCCTCCCCTTCAGCTTCTTCAATCCTTCCCCTAATTCAACCATAGAGGTCACTGACCAGTGGTTGGCTGCATCTTTCTGCATCTGTCTCAGTCAGCTGCTGGTAGAGCCTCTCAGAAGACAGCTCCTGTCTGCAAGCACAACATGGCATCAGTAATAGTGTCAGGTTTGGTGCCCACTCATGGGATGGATCTCAAGTTGGACTGGTCACTAGACAGCTTTTCCTTTGGTTTCTGCTCCATTTTTTGTCCCTGAATTTCTTTTAGACAGGAACAATTCTGTGTCAGAAATTTTGATGGTGGCTTGGTAACCTAGTCCCTCCACTTGGAGCCTGGTCAATCTACTGGAGATGGTCTCTGCAGGTTTCCTTTCCCCATTATTGAGCATTCTAGCTAAGATCACTCACATTGAGTCCTGGGAGTCTCTCACATTGCAGTTCTCTGGAACTTTCTAGAGGATCCTACCACCACCTCCCCCACAATCTGCATATTTCCATTCATTCTCCTGACTCTCTGGACTTCTCTCCTATTCCCCCCATACCTGATTCTACCCCCCTTTCCCCTCCCTTCCCCTCTCCCACCCTGGTCCCTCCTTCCCTCTTCCTCCCTTGATTATTTCGCTCCCCCTTAAAAGTGAGATTGAAGCATACTCACTTGGGTCTTTCTTCTTGATAAACTTCTTATGGTCTGTGGGATATGCCATGGATATTCTGTTTTTTTGGTTAATATCCATTTATCAGTGATAATAAATGGTGCTGGTCTAACTGGTGGTCTGCATATAGAATAAAAATAGATACATATCACCTTGCACAAACCTCAGTCCAAATGGATCAAGGACCTCAACATAAAACCAGATACACTAAATCTAATAGAAGAGAAAGTGCAAAGAGCCTCAAATAGCTCAGGCTCCAAGATAAAGAATTGGTAAATGGGACCTGATGAAACTAAAAAGCTTCTGTAAGGCAAAGGACACCTTCAATAGGACAAAACAGCAACCTACAGATTGGGAAAATATCTTCACTAGACCTACATCTAATAGAGAGCTAATATCCAAAATATATAAAGAACTCAAGAAGTTAATCTCCAATATGCCAAATAACCCAATTTTAAAAATGGGGTACAGAACTAAACATATAATTCTCAACAGAAGAATCTCAAATAGCTGAGAAGCACTTAAATAAACATTAAACATCTTTTGTCATCAGGGAAATGCAAACCAAAATGACCCTGAGATTCTACCTAATACCAAGCAACATGGCTAAGATCAGAAACTCAAGTGACAGCAGAGGCTGGCAAGGATGTGGAGAAAGAGGAACACTTCTCCATTGCTGGTTCAACTGCAAACTGGTACAACCACTCTGGAAATCAATCTGGTGTTTTCTCAGAAAATTGGAAATAGTTCTATCTGAAGACCCAGCTATAACACACCTGGGCATATACCAACAAGATCCTCTACCATAACACAAGGATATGTGCTTCTCTATGTTCACAGCAGCCTTATTCGTAATAGACAGAAACTGGAAACAACCCAGATGTCTCTCAGTGGAAGAATGGATACAGAAAATGTGATTCATTTATACCAAGGAATACGATTCAGCTATTAAAAATGAGGACATCATGAATTCTGCAGGCCAATGGATGGATCTAGAAAAGATTATCCTGAGTGACGTAACCCAGACTCAAAAAGATAAGCACTTTCTTAAGCACAGAGAGTTACAGAGTTTACTAAAGCACAGAGCAGTAGAAGTTAATTTTCCAGATGCCATCAGCGTCTGGCCCCCCAGAACAGTAAGAAAGAGTTACAAGGCCAGAGATCTTCATTTGTTGGCCTTTGACTCCTTGTTCTACCTCAGCTCATTCCCCTAAAGTTCAGGTAGGCACGAGCACCTTATCCAATCATCAACACAGAGGCTTCCTGTGACATCAGATGAGAACAGATTCACAGGTCTACAGTCAGACATTATGCCCAGGAGAGTCAAAATTGGAGCTTTCATCAAATCCCTCCTGGCAGAGCTCAAGAAATCCTGCTGAATCAGAGGCACAGAGAGTGTAGGAACTAGGAAGAATGGAGGACACCAGGAGAATAAGGCCTTCTGAACCAATTAAACAAGACACATATGTGCTCACAGAGAACGAAGCACTAAACACAGAGCCTACACGGGTCTTCATTGGGTTCTCCAGACACATATTATAGTCATTAGCTTAGTATTAGCATGTGACCCCTGACTGTTAGAACACGTGAGTCTCTCTGATTCTTGAATTTGCTCTTGGGACTCTTTTGATTCTGTTGGGTTCTTGTGTCCAACTCTGGTATGATAGGTTCTGCTTCACCCCATTATGTCTTATTTTATTACGTCTGTCTGTTACCTTGGAAGCCTATTCTTTTCTAATGAGAGACAGAAAGGGAGTACATCTGGAGAAGAGGGGAGGTGAGGAGATACTGGGAGCAGTAGAGGGATAGGAAGCTATAATCAGAATATATTGTATGATAAAGGAATCTATGTTCAATAAAAGAAAAAATAGAAAAAGAAGACTACCCTGATGATAATACCAGTTGATGTGAAAGCTTAGACAGAGAAACTTTTACAAGGCTCATGAATCAAATGCTACAGTTAATTAATGTCTACTGAGAGAGGGAGAACTGGTCTTCTCAAGGAAGGAACTCCCTGATAGATTCCACTATCAGGAATCTGATAGTGCTAGGAGTTTGTGAATTATATTATTTCACATTAAGATGAGACATATCCATTGATAGATCCAATTCCATGTAGTCAGCCCTAAACTTATATATCTACAAGCAACAGTAAATGAACTTAGCAGGGTATATACACACATACACACAACCCCCACAGAGAGAGAAAGAGAGAGTGAGTGAGAGAGAAGAGAGGGAAGAGCCATAATTAATAGAGATCATTCTTTTGAAAGGGAGTTAAGGTGTATGAGGTGCATTAAAGGGGAAGAAGATGTGTAGAAAAGGTGTAGACATTATGTACACACAATCAATACTCATGTATGATAGTCACAAAGGTTAAATTAAAATGAAAATATGTATCACTACTATAGTAATTTTAATTATAAAATAAATAAATATTTATACATAGTAAAATAGGAAAAAAGTAATAAAAGAACAGTCATCCTCAGATCTAGGAGAAGAGCATTTCATAGAGAAAGAATACAAAGTTCAAAGAATTGTGAAGTATATACGTGACTACAGCAGTCTTAACATCAACAGTCTGAGCAAGGAAGGACAAAGAGCCTAGGTCATATCGGTTTATAAACATAGATGTAAATGTACATTTCAGTACAACAGGATTCTGGGATAGATTGATTCTGAAATGTCCCTCAAAGATCCTTGTATTTAAAAGCTTCCTAAGATCCTGTGGCACCATGGGAAGATGGTGAACCCTTAAGAATTGACAAGAACCAGAATGAAGTTAGCATATTAGAGGTATGCCAAGACAAAGTATTTCCTGCCCCCCCCCCCCTCTTTTCCTGACCAGGATGAGAGAAGAAGCATGTGCTAGCATGTGTTCCCAAAATATACCTGGTAAAGGCACCAAAAATGATAAATTCAACCAATTATATGTTGATGCTTCTGAAACCATCAGGCAAAAGAAAGATTATTTTTCTCTGTAAGATGACTATATCAGGTACTTTATTCCAGGAATGACAGCTGACTAACACTGATGCCACTGAAGAGGTTTGAATAGGGAAAGGTATGCAGAAGGCAATGATGGGACACGTAAGAGAAACATTCTTATTGTGATATATTTTAAGGAGAGAAATCAATGACAGTGACAACCCTTGTTTTGTTTCAGTTTGCTGTCATTTTGCATGTTGCTCCCAAAATTGTTTGTCTTGCCGGATAAATCAATTTTCTAGTCTTGCTGGTATTCATGTATTCATGCAAAAAATTTTAAAATATTTCTTGAAACACTACATAGAAAACATTTTTCTTTCACTGTATTTTGAAAAGGAGAATGATTTTCATTAGAAAAATTTTAGGCATCTCCTCAACTGGATCTAAAACAAGGCTTTGCATGGGTTCTTCTTTTAATTCCACTCCAGTGCTAGGAGTTTGTGAATTATATTATTTCACATTAAGATGAGACATATGAGACAATTCTCAGCCTGCTGCAAGAAATTATCCAAATGGATTATAAATCATCTTTTTATTATCCCCACAGTTGTTACTGAATTGTTTAGATAGAAACAAAGTATCCAAGTCTTTTATTAGGTTGGACACAAGTGGAAAAACAATAAAATGCCCAGAAATGTGTCACACAGGAACAATAAAGAGGTAATAAAAATGACTTGGGTTTTGTTATTCATTTTTGATGTTTGGCATCCAGTGCTTCAGAAGCATGAAAAGGGTGTTCTAAAGTAGACAATAAATTATTCAACACCATTGAGTAGTAGGAGTTAAACACTGAAGTCCTGAGATATGACTCCCCCACCCCTCCTTCCCTCCATCTTTCCCTCTCTTTCCTATACTCTGTAACAAGGCCCTTTGTTGGAGTACAATAAAATGGAACTGGAGAAGGAAAAGCAAAGCCTAAACCACCTCAGCAGGGAACACAATGCAAATGCAGGCACTAAAATCTGGAACGTTTAAAAATCCCAGAATAGCTCCAAACAACCATCTCTAGGAGCCAGCCTCTGCGTTTGCTCTTGGCAAATTTAGACATTGTGCACTATTGTTCTATTTACATATCTGCTGTAGCTACAGTAACATAACTTTTCTTCTGAGTGTTTAATATTTTATTATCACTGTTGAGAAGAGTCTAAAATATTAAACTTGTTGATGTAGAGCCTAAGACAAAAGTTGTATGGAAGAAAACTCTGAACATAACAATAAATAAGAGACAAAATGTAAATATGACACTCAACTATATGCCTCACAAATAATGTTTGTATTTTATTTGGATAGAATATTCTAGTCCCATTCTAATGCATCAGAAGCATTGTGGTTTCTAATTGGAGGTGACATTTATACCTTTTATTTAGTTTCTCTGTTGGCTTTATTCTAGTACAATGATTAATGCCAAATGATACTCATTTGGAACAGACCACAAGAGATTTATATTTCATGTGAAGTATTCCAATTTGGTCATTTTTACCACTTATTTAATAAAACACAAACTCAAAAACTATATATGGTGGGGAACATCTGTAAACCTAGAATCAGGAGACTGAGGGAGGAATGTGCTGTCTTTCACTCCATTCTATTCTACATAGGAATATTCTTCCCTCATCCCTAATTCAGTAATATCTAATTTCTACAAGTCAAAGTTCAGCCTGTTATAGAACTATCATTTCAAGTCAATCATGGTAGTTCACATTTCCAATCTCAACCCTAGGGAGGTAGAGGCAGGTGGATTTACTAGTGCTCTAGGCCAGCGAAGGATATATAGTAAGAGCACCTTGTCCCCCACAAAACACACACACACACACACACACACACACACACACACACACACACACGATTCCTCAGATCACTTATTTTCTAAACAAATCAAACAAAACAATCAACACAAAGTTCAGTCATGAACATGACTTTTACCTTTTTTTTTCCCCTAATTCTTTTATGTTTGTTTTAAATGCCCTATTTTCTTGGAGGATTCTTTGCCTTTGAATCTTAGGGCAAAATAACTCTGTTGCCTGCAACAGACACTCATACATTAGGAAAGCAGCACAATATTCTGGGAGCTGGGGGATCTGTGTTGGTGGTGATGCCAACTACTTGGAAATCTGAAGCTGATTTCCATACAAGACTAAAGGCACTATGACTCAAAAATCTGCCAGCACTCACGGTGAAGACTTACTAGTTTCAATTAAACAACTCCACATTGTCAGATAATACTATGGTTATTTTTCAAAATATGTGGATTTCTTTCTTTGGAAGCCTCCACTCTCCAGCTAGATTCACCCCAGCGCCCTGAAGTAAGAGCAGGTGCCATCATTCCTTTCAGACCATGGCTAAACATGACTGGGTAGAGTTCTATCATTCTTGGCCTCCCTGTAGCCCTACAGTGTGTGACTTCCGTGAGGCCTATTAGCCACAGGGGAAGGAATAACAAAGGATAGATCTGGGCCCCCAACTTTTCCCAAACTGAGATGATGTCAGAAGGCGGGCAATCTCTCATTCCTCAAGAATACCTTTTAATGGACAATTGTCCGTAAAATTCTAAATCTCTTCCCCAAATCCCCTTATCTAAGAACTATAGGAGGTGTGAACAGGATAATCCTCTGACAGCTGATTATACCCTGCATTGGATAATTAGGGATACACTACAGTAAGGAGAAAGGCATGGCCATGCTTTTCATGGTCCCTGATCACACCACACAGCCTTCTTTTCCCTACCTAGTCCCCTATCCTTCGTTTTGCAGGGGTACATTGCTCTACCATTCTTTTAGATTAATGCGTGGCTCATCGGACATATGACTTTCTCAGAATATGCAATTTCCAAAGCAGTAAAGAGAGAGAAGAGGATAGGGAAGAAGGACAGAGGAGGACAGAAATGGGAGAGAAGGTCAGGAGAAAAGACAAAAGGAAAGTAATGCTGTGCATACAAATGCTGGCGAACCTTCTGAAGACTGATGCACCTGAAGCTGGACCTAGCCAGGTCTGCAGGAGCCACTTCACCCAGCTACTTACTGGACTGGGTTTTCTTTATCGTTTTATAGTCACAGAGAAAGTTAAGAGCATGAGTGGTTGTTAAATGAATGTTAATAATGTGAAATATGTTTTCTATGTTAATCTTCATTACTGGAGAAATTCTGTTATCCTCAGGGAAACATCGACAGTAAATGTATAATTTCAGACAAGTATCAGAGCCAATTAAAATGTCACATGCTGCTATCTCTGGTTGATAGCCCTCATGAATTAGTAGTGTGTGATGGTCCTTTTTCCCCTCTTTTTCTTTGTTTTTTTTTTTTATATATTTTATTATTATGAACATAAATTGTCCTCATTCGAATTGCCATCCCATAGTTCCAAAGATACTCTCTTACTTACAAAGGCCAGAGATATATAGATACAGAAGGTACAAGTTTTGTTAAAATGTCATTCATTCGTAAACAAAATTCTACAACCTTTTCACACAGGCCACATGCAACCGTGACTTTGTTTAGCATAGTGGGCATTACTGTATGCCAAGTCCTGAGCATATAGCAATGAGGGAATCTGTTTGAACTATGCTCTGCCACCATTACATTTTCCTCCTTATGGTTCTTGCTTCTAACATGCTGTTGAAAAGATATAACTCAGGAGAACTATTCCTATGTTTAAATCTAGGCTCTTGGATTAGGGTCCCTTCATGGCTTGTCATCCTGTGGAAGCTCTGCAGCATGCATTCCTGTTACTTCCTCCCTGAGATACTTGGTTTCCCTGCCCTGGTGACAGGAGCTAGTTCCTAACTCCTGGATAGTCTTCCTAAGCTGCCACAGATGCCCAGGTCTCAACTCTAAAAACATCTTCATGTGATCTACCTTTAGATATTATTCTCCCTGGATATCTTTGTTCCTTCAGTCACTTGCCTTACATCCTGTATAGCCATCATCAAAGTGAGAATGTTTCCTCCTTATTTTTAAATGACTTTATGTAGGTAATTTCTCTGTTTTATTTCTAATTCCACACAAGGAAACCTCTGATAGAAGTGTGAAGCCTGCCATTGCATTTATTATTATTAAATAAAAGTTGAGGTGAAGTCAAAACACTGAGATGAGATTAAGTATAATTTTTATAAAAGTATTATGACTATACTCACATTATTTTTGAAAAAGGACACTTCTTAAATAAATTATTTCAACTCTAATTTCCCATTTACTTTATTTGAATTTGATTCCTTTTAAGCTCTTTTAGTTTCCACTTTTTATGTTGTTTTTGTTCTCTTGGCTTGAGATTTAAACAATTAGTTATTATTCTTAAGTATATACACATATTACATATGTAAAGTGATTCTAAAAAAAATATACTGCAACTCAGTATGTGTTTGAAATTTCATTACATAAAAATTCAATGCAGCGTGCTGACAATCCTCAATATACATTAAATGTTTCTATTATGGTTGATTAAGGAGATATATCCTGAGGAGATGCAATAGAAAGACTCAAAGGCATGTACTGTTCAGTGACTGTAAAATAAAAATAGCTAAGCTATTTCCCTCAGAAGGATGCTACATTTTAGATCATCGCCCTTGGTTATGTTCTTTTTTCTTTATTTTTTCTAATCATAAACTTAAGGAATATTGTATTGTTCCTCAAAACATTTTTTTCCCATTTGTAAGGAACTAGCTATAGATAACCTACATCTTCCTATTTAATCGAGCATATGGATTCATTTTTGAAGAGTGGCCTTGATATTTTGGCAAATTAAAATAAATGCTTTACAAAAGACTTAAGCTCTGTTTGTCCATATGTTTAACTTATTCTATGCATGGGGTTATTTTTCTCCACTATCATTATCATCATCATGATCATGGTGACTTTGTTTGCCATTTGTTTTAGTTTATTATTCTTTATTGGGTAATACTGATTAATCATGGTCCAATTGAATGTTTTAGATTCATGGAGTCCATTTTTATGTGTTCTTTCTTTCTATAATTTCTCTTTTCCCAAGTCTCAGTGTTCACTCCCAAATCAATGGGGGATGTATTTAAGGTTTCTTTGGACATGTATATCTGGGTTTTGTGAAGGCACATCAAGATTTGATGTTCAAACATGTAGGAGAAATTCATACACAATACTGAATGTCTGTAAGAATGAGGAGTATCATTATGGAGATAGCTTCACTCAGGAAAAACAAGAGTCCATGTCATGGCTGAATGTGGCTCTGCAGATTCCATCCTCTTCAATGTCCACCCCCCCCACCTCCCCACCCCCCACAGATCGTCCCAAATGATTTTGTTCTTATTCTTCACTTCTGGATCATTTCTAAATTTCAGAAATCCATACTCACCTGTAACCTTACATTCCTCCTCTTTAGGCCAGTGGTCCTATTTTACAGTCACTGAACAGTACATGCCTTTGAGTCTTTCTATTGCATCTCCTCAGGATATATCTCCTTAATCAACCATAATAGAAACATTTAATGTATATTGAGGATTGTCAGCACGCTGCATTGAATTTTTATGTAATGAAATTTCAAACACATACTGAGTTGCAGTATATTTTTTTTAGAATCACTTTACATATGTAATATGTGTATATACTTAAGAATAATAACTAATTGTTTAAATCTCAAGCCAAGAGAACAAAAACAACATAAAAAGTGGAAACTAAAAGAGCTTAAAAGGAATCAAATTCAAATAAAGTAAATGGGAAATTAGAGTTGAAATAATTTATCTAAGAAGTGTCCTTTTTCAAAAATAATGTGAGTATAGTCATAATACTTTTATAAAATTATGCCATTATTCTTTTGTTTTCACTCTTCCTTTGCCTCACACACTAGTAACATTTTTCTTTGATTTATTATCTTCCTGGCATAGCAATGAGAAGAACACTGATAAGACAATTTGGTTTCTCTGACTGTCACTTTTAAGAGCCCCTCAAAGGAATTTCTGAAAATGTGGGTCTGACTCAACTGACATTAGATGAATATGGTGGAGGTTCTGACCAACTCGGATGTACACTTAATATCTCAAATGCATTTCTCTGCAGTTTTACCAGCTCTGCTTGATGTGCAGGAAGAGAACTGTAATCTTTCACTGAATTTCACAAACAGGATGTGAATGTAAAGGAAGCTTAGAAAAGTTCCCACAGCAATTCAAAAGTAAGAGATTTGCAAGACATTTCTGGAGCCAAGTTTCCTGTTCTCCAAGCTGAGCTGTTGCCTGCTAAGTACATCTAGGACTCCTGGGATTCACCACAAGGCCAAGGAAGATTGGCTCTGATAAAGCCTGCTGTACACGATCTTTGACATGAGTCCAAGGAAAAAAGTACTGGGAGCCATTCCTGCAGTCCACAAGCAGGATGAAATTAACATGCATTTCCTGTGATAGTAAAAATATAGTGAGTTTATTAATGCTAGCTTTCTTTGCCGATCTTTTTATCACTCCAAAGGATATTTATAAGTGCTTATTATACTCATGAAGTATATTAATACCAGCTTGAACAGGAGACATGTGAAAAGACTACAGCTACAACTCACTAAATGCCTTCTGCCAATTCCAATATTACAGGACAAAGAAGGACAGTTCCCTATTTTTCCAAACTGTTTTATAATTTTCTTTAGATTTCCCCCTTACTTCATTTTATAGTTTTATTTTACTTTAAAAAATCTTTTATGCTTCATTTAGGCCTTTAATGTTTAATTTTATTTGCACACTTTTTGTTAGATTATAATCTCATAATTTTAAGAAATCTCAAAAATTAAATCTCGTTGTTGTATGAAATATTAAAAAAAATAAAATCCATGCTACGCCAGCGGTGCCTGGCTGGTCTGCTTTAATCTCAGCAGACTCTCTGATCCAGAGCTCTGAAATCTCTCCCCCTGGCTCAAGTTCCCATGGCAGTTGACTGCCACACCAGCCCCATGCTTCCAAATTCCCACAGCTTTTTGGGGTGCACTTCTCTCAAACCCATGCTTTGCCGCCCTACCTTTCCCTCTGGAACTCAGTTGAGTTGCTGCATGAAGGAAAATATCATACAAACTTTGTTCAGGATCAATAGGTAACTCAAATCACCTGGTGCAACAACTAGCATGCTAATCTTGTAAAGCATTCTAAATTAAATCCCACCCCTCCTGGTAGCGGTTCCCAAAGGATCTGCCACCTAAACTGGAGCACTACCTACATGGAGGCCTCCACCAACTCCCTTCCAAAAGCCAGTATCCCTCTCCTGCCTCCTCTCTTCCTCTCTCTGACCGGGAAGTCCCGCCTACTCCTTACCCAGTGGTTGGTCCCCTGAAATCTTTATTCATAAGGGGTAGGTTTTGCCACATCTCTTGGTTTGCACTTATTCATCACAAAGTCATTTTTATTTTGTAGTTACCCTTGTAATAGTTTGATATTAATGTGTAAAGTTGCCACCACCAAGAATTACCTGGGATGAGAGTTTGAATAGAGAAATTATTTTAGAATGGGTGGGCCCATGGGCATGTCTCTGGGTAACTGTCTTTATTGTTAGTGTATGTCCAAAGAACCAGCCAATTGTGAGCAACATCATTTTCTAGTCAGAGGCTCCTTATCAATATAGGAGAGAATAAAGCTAGATGACGCAGGCAGGTACCACGTGGGTGCATTCACTACAGTCTGTTCATGATGCAGGCAGGTACCACATGGGTGCATTCACTACAGTCTGTTCATGACTACGGATGTGATGTGACCCTCACAGCTCTCTCCTGACTTCTCCTCCGGATGGACTGTAATCAGAGTTATAAACCAGACGAACATTTTTCTCCTTTGTTTATCTGTTTTATTTTTTGTTTGTTTGTTTTAGTTTTGGTCAGGCTACCTCATTACAGCAACAGAAATCAACTAGAATGACCTTACTTATATTTCTTTACCTTTCTCTTCCCATCCATTCATATTTTTGACTTAGCCAATTTTTAATTTCACAATTTATTCTATATTTTTAGCCATTTTTCTAGATTTTTAGTCATTTCATTTTATCGTTTCATAATTGTTTTTCCTTTAATACTTCAAATCATGTATATTTTAGAGCCCAGAGCCTTGTATATATGAGGTCTTGGGCTCAGGACTCTAATTCCATTGTCTCGGTGATGAAAGAGTGATGTCTTTCTAAATGCTGCTGCTCTTTTAGCAATGACCAGCTACCATGTCTGCATGTCTATACTGTGAAGACTCATGTACCTTTCCTGATCCACTTTTAATATCTTTCATGGATGATATTTCTTTGAATCCATACTTTATGACCAGTTAAAAGCGAAGAGAAGCAACAGAGCTTGGAGATAGAGAGATGGGTCAGTGGGTTAGAGCATTTACTACTCTTGCAGAGGACTCAGGTTCAGTTGCCAGACCCCTCTTGTCAGCTCACAACTCTCTGAACATTTATGTCAAGGAAATACACCACCACTTTTCTGGCTTTTGCAGGCACCAGGCATGTACATGATGCACATACATGTGTAGAGACAAATTCTCATAAACATAAACAAAAATGAATCTTTAAAAGCAAATGAAGTATGAAAGCTACAGTTTCAATGTTATGATCTCATAAATTATTTCCCCACACATAAATTAGTTCAATATTGTGATCAGCAACATTCAAACTTTCCGGAATTTTATGAAGATGATTTACAATGTGCAACATGAATTGCTTATCATTTACTGCATATTCCTGTTTAAAACTTCATGGCTAAAACTCCTGCAATCTAAATTGCATTAATCTAAGACATTAATCTAAGACACCCTAGGGACATCTGTAGCCTGTAGTCCCAAATTCTTCTACAATCTTACCGAATCTGAGTCCCTTGATTCCTATGAACCACATTGTCAGTTTTAAAACAACCACAAGCTTAGTAGTCATTTTAAATTACTTTTGACATTACCTTAGCATAATATTTGATATAGACTAGGAGGAGGTTTATTTTAGTTCACAATTTAATGATAAGGAATGCAGGGTGGTTGAAGCAGTTCAGTAAGTGGCAGTGAGAGGGTAATGGCAGAGCTTATTCACATCTTGGTAGACAGAATTAGAAGTACTATTTGCTTCAGTTATTCTTCACACACACACACACACACACATACACACACACACATACAACCAGAAAATAATTAAATTTGCATCTTGTTTGTATTATGAGTGAAGCCCTGCAATACATGTTGTATCAGGAATCATCTTAAGATAAGATTCTAAACTTTAAATGCAGGGGGTTGGCATCACACAATTTTCCTTTCTGTGTAATAAAAGTAAACTGCTACCTCTAATGGATCAAGTCAGGAGTCGCTTTAACTAATCTGAATAGGTAAATGTTCTTCAATTTTATAAAGCAAACCACTTGCTTAATTATGTTCAGATAATTAAACCAAGAGAATAAAAAGAAAATTGTTAGGTTTCAGGTTAAGAAGAGTGTAAATTGTTCATCAGCCACATTAAGACAAAAATAGCAATGAAAAATTAAATGTAAGAGTTAAAAAACAAATTTAAATTATTGAACATTATGTAGTATAAATTTACATTTCTGGCTAAAAAAACCCCACAAACCATTATGGTTTCTATATTTGTGACACCAACTAAAAATACATTGGAGCCTTGATAAGTGAGACAGCTTTACAACCCAATTAAAAGATGAATATGACAGAGTCCAAAGGTAGACACATAAGAAAGGTAATCACTTGATTAGTGATCTAACTCATACAACATAAGATCAAGTATTTATGGTTCAGGTACACAAAAACAAATAGATGTATAAAGTGGTCATAGCTTAATTATTCATCAAGTAAATTAAAGCCTCATCTACCACAGAATGGTAAAATGAAAGCAAAGAGACAATATCAAACTTGTAATAGCAAGGAGCATCTGAAAGATGAATTGCCTGCTACTGTGTGAATTAGGACAAAAATTTTTGGAAGACTTTTTTTTTCTAAGTTTGAACAAATCACATACCCTATTATTCACATATTCATTACCCATAAAGTTTGTTCTATTTAGCTAAAATGTAACCACTGGTAAATAATTTGTACAATAGGGATATGCCAAACATAATTCCAGGAATGCTTATCAGACATGTATTTCAAATAAACATAAGAAGTTTACCATCACTTAATAGTAAAAACAATAAGCAAATGTACAACATTCATTTAAATTCTAACAACTGAAATGAGCGAGCTATAACAGAAAATCTTCATGCTAAGACCCAATACTGTACAAAAGAATGGGTTCAACATAGATTGTGAGAGTCCATTCATGATCTACATCAAAGAAGCAAACAAAAATTAGTCTTAGATGTCAGAATTCTGAAATCAATATCTGCCTAATAATTGATAAATTCATTATGTAAAACTGAGATTTTTTGGTAAGAAAAGAGCAAATGCAAACATTCCTATCATTAGATGCTGCATATTATTAAAGATATTCAAGTGATTCATGAACAACTCTTTTCTAGAGATTTTAATTATATCATATCATAAATGGATCATCAGTAAACTTCAGTACAAGACTAAGTAAAAGCATCTACAGCTGAAATGCACAATACCAAACATTAACCTTGAGTTATGTCACCTTTTTTCTTATTAATTTTGTTGTTTACTTTATGAACTGAGGAGACATTTACAGCGTCTGTCCTAATAATGAAGCAGGATCTGTAGATACTATTTTAAAAATAGTTTTAAAAACAACTATGTCTGACCCGGCTGATTTCTTACTGTTCTACATGGACCAGTGAAAATGCTGAACCCCAGGTTACTACAGTTATAAAGGCAACAAACCAACATCAATGCACAACAGGAACAGAGTGCATCTAGATACTTGCATGTGGATTTTGTTTTATTTTTCTGGTGGAAGTATGTACAAATATAGATATTTCAACATTTATTCAGACTCCAGATTTTTATTGTTTGTGACATAATCTGTATGGTAGACATGGGTGGATGGCATTTTGAAGAAAAGCATAGAATGGAAATTGAAGTCCTTGCATTTTGAACTTGGTATTGCAAACAAATTTCTCCAGAAATGACCAACTAGAATTCTTTTATGGATATCGCTGAAAAGTGAGCGTTACCAAGCAAGGGCATCAGGGCATGCTGGTACTGAAAAATGTTTTTTTTGCTACATGTAATTGAGAAAAAAACTGTTTTTAAGAGAAGTAATTATCTAAAAATATTATAAAAACATTAATTAACATAGAAGTAGAATACAAGGGGACCAAAATTGTATAGCTTTTTAATTTCCAAAACTGTAAATTATTTTATTTGCAAAAAGATGAGGAAATAGAATAACCTTATTAAGATTGCGCTAATATTTTTACATAAAAAATAAGTATCTAGGGACTGTAGAGACGGCTTGGAGTTAAAAGTTGATGCTGTTCTTAAAGAGTACCAGAATTTGCTTCCCAGCTACCCACACCATGTAGCTAGCTCATAATTGCCTGTAATTCTAGTTTCCAAAGACACACACATACACATGTACATATACACATACAAGACCCCCCATACATATGAATAAAAATGTATGGTTTCTTTAATTTTATTTTATATGTATGGTTTCTTGCATGTGTATGTATATATGTATGTGTGCATGTATGTATGTATGTATGTGTGTGTTCATATGTATGTATATGTACCAGATGCGTGTCTAAAAAAAATTAAATTAATTAGTACCATAAATAACTATCTGGCCCTTAATACCTACAAATTGTAGTGTGGATCATTCTGATTATATGCAAACATGGAATGACCTAAATGGCAGCAGAAGATGCTTATATTTTCCAAATTTCATGCAGAACCTATCTGGAGATAACAAGATTGGCAGTGGAAGCGTGCATGTTTCTTGACAGTGCATGCTATCACAAATAATATTGTCTAGCACAAAACACAGAGCCTGCAATCTGGGGTCAGTTTCCACTGAATTCTGGGATAAACTCCACATTGTGTGTGGTATTGCTAACCTTCTCACTCAATTGGTAATCTGACAATAATTACTAACAACAGATGAGTATGTCTTATGGCTTCCCTGAGTCTTGTCTGTTTCATCTTTCTTTTAAGGGACTTGAGAGACACTTGTGGAAGTAGGCTATGAGCTGAGAAAAAAATCACAGGTAAATAGTGACATGAATAACCTTGAGTCACAGAAATGAAAATTAAAGCATTGTTGAGTTCCATCTCATTCTGTCAGATTGACTATCATTAACAAAACAAACAAGAAGTGCTAGCAAGCATACAAGGAATAGAGAACACTTATGTGCTATTGATGGGATTATTAAATTAGGGTATCAATGGTGAGAATTACAGTTGAACTGTCTCAAAAACTGAAAATAGATCTACAGTAGACCCTGGCTATAACATTGCTGGCTGTACACCTGAAGGTACGTTATCTACTACAGATGCTTGCACAGCTGTTTATTGCAGCACTATTTACAGATAGGGGATCAGGCTGTCTTTCCATAGATGAGTAGATCAAGAAATGTGCTGTGCATACGTATCAGAGCTCTACTTGGGGACAAAGAATTTAAGGATTAACATTTAGTAGAAATTTGTATATTTTATACAGTTTACATCATTCATATCACACTTTCATTTGTTTTCACTTTTTTTTTTAAAAAAAAAATATTCACTTTACATCACTTCCCTCTTTCTGGTCCCACCCTCTCACAGTTCCTCTCCCATTCCCCCTCCCCTTCTCCACTGAGACAGTGGAGGCCCCACCCCTCTGAGTATTCCCCACCCTAGCACATCAAGTCTCTGCAGGGTTTGGCACATTTTCTCATACTGAGGCCAGCAAGGCAGCCCAGCTAGAAGAATGTATTCAGCAGACAGGCAGCAGCTTTAGGGATAGCCCCTCCCCCTCTGCTCCTTTTGTTTGGGACCCACATGAATACCATTTGTTTTAATTTCAAATTGACACAGTAAAATAGTAAACAGCATTCCTGTATTGTTTTAGCAATATTAAGCCAAATAAGAAACACAACAGTGACCAATTGTTTCAATGCAGTAGTGTCTTCTAATTTATTTTGAACTTAGAGGTATACAATAACATAAATCTTCATATATTTCATAAATGTCTCAACATTATATAGTAATGATTCCAATTGTGTGTGAAATTTGAAAATTTCCTCCAGGTGGTTCAAGGCATGCCTGTGATCCCAGCTCTGAGGAGGGAAAGGAACAATGCCACAAATTGTAGCCAACCTCTTGACACAGTGAGTTCTAGGCTAAAGAGAGCTGCATAGTGAGACCCTGCCTCAAAATTACAAAGCTTTCTGAAAGCCCCTCCTGGTAACTCTTCATAATGTAACTGTTCTTACTATTTTTAAAGGTAAAAATCTTTTTATTTATATCTCATAGTGTCCATATATGACTTATAAGATTTAATACTAAAATTCACCTATCTATGAATACTCCATGTATGGTTTTATTAATTGTTCTGTAGAATACTGGCCACATGTTTTTATGTTGATGATCTTGAATTGGTATGGCCATTTCAAAGGGTAGCCTATGAACTTTGTACAGAAACCCTAAATAAAAAGGAAGTAATTAGAAGAGAAATACACTTGGGTTCTCTGCTTCTCACTAATTTTCTCTATTGTGGAATACCATTTAGTAGAAGGAGAAGTAGATTTACCTCCCAGTTGTCTAGTAATTGTCAGAGATTGAGTATAATTAATTGTTCACTTATATATCCAACCTTTCAAACATTTGTCATTGACACCTGCTCTGGACTATGCCTTAAATAATGGTGAACAATTAGATACATGAGAAAGAACTTCTTTCTCTGCTGAAGACAGGCAAGTGTGCATGTGAAAACCAAATTTTCCCCTGCTCCGTAAGTGAAGACCTAGTTAAAGCAAGCCAGAAAATGGCTTGCAGGAGATTTGAAACAGTGCACAATAAATGGGAAATACCTTTATAAATGGCTTGTTATCATTTCTAGTCACTCACTAGTTTCAATTATCTTTGCCTTATACTTCTAGATTACAAATCTGTCTGTCTTAGTTGGAGTTTTACTGCTATGAACAGACACTATAACCAATGCAAGTCTTATAAAGGATAACATTTAATTGGTGCTGTCTTACAGGTTCAGAGGTTTAGTCCGTTATCATCAAGGTGGGAGCATGGCAGCATCTAGGCAGAGCTGAGAGCTCTACACCTTCATCTGAAGGCTGCTAGCAGAATACTGATGTCCAGGCAGCTAGATGAGGATCTTAAAGCCCACACCCACAGTGGCATGCCTACTCCAACAAGGACACACCTACTCCAACAGGGTCACACCTTCCAATAGTGCCACCCCTGGGCTGAGCATATATAAACCACCACAATGTCACTGTGGAATGTCATAGCAGGAACTCAGAGTTCTTCAAACTAGAAAACTGAAGGCAGGTATGATGGAGAATCACTCCTTCATGTTTGTTTTCTCTTTGACTCATTTAGTAGTTCATGCCCAGCTAATTTTCTTAATTAGCCTAAGACCATCTGCTTAGAGTGATGCCACCTGGACCCTCCTACATCAATTAATAGTCAATAAAGTTCCTTATAGCCATAGCCACAGGCTAGTGGTATCTATGCAGTTCCTTAGGTAAAGTTTCTCCCCTCAGTGACTCAGGCTCTTGTTGTTCTACTCTTGTCTTTTCTCACAAACAATTCTCTAATGTGTTTTTTAATAAATTGCCTCGGTGTCTGCTTCTATTTTAACAAAATATTTTTTCTGAGTAGATGCATACATGATCATGAATATATATGTCATGCTTTTGAGGGTGACCTCAGAGGACATAAAAGAAAAAAATATATTCCCTGGATCTAGAGTTATATTAGGATGTACCTAATCCTGCAGAGACTTACACACAGGGTTGGGGGATACCCATGGGGCCATGGGGCTCCATTCTCTCAGAGGCAAATGGGAGGTAAGTGGGGAGAGGGACTCTTTGTGGGGGGTACAGGAAGGGGAGTAGCCCTTGGGATGTAAATAAATTAATTAATTAATTTTAAAAAGGAAAAGTAAAGAAAGCCTAATAATGTGACAGTGTGCATTAAGAAGAAGGAGGAGGGGAAGAGAAGGCAAAGCAAGCAAGCAAGCACAAGATTTCTAACCAAAAGGAAAACCAGGAAAAGAGAGGAATTGCGTTTTCATCAAAGACAGCATTGATATTAAAGTTGCAAATCATGTGGGAAAAATCAGCACTCAAGAGGAAATCCAACCAAACAATGAGGAGCCAATCTATTCAAAATGGAAAAATGTTTAAACTGTAACCCATAATAAATTTAAAATAAATATGTTAAAGGTTTCCAAGAAAGGTAATACTAACCAAATAATAGTAATAAAGAATATGTTGATAATTAAATATAGTTAGAAAATTCCTTATCTATTTCATGATTATTTAAGTAGTTATGTTATATATAAAAAATAGACTTATATACAGGGGAAAATTAATAGTCAAAACAAACCTCAGGTAATCTCAGTAATAAAAAATGGTATGTGAAGAATTAATTTTAGGGAGAAATACATAACGCCTCCTAGAACTAAGCTGTAATTACTGATGGATGAACAGTAAATGATACTCATATATTAACCAAAGTCTACAAAGCATCAAGAAAAGAAAAGCAGCATATAAAGCACTACAAAAGACACACAAGTTAGGTTTTTAATTCTTTTTAATATTATCAGAATTATCTATTATTAGCTGTATTCAAAGATAAAGCATACTTATTAGAATTTTCCCACATATATTGAGTTAAATTGACAAGATGCTTAGCATTTCCAACGAAAACAAAAGAAAAATGTTTACTATAATATGTAGAATATGTGTTTTTCAGCAACAGCAATAGTAAATCTAGAAGTAATGAGTAAAAATCAATATGCAAATGTGAAAAACAATACATTATGAAATATAAATCATATGGAACATGGATAAAGTAAAATAGAAATCACTAGATATATTTACTTAATTTATACTTTACACAACAACATTACAAAACATTACAAATACAAACATTACAAAGAATGCTAAGTAGTTAAATAATATTAATATCTATTTCCTTTGTAAAAATACAATATTGAAACTAAAATTTGAAGATTTTCTAGAAGAATTAAATCTGTCTTTTGTTAATTTAAACATTAATGACTACAACTGTAATAAGGAAACACATTGTAAGTATTTCAGATTTAAAAAGTATAGTAGGGTAAACTAAGGAAAATTGTTAATATTTTTATTTGTTCATTCACCCCTTTCTATAACCAAATCTTTACTTCCCATCACTTAAGACTTCTAAACCTGCATAGATTGCCACTGTGCTCTGTTTTGCAAGTTGAGGTGCTCTCACAATTTGTACACCAAAATCTGAAAATAATATCAAGTTAATATTATTAGTACCTGTGTTCTTTGGATATAAAATTTGGTTATGGACATAAGAAGCCTGAAGATATTCACTGTCCCTCTCCACTATAATAGGGCACACATGGAAACCACCATCGTGTATGAAGAAAGACAAACACAAGATTTTTGGTGTCTTGATGCATCCAGGACTTCCTATACTTCAGAAACATGTGCATTATGTTTCTACTGTTTATAAATTAACATCTACAATAGTACAAGCTTCTGTTATAATAGTTTGACTGAACTAAAAACAGTGTTGCAAAGCATAAGACATCCTTCTATTTGTGTTTACACTTATACCCATATTTTATAAACCAGTAATGAGGGCTGTCATGATGGGTTACTGGATGAAGAAGCTTGCTGAGGAGCCTCACAACCTGAGTTAGAACTCAGAGGACCACATAGTAGCCCTCTGACCTTTCCACATACACACCATGAAGTGTGTATGCATATTTACACATTAATAAATTCAAAATGAAGTAATTGTAGAAATTGTTGCAATCAAAAGAAATTTTACATTGTTAATATGTAAACTTTGAGTCTACTTTGAAGTCTTATTTAGAAATAAACTTACTTTTTTAAAGGAAGAAATAAAGGTGTAAATGATCCTCAGATATGAAAGAGAAACTTGGAAAACACTAATATCTGAATAGAATATCATGAGGCTGGACAATTTCATAGTTATAGAGGGTGGGTGGGCTGGGTCAAAGTAAGAACAGAAGCCAGGAGATTAACACCCAGCTCTTGTTTTTCTTCATTCATATATGTGTGTGTGTGTGTGTATATATATATATATTTATCTGCAAAACATTGAGCAAATGGTATGGTGAAGCTATGGGAAACTGTCAATATTGATAATGCTTACAGAGGATAGAACTTACAAAGGGAAAACTAACAGGGCTGAGTCTAAGAATTCTTATTGTCATGATCTTTGAGAGCTCTTCTATTCAGCATATGTTTCACTAAGTTTATCATTAAATTTGAGTCCCTTTCTCATAATCATAATTTGTTTGATATGAGAACAACATGCTGTTTTAGTTTCTTGAGTGTGCTCACACCACAACTTGTTCACTGATACCGTCTAGCTGATAGAGTCCAATCAATAGGAGAATTGTGTTTAACTGGAGCTTCCTCTCTACCAGTCTCTGAGATGACTGAGAAGGAAATTATCTACATTTTCACTTGAGGAGATTGTCACTGTTAACAAGGCAATTTCTATTGTGGTCTTACAAACTGCTCAGATTCCCAACAGTAATTTTGGAAAATATTCACTGTCTTGTGGAACCTTCACTTTAGAAGCAGGCAGTAGACTCAGGATAGAAGTGGGGTACCTTGAAAATGAACAGGCAGTGTAAAGTGATAAAAATGTACAGTGTGTGCAGGCAAATGCAATTATCTCACTAAGTTTTAAATGTTCTGTACTAATCCTTAAAAAGTATTTTACAGTTTTGTACAGAAAAAGAAGAGTAGTATTTTAAAATATAGAGTAATATAAAATATTTGAAACATTAAGAGTTAAGCATCTTACCTCCTTGTAAAAATAACTTCAGGCATACCCTTTCTCAGCTGTAAAGAGTAAGCATCATGTTGGCTTTAACAATACACTCTAATCCATTCAATGCTTTCCTTAAACATTTAATTTTTTACCGTTCAAGTGGTCAATAGTCTCAAGAGTTTCTTTGATGCAAAATTATTTATAGATTCAATTCCTCTAGAATTAATTTTATTGCAAGTTTGGTAATGCTTGTAAAATTTGCTTTGTTAACACTCTTGTTGCTGTATAAAAAACAGATAGTGGCTGTTTCAATATCCCTCATTTAATTATTCCTTGGGTAGTTTTGTATTTAATTTGAAATTCACTTCTAGGACTACACTTATTGTTTCTTCATTGAACTTACATTTTCCTTGCATTTCCTCTTCTATACCCATTTCTTTTTAATGTGTGGTGTGAACGTTCAGTGATTAACAACAAAAAATAATATATGAAAGTCAAAACTCAACCATATTCACTTTCTCTACACATGAAATTAGAGAATGCACAATGAACCCACTGCTGAGTCAGGCATGATGAATTATAAATTATAATCCCAGCAGAGAGAAGCTGAGGCAGGACAATCACAAGGTAAATCCAATTTAGATTGTAAAGATCATGTCTCAAAACAAAACCAACCAGGTGAAGGTGATGATCATTCACACCTGATATTTATTGTAAAGAACTTGAGGGGCTATACATTTTCAAGGTAATCATGATGAAACCATCTGGTGGCTGAAAGCTCTATTGATGAATCGACAGTATTTAGTAGTTTTGATCAGAATATTCATATGGACAATTATCTGTATAAAAGCCTTAATAGGTTAAGGTTCAAGACTAAAAACTATTTTCCATATTAGTTCCCTGACTCACAGTAACTGTTAAAACCTTAAACGTGAATGTCAAGAAATATCATTGCTATGTCAGCTTTTTCATAATGTGATCAGGATGTAATTGTGACATAAAAACTATAAAAAAGCACATGTAAAAGCTCTTTACATTTTAAAGAAGAAATTGGAAATTATACATATAAATGACAGTTTCAATATAAACAGAAATGGTGAAAAAGCTTGACTGCTTTATTGAGGATTATCCACGTGATTGCCCACTGACTATGCCACTCAGTGGTGACAGCAGAAGACACATTCTTTTAAAGAACATAAAAGCATCTTGCTACTTTTTATATTTATTTATTTATTTATTTATTTATTTATTTATTTATTTATTTTGCAACTGAGAAGGCATCTTCCTAAAATAATGAGAGAAAATACTCCTGGCACCCACTTGCTTCTGCCAAATATTTCTTCAGTTAAATGAAGAGTAAAGAATATACTTTGAACAAGAATGAAAGAAAAAAAGAAAGAATGAAAGAAAGAAAGAAAGAAAGAACAACAAGCATACATGGGCCAGCAAGATGCCTCAGCACATAAGGCACTTGTCATGCAAGCTTGGCAGTTGCAGTTCATGCCCTTTAACTGTTGTGCCAGGAAATGTGCAATCACATTAGGGTCTTTTTATTCAAGCTCAAATTTGGGCCACACCACCTTCTCTGACACTGGAGAACAGGAGAGGATCCCGAACCCAGTTTCAAGTAAGCATTTACAGAGGCAAGAAGAGGGTATCTAGCTTGGCACATATCTCATTAAGGGGTCAATATGACCTTTAACATTGACTGGTGCTGGGAGCCAAACCATAAACTTAACTTTGGTTTTATTCCTGATTGGTGTTTGTTAGGAAGTGAAGTGTCAGGTGCAGGCTTGTAACCTGGAGGTGCAGATCTGTTGGGGAATAACCTGGAAACTGGTGCTAGTCACAGGTTTTGTTGGGGGGGGGGGTAATCTGGAAATTGGTGCAAGGTACTGGCTGTAACTTATCTTGAGTTCAACATTAGGTCATATTCACAAAGGTGGAGTCTGAAAACACAACATCTATTCTCTCATAACTAGAGAACTGATTTCACAAAGTTGTTCTTTGACCTACAGGTACATGACTTGACACATACTTCTAAATACACATCTTGCATGCATGCACGTGCACACACACACACACACACACATGCACACACATACACACATGGAGGGGAGATGGAGGTAGAGTGAGACAGGCAGAGACAGAGACCTAGAGAGACAGAGAAAGTAAGAGGGGAAATGGAGGAAGAGAGAAAGAAGAAGATAGGGAGAATAACATATACAATGGTTTAAAGCATACGAATAATATCTGAAGATAGATTATTATACTTGGGTCAATAGAATAATTTTCACAACCTTGAAAACATTGAAATCATCATTTGTCTTGATAACAATGCAGTTAAACAAATCTCAGGAGAAATATTAAAATTACCATTCCAATGCACACCTTTTCCTAACTTACAACTCAAAAGACACACCTGACAAGAATCCAGAGAATATTTTGCATTTTATTCAAAGATGAAGAAACAATAACCAAGAATTGTAGAAGTCCTTTAAATTGGAGTTTAATCTTAGGTTTGATGTAGGCTAGATAAAAGCAAATACTTCCCCCAAAGCCGAGCCCTGAAAGCAGTGGTATTAAAGGCAGAAAAATCTGTGGGAAAAATACTATACAATAAAAGGCTACATATGATACATAATACCAGTAATAAAGAAAATGGTGCTGGCCACACATGTGGCAGAGGAGGGTCTTGTTAGCCATCAGGGGGAGGAGAGGCCCTTGGGCCTAAGGGTGTTAGATGCCCCAGCATAGGAGAATGCCAAGGGGGAAAGATGAGATTGGGTGGGTGGGTGGGTGAGGGAATACTCCCATAGAGGGAGGGGGAGGGGAGAGGAAATAGGGAGGTTCCAAAGGGGAGATCTGGAAAGGGGGAAACATTTGAAATGTAAATAAAGTATCAAAAAGAAAAAGAAAAATTAAAAAGAGAAAAGAAAATGTCTAATAATATCCTAAATACTTCAAAGACAGCATATATTATGTTTCCTTTTATTGAATATATAATTTTTTCTCTTATGTTATATCCTACTTAAAGTTTCCTCTCCTCCCTCTACTCTTCTAGTTCCTCCCTACCTCCCCTCCCATCTGGAGCCACTCCATCTTTGTCTTTTATCAGAAAACAAACAGGCCTTAAAGGGATAATGATAAAATAAAATATAAGACACAACAAAAACTAAAACATCAGAATGGGACAAAGCAAAGAAACTAAAGCAAAAGAACCCAAGAAAAAGCACAAGAAACAGATGTAGATTCAGCATCCCAATCATTTGTACAGTCAGGAATCCCATAGAAACACTAAACATGAAGCCATAATATGTACACAAAAGACCTGTGGGGATATATATCACCAATCACACCAGGATGTTTTGCATATTACCATGAAACAAGAAGCTGGTAGGCTTAGATTAGATATCAAGTTCACTCAGAGCTCTGAAGAGTAACTGTATACATATATGAAAAATAAATAAAAATTTATTTATGACATGATAAGTTAAGGAACCTCCAAAGATGCCTTTGATTTCATTTTCTGTTTATGTTGTCTGTCTACTGCTGGGCACGCAATCTACCCTTATGAGTATATTTTAAAACCTAGAAAAATAAATAAATTTTGTGAAAAACAGTCAACACAGAAATATTATACACAATTTGAAAAGCTCTGTAATTTTTAAAGATGCTTAGCATGTAGTGAAATGCTTCTTTGCAAAGGGAAACCATTAATAATAAATTATACCATCAATTCTCAAAACATTTTAAGAATCAGTATACAAGTAGTACATAAACTTTCCCAGTTTATATGAAAACAATCATTCTAGGATGCTTACAAAACTCTGATAAACATATCGGCATTGCCTTGAGTTAGATCCCAGGTTTACCTCAGACCTCTCAAAAGTAACAAAATATGTTGCTGTAATTCTCACAAATAAAATTTGTTTTTAAGTGATTTTTATATTAATTGTATTATTATTATTATTATTATTATTATTATTATTATTATTATTATTA
>JADRCH010000102.1:3288350-3353459 GCA_019843965.1 Rhynchomys soricoides
TATTATTATTATTATTATTATTATTATTATTATTATTATTATTATTAGCCTAGGGAATACTGCAGAGGATGGGAGGGAAGGGTCTGAGGAAGCAAAAGGTTGAAGGATTCCAGGAGATCACAGCCCACAGAACAAACTGATTTCTTACATACTAGATTTTTTCACAGAATGTAAAAAAAGCTAACATCTACCTGGAATAGTACACATCCATTAAAAAGGCCGGTAAACGAGCACCAAAATTAAACATAAAACAGGCTATCACAAGAATAATACCAATAGTGATGCCTGATAACCATTCTTTTTAAAATACATACAAGATATTTTTAAAATTTTATTTATTTATTTATTTTACTTATTCACTTCACATCCCGCTAACTGACCCCCTCCCGGCCATCTCCTCTCCCCTCCTCTTCTCTTCTGAACGGGTGCTGCTCCAGTCCCAGGTCTCTGGCACTTCAAGTCTCTTGGAGGTTAGGTGCTTCCTTACCCACTGAGACCAGACTAGGTAGCCCAGTTAGAAGAACATATCCCATGTACAGGCAAAAACAGCTTTTGAGATAATTCCCGTTTTAGTCGTTTGGGACCCACATGAAGACCAAGTTGCACATCTGCTACATATGTGCCTGGAGGCCTAGGTCCAGTCCATGTATGTTCTTTGATTAGTGGTTCAGACTCAGAGAGCCCCCAAGGTCCAGGTTAGATGGTCCTGTTGGTCTTTCTGTGGAGTTCCTATCTCCTAGGGTCCCTTAATCCTTCCTCCTATTCTTCCATAATAGTCCCCAAGCTCCATCTACTGTTTGGCTGTGAGTGTCTGCTTCTGTCTGAGTCAGCTGATGGGTGGAGCCTCTCAGAGGACAATGTGCTCCAGTCTGCAAACTTAGCAGAATATTGTTAATAGTGTCAGGGATTGGTGCTTGCCCATGAGACGGATCTCAGGTTAGACCTGTTACTGGTTGGCCATTCCTTCCGTCTCTGCTTCCTCCTCTGTGCCTACATTACCTGTAGACAGGATAAATTTTGGGTTGAAAGTTTTGTGTGTGAGTTGGTGTCCCTATTGCTCCACTGTGAGTTCCTGTCTGGCTACAGGAGACTGACATCCATTCACTAGGAAAAGCAGGAGTTTAGGCTCATTTACAAGTCTACCATATAGCTTAACTTTATCCTTGTTCTCCAACAAGAAAAAGTAGTTCCAGAATTTAAATCATTTGCACAAAATGATATATAGTAGATAAGTACTAAATTCAAGATTTCAAACCCAATAGCTTGGCTCAAGGTTCAGATTCTTATCATCAGGCTGCAATAGTACACTCTACATGCAAATTAGTTAATTATTCAGTATGCATGATAAAGATCTTTCTAATAATATGTTATGTTTAAAAATTGTACTTCTGTTGTTGAAATGTCAAAAGAAAAAGAATTCTATTGAAAGAGTAATGCATAAGGGGCTGGGAATTTGTCTCATGGTTAACAGTAGTTATTACTCTTGTGGCTACAACAATCTTTAACTGGAGCTCCAGGGGAAATCAAACATCTTCTGACCTCTGTGTATCAACCACATGCTCTAGAAACATGAAGGAAAAACATCCATGCAAGTAAAATAAAATAAACCTTCAAACATTTAAAAGACTAATTTAAAAAGTAGAAAGCAGAACTGCCTGCTTCATTTCTGTGAAATGAAACTTTTTGATTGAATTGCTGGATAAATCGGTGCATCAAAACTTGCTCTTCAATACTCAGATATAGAAATTGCAGGAATTAACCGGTAAGTCAGTGTATATTTCTGAAGAAATGATGAGTTTGGAAAAATAATATAAACATTAATGGTGGTGATTCAAATTTTAATTTTTTTCTTTTACTTTGAATGTTTTTTTCCTTGTTTGTTCTTTGATATTTTGAGACAGTATTGTACTCTGCAGGCAATGCTTGTGGCATCGAAATCATAAAAGTTGTTCTGCTCAATCTCACAGCGCTAAGCTTAAGGGGAGAAGCACTATGTCCATGTTCTTATATTGGTTTTGTTTTTTAAAGGTTTTGTGTGCTTAATTTATAGTTTGCTATTTGACTGTAAACTGATGGGAGGTGCACTAGATGCCAAACACCTTTATATATTTTGAAAAATAAGAAGGTAACTTTTGGCTTTAGTTACTGTCTTAAGAGATTTTAGTTAATATTTTATTTTTACTATCACTTGACTGATAATAATATTAGGCTAAGTAACATTTTTACCTAATGTTACAAAATATGTTCTAGAAGTTAGATTCAACAATTAAGCAGCTTTATAATACCTGGGTATCAGATGGCTACCAGTGTCTTTCTACATCTCAAAATATAAATACAATAATGTCAACACCAATTTTCAAGCAATTCTCTTTAATCTCTCCTTGGCTTGTAGATATACTTAAAAGTAAGTAGAGGGTTTTTGTTCTAAGCTTTATGATAGAACATTTTGTATGACACTCTCTACCTCAGTAAACCAAAATAAAAGAACAAATACACAAACAAAAATCATTTCCATATAATGAAGACTGCTCCCCTGGGTTATGATAATGCCATGTTAGCATTTTCAAAAGGCTTTTGCATAGTAAAGGGATATTCTTAAGATAATTTGTATTCATGTTTAAATAGTAAAAAGCTCATCATCATTCATATTATTTAAAAATGCAATCTTGAACAACTTATTATAGGTTTTTTTTTTTTCATTTTAAAAATCTTCTTCGAAGTAAGTATTATTCAAAACATGTAGCTGCCTTTTTATCCTCTATGAGGTCTTCTACATTTTGGCAAATGACAAAATGTGGCTGTTTTCTTTAATCTTTATCACTATGCCCACTGTTCATAGACAGACACATTTAAAAAATTCTTGTCCTGAATAAAGCTGTAGGACTTCATTGTATCACTACAGCCTATTTAATGTAGCTCTAAATATGCTTTTGACCATAGACTTTGACAATGGGGATTTTGTCTTTAAATATCTACAGTTGAAAGAATACTTTAAAATGGACCATTTCTAAAAATGACAAAATATATCCCAAATTCATGATACATCTGAGAAAGAAGAATAAATATGGCAAATATCTTGAAAGAATCTGTGTGGTCATACCTTCCGTGATGTGGTAGAGATAGCTGGGTATTTAAAATGTAATTGGTGAAACTTTAAGCTGTTAAACTTTGTGTTCTAAAAACTGAAATGGGAGGAAGAGTTGGAAAACTAGACAGAAAAGGGGATGGAGAAGTAGTGCCAAAGGATAGAGAGAGGGAAAGAGACAGAAAAATGAAGAAAGAGTCTTAATGGGAGCCAAGGAAGTACTACTGGTGTTCTCATCTACATCTGCTGTTTTCTATTTATAGCAAGTGTCGTTATTTTACAGTAGTAAGAATTCTGGGAGGTTAGAAAACCTCCTAGAATCTGTAAGAATAAAAAAGAATGAGGTAAAATTACTTTTCACTGAAATTTGGGGCTGAGACTATTCCCCTTAACAATTGTTAACTCATATATCTGGCCAGAAGGTCACTGCTGCAGATTCTAGTGTTAGGAGCTGAATGACACTGATGATTACATTTCTCCTCTGGTAATGTGCAAAAAATCTTTCTGACCATGAACAAAACTGGGAACCAGCTCAATTTCAGTATGCTCAACGATGAGTAAGTTGTTTTCAACAAAAAAAGACATTACCATTAGGTTATAGATATTAGCCAATACTCTTGACAATTGCCTGTGGTGTTTTGATATAGTTTGTGGGACTCTTATACATGGTAACTCACTCCTGGCATTGAAGATTTTACTTGGTGGCATGAGATATCTAGTTGTTGCACTGTCTTCCCTGTCATATCGTGACTCCATTTATACCCTGCCCATCCATCGCCATCATTCAATCTGCTGGTTAATAGGTTCTCATTTATGTCATTATAACATCATACTCTACTTCTTCTTCCTTGGAAAATTGCTTCTTTCTCCTTAGTCTTCACTACAGACCAGGACTCAGTGATTATCCATTCATATAAACCCTAAAATCTAACATCGACATTTAAGGCTCAGCATGCAATATTTGTCTCTTGGTGTCTGTGTTTCCTCTCTCAGGATGGTCATTTCTAACTTTATTAATTTACCTTCAGACTACATTTTTCTTTTTTTATTTTATTTAATCTATATATACACATACACTCTGGATTTTATCCCCCTCCTGGTCTACCCTCTGACTGTTCCACATCCCATACCTCTCTCTCCCCCATCTCCACGAGGATGGCCACACCCTACCCTTACCCCTCTATTCCCTTGGGCCTCATTCTTCTCTCACTGAACTCAGACCTGGCAGTCCTCTGCTGTATATGTGTTGGGGATCTCATATCAGCTGGTGTATGCTGCCTGGTTGGCGGTCCATTGTCTGAGAGATCTTGGGGGTTCGAGTTGTTTAAGACTTCTGGTCCTCCTACAGGGTTACCATCCTCCTCAGCTTCTTCCAGCCTCTCCTTAATTCGACCACAGGGGTCAGCAGCTTCTGCCCATTGGTTGGATGTAAATATCTGCATCTGACTCTTTCAGCTGCTTGTTGGGTCGTTGGGAGGGCAGTCATGATACATTTTTCTTAAAGGCTGAATATTATTGCATTCTGTAATTGTATCACAGTTTCATTTTCGATTAGGTCAGTAGTATAGAACATGATAGCAAACAGAAGGCCCTGAGGTCCTTTCAAGAGCACATGAAGAATTAAATATTTTAGAGTACAATGTTTATAAAATACATGGTAATAATGATGAGTTATACACTAAGGAATATACAAATATGAGGTATTTTATTAACTTTTTAATTTAAAATATATTAGGATTATGTATGTCCTGATTTTTCATCCTATTTGAAAACTTGAACCAAGAAGTAGGATTATACAAACAAGAAATTTAAGAGAGCAAAAATATTAATGGTGATTCATTCCTCTATTATATTTTTCCTCTTACATTCTTCCATGTTTATAAAAATCTATTTCTAAAAGAAAGTATATCTAATGATAATACCATCACCAGATTAAATCAATAATGATCCCTTAAAATAAAATTAATTTACTTCTGAAACCTTTAAGCTTGTACTCATCTATCGTATATAGATAGATATAGATATATAGAGATAAAGATAGAGATAGAGATATATTCATACATACACACACACTTATCTATAAACTCTTTACTAGAAGTAATAATAATGGTGTGCATCCTTGTTTGCATAAGACATTTCATGTTTCTGTTGCTGTAGCACCATGTGAAGCTCTGAAAGCAGGAAATCTGGCTGACATCTTCAGTGTTGAATATTGTTTTATTGTCCAATAATAATTCACCATAACTTGTAGGAAGAAGTCAGAGGTAATCACTGTATGAGGGGTAAGGCCAAATCAGGAAGCTTCAGAGTATGGTCTGTTGTTTACATATTAGCAACTCAGCATGAGGAGAATTCTGCATGAGCCTGGACCAGATCAGCTCTGTTTAGAGAAAATATTCAACTTTTTCTTTTTGCCATCAATCACTTTTCTCTCTGCTGAATGGCTGTTTCATGTGTGTGATGGCTAAAGAAGTTTGCTCCCAGGAGGCATGTATCGTGAGGTACACAACCAAGTATTTCTTGATCTGATGCTATGAGTTTGATAGAGTATTTTGTTTATGAAACTTTAAATGGGCAACAGCATAAAATACTTTCTGTGTTCACGCCCACTAGAGGGCACTTACCTATACCCCAGTGATGCAGTTTGCAATCTCAGAACATGAAACACTTTATTGTATACTTGATGTCGCTTAACTTTCTGTAGAAGCATCACAGAGTGATTACTATCTTCTGTCCTGGATTCCTCTCCCTAGAGAGTTTCAGTGACATCCATCGAGCTCTGCAAATGAGAGCATTGTCATCTCATACCTTAAACTTCACAAAGCCGATTTGGAGTCTGCCCATTGCAGAAAAATAGCTCTCTTATCACTCATTTTGATTTTGTGCTTAGGGAAGATAAGCTAGGATAGGTCCACAGTTCTCAGAGATGTAGATATGATTCCAAATTTAGCACAAAAAACTGATGTGTGTTCTGCGATTCTAATGCCATTGCTAATCCTTAAAATATACTTTCGTATTATTTGAGAATTTTCTACATCTTTCACTCACATTTCTCCTTGCCATCTCCCTGGATCTATCCTCATCTTCCATCCTTCTCATTTTTACATTCTTCATGTCTTTGAACTCTCAACATAAAACAAAGGCAAAATAAAACAAAAAGTCTGTGGTCTGATTTGTAATACACAACTACTCCTGAGCGTGGACGTCTGTGGTCTGATTTGTAATACACAACTACTCCTGAGTGTGGGGTCTGCCTTGGAATGTAGTTGATATACTTCATGTCACTCCCATAATAGAAAAGTAATATTCCATCTTCAGGTGGCTATCAATTGCAACTTCTTGGCTAATGGTGGAACATTATGACCACTTTCCCTTCCCTGACTTGAACCCTTGCAGGTCTTTTACGTCCTGCAAGTTGTCTGCAAGTACAAACGTGCCCTGATGGGGCTGGAAACACTTTTATTTCTAGGAGTCTACCACTTCTGGCTCATACAGTTTCTCTGCATACTCTTCCGCAAAGATGCCTGAACATTGTGGAGGAGGTATGATGAAAACATTCAATTTAGAGCTGACCTGCCTTTACCTCTAGACCTGGGAGGTACAAACTTCTGTGTGTAAGCCACCCACACTTGTCTATTGTTATTAGACTAAAAAAAAAAAAACTAGCAAAACTGTTGTTCCATTGCTGTTGTGCCACATCTCTACACCAACAGTGGCATCAAAAACAAGAATTTGTTCTCCTATTGATGTACAGATTAGATGTTGAAAGTGAATCTTCCTGAAATAAAATCAAGTTGCTATTGTGGTAGCTTGCTTTCTGGATGGATGCTTGAAAGAAAAGTATAATGTGTCCTTACTGTTCCCTATTTTGGGTACCACTCATAATTTTTAGCAAGAGGATTTTGTTCTCCATCTTCAAAGCCATCAATCTTGCATTTCTCCATCAAGTCTCTCATAGCTTATTTCTTCCAACTCTCCTCCTCTTTCTCTACTTTCAGTTTTTACTTAGAATAGTGGTTCCCTGGAATCACTCGGGTGATCCAGAACAATCCACTTCTTGTAATGTCAACCAAGCAGGTTCAATGTAAACATAATTAATTCCACATACAAGTGTTGCTTCCCTTTAACCTGAAATGAGTGTTTATCCTTTGAGAATTAGGATGTGGACATCTTCAAACCGAGGGAGTAATTATGACATTTTTTTCCTGCCTTACCAACTTTCCAGAATTTTCCTCAAATTATCTAATTCTGAGATATGGTAAATCTTGAACCTGGATAATTCTAGATCAAAAATGTTTTGAATCCCCACAACAGTGGCAGGTGTTAAAGACAATGTAAATATAAGAGATATTATTGTTAAAAATTTACCCAACAGACCAAGACATTTTTTTGTTCTTTTGTTTATAGAGTTATATAATTCTTTAAAACACTATAAGCATTCTAAGACTATATTCATCCTATTTATTTCTTGGTACTTTATGTGGAACCATTATGTGGAAGAAGATTAACTCTTCTTCCTTCAGGAAATCTGCTGCTTAACTTCCCCTAGATCAAGTGTGGTCAGCAGCCGGATGTCAGGCGGCCACTTGACTCTGACTAATGTGTCAGCCTGCTATGAAAAGCAGAAGGCTGGAGCAAGGTGGAGAGCATAGCTTAAGTAAAAAAGGAGTGAAGTTCTATTTTTCACTGAGTACATGAAGCAACATCCTTCCTGAATAGAACTCTTGAAAGAAGTGACTTCAAAAAGGACTTAAAAACTGTCTGATCTTTAATATATATTTTATCAACTCATATTAACTAAAACTGTGTGAATAAACTGTGACTCCACTATTTATCCTATAAGATATTCTATAAGATATGAAAGTAATATTTTGTATAATATGTATCCTTTCTTTAATAGATTTTATCCCATTTAATCACATAACATAGGTATTAGCCCATGTTTGCAAGACTGTTTTACAAATTCACAAAAAATACAGATAAGAGATTCAAAATTTTTAGTTCCTTGTAGTGAATAGTGTACCAAAAAAAGACAAAAGAGAAAAATAGCAAGATCTAGTGTTGAGCCATAAAGAAACTAAGTCTAAATTGGAAGCCCTTATCTTTCTAGGGAGAAAGTCAAAAGAAGGCAAGGTTTTCCCAGGAGCAAGGCTTTAGGCAGCGGGCAGCCAGGCAAAGGTTTGATATTCTTATTGCAGAATCCTGGGTATCAAGCAAGAGTTTCTGTGATTCTTGTTACTTTCTACACATAATGGATCTTTAGAATCTGCCAGTGAATCATGTGAAGAGATGTGGGGAATATGAAAAATCAACCTTTATTGTCTAGTTATAGGTAGATCAAAGCATAAAAGAAGAACTGTACCTTTAGAGAAAATGATGAGCAATAGCTTCTGGGGAAACTAAGCTGGGAGAAGATGCATAGAATAAACCATTGCGTATGATTATGGAAGATCCTGGTGATTCAGTGAGGAAACCTCAAAGAATATGTATTCTGATAACATACTCTGTCTTCAGACAGATAACCCTAGAAACTATAGGAATTTGTTACATTGTCTAATTTCAAAACAGAAACAAATAAAATGTAAGGCATAAAATATTTATAAAATAAATAGTATCCTCTTCACTATAGTCCACTGGCTCAAGGTATGAGATTGCCTCTCTCTCTCTTTTCACTTCTCTCTCTCTCTCTCTCTCTCTCTCTCTCTCTGTCTAGTATGTGCATGTGACTGGGTATGTGTATTCACCCATGTGCACACGAATGATTGTGCATCTGTATGGAAGCTAGATGTCAGCATCAGTATCTTTAATTATTCTCTACTTTTTGTCATTGTTTCATTTTTTGGAGGATAGGACATCTCAGCAATTTATTCCAACTTGGATATACTAGCTGGCCAGTGAGCTCTCAGGAGTCATCTGCCTCTGCCTTCTTAGCATTTACTGTTATCAGCTCACTGCTGTTATCAGCTTTTAAATGTGTGCTGGGTATCAAATGTACATCCTAGATCCTTTGCAACATGTGACATCTCCAAAGACCACAGTTCTCTTTGTGAAATCTCTAAGTTAGTATCCCTTGAGTTCAGAGATGCTGGATAAGTGTTTTCTTGGTTCTGTTTGCTTAGATTTTATTTAATTGACATCTCTACAACTCTTAAACTCACTTAAACTATATCTTGCCTTTAATAGGATTCTTTAACCTCACTTGCCTAAATTTAGTTCAATGTATATTCATGTTTCTAAAATAGCACCCCAAATGGATTCATGTTCACTTTCTTAATTACATTTCTGGTTCTTTTGGTGAGATATAACCATAAGGAAATGGTGAAATGAGGGTGTTGGTTGCTGTAGATAGCTGACTTTGCATGGTAATTCATCACTATCATTTTGCAAAGGCTTATTTCACTTCCCTAATTGTCCAAGAACTGCATGACTCATGGCAGTGAGAATACACTTACATGAGGTTTTGTATTACTTTAGCAAGGTGTTGAATTTTGCTAAATGTTCCTGTAGATACAGCTCTCAGAAGCTAAGACTTTGTGTTTCTCTATATACTTCCCTTAAAAATAATTTCTTAAACATGCATACAAGTAATTTACAAGGACTTGATAGGCCACATTTAGAGAGGTATATGTATATACAAACACACATGTGCATACAGTAAAAATTAATGAAAAACAGGTCATGAATTTGAAAGACAGGACAGGTATGGGGGAAGCTTGGTGGGAGGAAAGGGAAGGGGAAAGTGTTAGTATTAAACTACAATCTCAAAACAAATGACAAAATGACCTAGAAGCTCTTTCTGCTGCAATCCTCTGGTCTTCTCCTGCAGCTTTTTTAATTGAATGGTAAGGTGTAGGGTAGGAGGAACGTTTAATTTATGATTATGCTCTTTGTGTGGCCCTTTGTCTTCTGACAGTGGCCTTAAAAAGTATTTCCTAGGTGAGTACTTTTCCTTTATTAAGTTTAGCTAGAATTAAGCAGTGATCCCTAATTCACAAAGCTAGGATGAAGCCCTGCTGATACCTTCTATAAAGAGTGGGTCTTGCTTGTGGAGAATAACTGGAGCATACGATAAATAGTTAATTCCCTATCTCCATTTTCAGATACTCTAAGTGGTATTCCATGCCTCCACAGTCTGAAATACTCAACATTTTTTTAAAAAAAATTTTTATTTATTTTTAAAAACTTTTTTATTAATCATTTTATTTGTTTACATTTCAAATGTTATCCCCTTTCCTGGTCTCCCCTCCACAAACCCCTCATCCCATCCTCCTCCCCTTTGTCTTGAAGAACATGCTCCCCACTCACCCACCCATTCCTGCCTTACCCCTCTAGCATCCCTCTTCCCTGGGGCATCAAGCCTCCACAGGACCAAGCACTTCCCTTCTCGTGATTCAAGATTCCCATTCCTCTGCTACACATGTAGCTAGAGCCATGGACCAGCCCATGTATACATTTTGGTTGGTGGTTTATTCCCTGGGAGCTCTGAGTGGTCTGCTTAATTGATACTGTTTTTCTTCCTATGAGGTTGCAATCCCCTTCAGCTCCTTCAGCCCTTCCCCTAACTCTTCCATTGAGGTCCACAGGTTCAGTCCAATGGTTGGCTGTGAATATCTCCATTTGTCTCAGTTAGGTGCTGGCAGAGCCTCTCAAAACAGAGCCATACCAGACTCCTTTCTGCAAGCACATCTTAGCATCAGCATAAGTGTCTGGTTCTGGTGTCTGCAATTGCAATGGATCACATAATGGGGCCTTCTCTGGATGGCCTTTCCTTCAGTCTCTGCTCCATTTTTGTCCCTGCATTTCCTTTAGACAGGGACGATTCTGGGTTAAAATTTTTGAGATAGGTGGATGGCCCCATCCCTCCACTGGGGTTCATGTCTATCTACTGGAGATAGTCTCTTCCAGTATGGCTACTTTGCCTGCATGTATGTATGTGATCCATTTGTAGTCCTCATTCAACAAAGGTCAATAGAGAGTGTTAGCTCCACTGGAACTGGAGTATCATAGAGTTCTAAGCTGCCAATTGGTGATGAGAATTGAACCTGACTCCTCTGAAAGATTAGCATATGCTCATAACCACTGAACCATCTCTTCTGAAAACACCATACTTGCATACTCATGAGTTTTGGGATGGAGTTTGTTTTGTATTTTGCGTTTGTTTGCTTGTTTTGTTTTTGTTTTTGTTTTTGTTTTTTTGTTTTTTGTTTTGTAAAGCCAGGAAAGTTTAAGGGCTCTGATGAGCCATAGGTCCTAGTAATCTCTCATTTTGTTTGTCTTAGCTTTCTGGTATTTGTCAGGATTAATATTGATGCTTGTTATGGTACAAATGCTGGGTTCATCAGCCTCAACAGGATAGGATTGAGCAGAGATCCAAAATGAGCCACTCTGTTATATTAGTGATGCTTCTTATTTATGCGACAAAATAACTAACCAAAAGCAAGAAAGGATTCATCTGGGTTGTGGTTTCAGAAGAATCAGTGAATCATGGGGAGGAAGGTATAGCAATACAAACATGAAACATCTGATCATATTGAGGCTTTAGTCAGGATCCAAGAAAGAGCCTTGCTAGGGCTTATCAGCATCTTCCTTCGGGTTCATCCCAGGAGCCCAGCTCACTACAAGATGGTTCTCCATGGTCAAAATGGCTTTTCCTTCCTCAGTTGAACCTCTCTGGAGACACTATCAGAGATATACTCAAAGGCACTTGTAGGCTTACAGTGAAGATTAACTATGACACCATCCTTATAATCTGCCAAACAAGGACACAAATAATAGTCTAAATCAGAGAAGACAAACACTGAATGAGGCCCAATAGGCAAAACCAAAAGGATCAGTGATCTCAAGCTTGTTATTGGAGACCCACCATTAGTTTTAGATGAAAACACAGGAAAAATAAGATTAAGAATTAAGAAGCATTATTAAGAAGTCATGGTAAATGTGTGATCTAGAAGATCATCATCTCAGCTCTTAATCAACAAGTTGGTTCTTGTATGTCATTGCTGCCTCAGGACAGCTCTCTGATTTCCCTAAGATGATTATTCCTACTTTGATACAGAGCTTTAGGTTTGACATTTGCTTTTGTAGATATTTGTCTGCATTTTATGGATGGTCTGTACTATGACAAAATTCCTTAGGGATTGTTTTCTTCCTATGTCATAAATGTAGTTATGGATTTGTATTGGTTCCTAGAATCCAATGTGAATTCAGGTTTAGGTTTCTTTTGTGATCTGAAACAGAACATTGTAAAGGTTGACAGGAAAATGTCTAAAGGAAACAAATACAAAGTGTGGGATTTGGGGTTCAATTGAGGAGTCTATGCTTTCAAAAAAGCAGTTTCTATGTATCTGTTACAATCTCATAACTCTGAATGTTTTTTGCACTTGCCTATGTTTTTATTGTTTTGATAATTCTATAAAGTTATAGTATTCAGTTGGAAATATATGCCCATTTCAGAATTCTTAAACTCTGTATTAAGTCAGAACTTGTTTGTTTGATTTCAGGAGCCACAAATATTAACTAAAAATTCATAGATTTTAGGTCATAACTTAAAATATTTTGTTTTATTATTTTCAATTCTATATTTGGGTATATGTATATGTTATATATATGATAGTGCATGTAGGTGCAATGTCTGTGGACAACAAGAGAAATCATAAGATTCTAGGAGCTAGAATTTCATGTGATTCTGTGGCAAGTGACAGAGGTGCTGGGAATAAAGCTTGTATCATCTGGACAAGCTGTTATACTTCTAATTGCAAAGCCATCTCACAGACCTTTCATGTCATATCTTATCTTTATAACTAATGACTCATTGCAACTTTAGGCATACATGTAACTCCTAGAGAATAAAAAAAAATTAGGTCTTCTGCTAAGGTCCAGATGGCTCTACCACAATGAACCCTTGGGTGTTCAGTTCAGCTTTCCTAACCCATTTCCCTAATTGATTATGAACTTTTACTGGATACTAGACTAATCTATTGCAGCCTTCACTGCCAATACATGTTTAAAGGCAGAAGAGATATAGTGAGTAGACCCATGTCTCATAGTACAGATAATAAGTGAGCACGCAATAATAAGTAGCCTAAACTATGCTCATGTTTCCGATGTTTCTGATTTATTTTTTATGTAATACTTCTGATGAAGAATGTACACACCTCGCTGTAGGCTTAGATTTTTCAAAGTTTATTCTAATAAGGGTCCTTAAGTGCTTCAACCTCCCTTCTAGCCCACTGATCAAAGGAAGAGGAGAAGAAAAGTTAATAGAAAAACTGGGATGTGGACCTGCTTAGACATAGTTCTTTGGGGTGATTCCAAACACAAATCAGTAGCAAAAGTCTAGTCTAATCGACAAACACCAAAACCAAATCAGTAGCAGCAGCTCAATCCAGAAGAAACTACCAAGGCTATGCCTGATCTTTAGGAGTCTGTGGAAGTGGCAAGAAACAGCAAGAATACCACAAGAAGTTCTTTGGCACTTCTTGCTCTATGAAGTCATGAGAAAAGAAGATAAGCAAAGATCACCAAAGACAAGCAAAGCATTGCAAGGTGAACCAATGTAAGAGTGTCATTCATTATCTGTTGGCTTACACTTAAACTTTTTCCAATCATCACACATTTTCTCATGTGTCTGCTTCAACAAAACATGAAATTGCCACAACTGAATCTCCAAAGAAATCAGAAATTTCCTTTCACCCTTTTATGGTACAAAAGTTGACACAAGATTAAGAAATAATATATTTTGGGACATCCTGAAATCAGTACAGACTACCTACTACCTCTGATGACTCATAGCTCAAGGATCTTGAAGTTTTCCTTAAGTGTGTGTGTGTGTGTGTGTGTGTAAAATGTTGCAGATAGACTGAAATGTCAGCTGGCCCTATCCTCATAAAATCAAAATTGGAATGTCATCATAAGTTATAACTTTTTTTAGAAAGTTGATTTGGACCTGAGAAGGGGGTCTGGGAAAGGGAGTAGAGGCAGAGAAAGACAGAAAGTGAGAGAAGAGAGAGAAAGAAGGGAAAAGGCAAGAAGCCTGGAACATGTGGGAAGAAGATGGAGGGAGAGGAAGAGGAAGAGGGGGAGGGGAAGAGAGAGAGAGAGAGAGAATTTATGACTTAAGTGTGACTTTTACAAACTTGTAGTGTTAACAGTTTATCCACATTTAACAATATAGATGTTTTTTTCTGAAACAATATCTCACTAGAAGCTTTGTGGACCTCAGACACCATATCTTCCTCCCTTAGTCTCCTGAGTGCTAGGTTCACAGGCCTACATCACTAAGCCTGGGTAGGATATGATTATTGTACTACAGATACCATAGGCCCCATGCTCTACAATCAATTCATTCACAGATAAGAATAAAGAAATATGAGTGAGATCTTGTGTCAGTTTCCAGTTCTCTTTCTCAGAAGTCTTGAGAAACTTAAGCCATGTGGCTATGAAACAATGCAACAACCTTCCTCCTAGTTCAGTGTGGATGGATTTATGATTTATTTTCTACTTTTTGTTTATAAAGTTTCATGGCTAGAAATTTCATTGAAATGTTTCTTTTACTATTTTTGTTTTAATTAAAAATATTTGGTGCTAGGGATTGAACCAATACCCCTTGGCTAAAGCTACTCAAATGCTCTACCACTGTGTTACACCTTTGCCTGCCCGCTTTTAGTCTTCACCATACTGTTATTATAAACAGTATTACTATTAGATTAGCGCTTGTGTTTCTCAAATGCTGTATTGTTCTTGGGTTCTTCCACACATTGCCTTCTCACAGTTGGTGCCTTGAGCTTACTGATTTGAGCCACAATTTATTAAGAAGCATGAATCTACAATTCTTCCCATTCCTCCTCCTTGAGGTTCCCCAAGCTCTGAGGGCAGGCACCCAGTGGAGATCTCTAATTTGGGTTCTTTCTTTGCCTAATGTTTGGCTGTGGGTCTCTCTGCATCTGGTCCCATCTGCTACTGGAGGAAACCTCTTTGATTACAATTGTTAGGTACCAACTTATGAGTATAGCAGAATATCATTATGGTCGAGGAAACCAGGAAAATATGACCCACAGAATCAACTAAGCAGGGCTAATAGGAGCTCACAGAGACTAAAGCAGCAATCACGGAGCCTGCATGGATCTATACTGGGTCCTTTGCATATATATTATGGTTTTGTACCTTGATGTTTTGTGGGACTCCTAACAGTGGGAGTGGGGTTATCTCTGACTCTTTTGCCTCCTCCTGGAACCCATTTTTTCCTTCTACTGGGTTGCTTTGCTCAGCCTTGATGGTTTGTACCTAGCCTTTTTTTTGTTTGTTTGTTTTTGGTTTTTGGAGACAGGGTTTCTCTGTATAGCCCTGGCTGTCCCAGAACTCACTCTGTAGACCAGGCTGGCATTGAACTCAGAAATCCGTCTGTCTCTGCCTCCCAAGTGCTAGGATTAAAGGAGTGTGTCACCACTGCCCAGCATGCCTAGTCTTATTGTAACTTGTTATGTTGTGTTTGGTTGATATCCCTCAGAGGCCTGCTCTTTTCTGAAGGGAAATGGAGGATGCGTGGATCATATGGAGAGTAGAGGTGTGTGAAGCGGAACTTGGAAGAGCGTAGGGAGGAGAAACTATGGTAAAATGCATTGTATGAAATAATAATGGTAATAATAATAAGAGGAGGAGGAGGAGGAAAAATTCCTTCTGTTTGGGGCACCAAGAATTGCCTGTGGAACATAAGCTACATAAGTCCAATGTGGTCCTATAAAATGCTGAAATGATTGTACTAAGAGCATTACAGAGAGAGCTGACGTGAGCAACAGCACTGTTGCTTGCCTTGGTTAGATACCATAACCTTTCCTTATGTTTTGCTATTTAGACTTTTGTTTGGTTCTTTGCTATAAACACAGGGGGGAAAGAGTGATAGAATACAAACCATATTATTTTTCTCAACACTGTATGACTGCAAGAAGACACAGTGTGAAATAATAAATACTGTAGAAGTCACACATAACTTATTAGCCAGGAATGACTGGTGGGATGTCAATTCTGTACCCTGCTCCAAAATTCTTGCTCTTTTTAAAATACTTCTCTCTCTCTCTCTCTCTCTCTCTCTCTCTCTCTCTCTGTGTGTGTTTAAGGAATGGGAATGGGTTATCTGACAAATTTACATTTTGCTAACTTGTGCATTGATGACACGGCTATTGAAATATAATTCAGAGAAAGATTTTCAACACACAATGTGTCATTTCCTTTCCTTGTGGCCCATTGCTGAAATACTATGTAATAAAGACTTTAGGTTTCAATTGTAAAGAGAGGGAAGTGGATAAATCAGTGCTGCCTTCTTTACCAGCAATGACAAAAGAGGTATAGTTTAATTTATTTCTTCTTAAAATTACTTGTGTTGACAGTGTGAGCCTATTCTTGTACAAAGTGTGTTTGTGTGTGTGTGTATGTGTGTGTTTGAGAGAGACAGAGAGAGAGAGACAGAGCAACAGACAGACAGTAAACTCTTATTTTAAAATACTTTAGTTTTGTTGTTTAACAGATAAAATGATAGTAAAAATTCTTGCCAATGTCTTCATTGATAAAATATAATACATATGAACAAAATAAACTACTTTGTAGTCAGATTAGTAAGCAACTTTTCCACATAATTATGTGTGTTTTTTTAAAATGCTGGTTTTGTTTAAAGTATGCTTAATAGGTTAGTGTGTTTCCTTGCCATTTTCTTCATTGACATTTCTGGCCTTACCCGGATTGCTGTATTAATATTTCCTTGCTCAGAGAGAATGGTGGCTGAGTCTCTTCTGCTGCAACAGTTTAAATTACTTACGAGGAAGGGTACAAATTAAAAAAACTTCAGTTCATTTTGTAAGCAGTTCTCAATTTAAAACATATGCCCAAGCAGAACTAATATAATTTTGGCTTCTTCCATAGAATAAAATTGGTTTATGTAACTACTATGTGAATAGGAGGAGTTATTGTTCTTAAGGTAGACAAAAACTATAAAAGTATCTTCGTAGAGATGTTATAATTTAGGGTGATTTGGATGGATGAGTAAGAGTTGCACGGCATAAAATTGGGCTGGTGTTATCACTGGCCATGTGGAACTGTGGCAAAAAAGTCACAGAGCTGAAATGATGAATGTGTGGGGCAGTAGCAGGGGCTCACACTGTATGAGTACACTGTCTGCTTTCCAGCCTGACGATCCTCACTTCTAGCTACATAGCACTGAGTAAGTTCCTAAGCAATTTATTTCTTAGTTTCCTAAATGCAAGGCAGAGAGAATCTGCCTATAGAGCTCACAGAAGTGCCTTGAAGCTAAAATAAGCACTCATAAAGTAATACAGAATTGTGAAAAATGCTGATGTGGTTTATTGCCAACTTTCTCTGTATTAGGCAAGCTTAAAAATTACTCAGTCTTCACACTATTCTTTTACATTGATAATATATTAGCACTGTACAAATACAAAAATTATTCAAAGCTCTTAAAATAATCTCTGCTTTCTTAAAGTCATTTACCTAAAAGAATGGTACATTCATCTTTCCACTAAAGATAAGTTTGCCAAATTTTTTATTTTTTATTTTTTTCCTTTTGAGAATTTTATAGAATTAATTTTGATCATATTCTTTTTTGTCAAGTTTGGCTTTCGATTCAAACATTAATACTTTTTCTACTTTACTAGCAAGGATGATTGTCACTACCATAAGGCATGAGATGCTTCATTCTTTAAAAGGAATCTTTATGCATTCATTTTTAACGTTACTTATAAGAATATACTAACTTTAAAAGTGATATAAATTATCAGCTACCTATATTAAAAGCAAGTATTCATTTTAAAAGAATATGGAAGGTTACATTGGATTAATTTACTGCACTGTTAGGGGAAAAATGACTGTAAGACGATCATGGCAAATATAAGTAGACATTATTCTTAGAAGAAATGAGATAGAGAAATATGAAAAGACAAATGTCTACACACATAGTCACAGGTATACCAAGGTAGTCAGACAACAAGCTGAAGATGTTCCTGGGCAAGAGAGTGAGTTCAAGGCCAGCCTGAGCAACTTCAGTAAGATCATGTCTCAAAACGGAAAGAAAGAGAATGCCAGGAGTATAATTTACTTGTAGCACTTTTGCTGAGCAGAGATTTATTTCTAAGTCCAATGCTAGCATCATGACAGTAATTATAAAAAAATTCAAATTGTTAATAGATGCTAGCCACAAATAAATTCCTTACTTAGTTACACATGGGTATAAGAAACCTTCCCTTGAGTGTCCAAAGAATAAATATGAACAGGCAATAGCCAAAAGGTATAGTAAATAACAATTGCATAGAAATGTATCTTCCACACTAATTATAATCAGGGAAACAAAGATGTCTTAAAATATCATAACCCTCTTTAGTATCTAAATAATGCTATGGTGATATATTTGGTTTAAATTTTTTACACTCACACTTTATTCAAATATATGTGTGTATCATATTATTTTTCTAAACAGTAGATACCAAGACATGCAAAATAGTTTTCATTTAGTCTAGTACTTCAACACTGGTGGAAAAACAAGCAGAAGAACATCCAAAGAATAAAGCTGACTGATCACAGTAGCTATGACAGCATTATTTATGCAAGTGAAATCGTGAGCTCCTGTAAAAGGGTGGGTTTAAAACAAGCAACGGTTATAGAAATGAGCTGCTCATGTATGATTAAATATAGTTCATTATTTTCAATTTAAAAAGATATTCAAGAAAAAGAAAAACATGATTTTTAAGGAAAATGTGTCACACTAATCAATACGCACATTTTAACACCCATTGTGTAAATCGAGACCTATGAACAAAGATTTAAGTGTCCTGTGATGAATAATGGATTTTATTGTATTCAAGTGGCCAGATGGTAGATGTGGAATTTTATCTCAACTTTCATGTCACTGCATTGTTTCAATGATTACATGCCTAAAAATGAAGACTGTGGTTAGAGTCAACCTAAGAGTTTCTTCATATGACTTTCCTGTTGCTGCCTTTATGAACTTTTGACCCTTCATAAAAAGCTGATCTGGCAGAGGTGCGGTTCGATTCTCGTGAGAACATACTGTTGATAGATTAAACAAGCTCAAAGGATTTCACAGTCCTTTATCAGGATAAAGGCCTGTGTCAAGAAAAGTCACTTTATGTGAAATTATTTGTCTCTTAACTTCGAAATCACATTTAAGGTCACAGAAAAATACTGTAAAACTGTTCACAGACTGATAACAAGGACTTGCTTCTGTATATATTCTTACATTTCCAACAAATTAATAATAGAATCAGATAAAAACCAAAATAATCTGATACATTTAATAATACATTTCTTTGAGGCAAAATGGAATGTACTAATGATGTCATTTTTGTCAGGTAACTAAGTTCATGCAGGTCTGAGAGAAGCACTTTCCAGTATGAAACAAGTTCTTTCTTTTAAAATTCTATATATGAGCAATATGAACTTTCCTTGAGGAAATATAGTCATCCTTAAAAAGATGTTGTTTTTTAAATCCATGCAATTTTTTTCATTTTAAGTTTTTGCTGTGTTTTTATTTTATAGCTCTGGGGCTCACAGAGTCTTGCACCTGATATATAAACACTGAGATCATCAGGGGAGTAAATGCGGAGAGACTACAGGGCCAGAGCTGGACCCCGGCACACTCACAGTCAGAGCATGGGGAAGATTCATTACTACTCCTGCTCCTGTGAGCAGTCTGTGGGAGGAAGATTGCATGGCAAGGCCAGACTGGCTCACTCACATTGTCTCAAAACAAAATCAAAATCAATCAGAAAATAACCAAAGGTTTGTCTATGCCTTGAAGGTCTAGGTCATCCTTTACTCAGTCACTAATCCAGCTTGTTCTTATGTATATGTTTCTCAGGTTTGTTTTCCTGATAAAATATTCTCTACATACTTGTTTCTCTCTCTAACACTCTCTCTGTATCTCTCTGTGTGTCTCTGTCTCTCTCTGTCTCTCTGTCTCTGTCTCTGTCTCTCTCTCACACAGACACACACACACACACACACACACACACACACACACACACTTTAAAGGGCTAAAACTACAGGCAATAAACTGAGAGAAATGTCCCAACATGTGACAAATCTTTGTTGCTTCTGAAACTCATGAAGATTTTTTATTTTTTTTTTTTGGTCATGAATTTGAATGTTTATTAAAAGTATCCCAGCAGTCCTATTGCTGGAAGCAGATGTTGCCCACAGTGATAAAACTCTATGTCATCGTTCAGCAAACACATTCATAACGCACACCGAACAGTGGTTGTCAACTGGAAGACTGTGTTTGGAATAAAACCAGGATGTGAGTCAGGATTGTTCTAAGGGGTTGTGCATCTAGCTGCACCCCTACCATCTCCATGAAATCAGCACTTAGCAGCATGTCTGGTCACTCTTTCCACTCATTTGTGAATAGTTGTGTCCTAATTGCTCCTGGCTTCATGAACTCAGGGGTCTGGTAAAGCATAAGATAGGAAAAGGAGAATTCATCTATGAGGAAGCCATCATCCGTGCTGGCTGAAGACCTCGGGAGAGCCTGCACTGAGGTCAGACATATTTCTATCAGCAACCCCTCAGCTTTAAGTAAGCCCAGCACACTTATTGTTTCCTAGAGTTAGCTGTGCTGTGCTGTAATTATATTTGGTTTACCAGGGCATAGGCATTTTAGCAGTTGCGAATATCATTGAAAGGAAACCAGAGATGCAGTGATTTATGAGCTATTATGGACATTTAGAGGGCATACAACAGGGTTAGATAAACATCCTCCAAACTAAATAACACCCCCCAAAACCATTCTGGGTAAAATCTAGTAAAGTGTCCCTGAAATTTGGAGTAGGCCAGTTGAGACTGACAAAATGCAAAAGAATGCAGAGGGGACCAGGCAAAGGCATCCATCAGTATTCTAAGTTCTAAAGAGCAAGCCTGGCTCTGGGTCCAAAAGGATGAAACAGAAAATATATTAAAAAAGGAAAATGAGTTCAAAGTTTTAGCCAAAATATTCCAATCAGGCTCAAACTTCCTTATATTAGTGTTGTGATTTCTGGAAAGGAAATACACATCTTGATAATGCTGGAAGCTCAGGCTGTTGAAGCAAGAAGATAATCCTGTCTCAGACTGCCAAGGGAAGGCTTTGGGGATGTACACAGTTCCAAGTCATAACAACTCCCCCCACACATGTCTGTGTGGCTGTGGTGTGTGTGTGTGTGTGTGTGTGTGTGTGTGTGTGTGTGTATGTGTACATATATGTGTGTATGTATGTATATGACTAATTGAAATACTAAGTTCTTGTGGGGCCTGTTAGGTTAATACAGGGTCAAAGATGCCACCGAAAGACTGGAAATGAAGCCAAACCTTCTTAGACTCTAAATCACAAACGCCAAGAATTTCTGTCTCCAAAAGAATTCACCTATGCAGCCACTGGTTTTCTAAATACCTACCACCTCACTTGGCGAACAAAAACTAGCACATGAGATTAAAGTCTTAGAAAGTCAAATAAAATCATCATCGAGTCAACAACTATAACGTGTAGTCAAAGTTTCAGAGTGCCTGAAGCTCTGGTGGTATAATGTTGAACAAAGCAGACATGTATCTGCCAGCCCATAGTTTATAGTCTAGAGGTTTTTTTTTTCAGGTATAGATATTTTTAATCTTAATTCATAAACCTTCCTACATAGAAAAATGAGTAGATGACCTTCAATGTTTCTTTTGCATTTAAGTGAAAATGAAAATGAGCCTGTATTTTCTCAGTTGGAGAAGGACCAGTAACAGCCAGTAAACAAATAAAAAACCTTCATGAACAGTGTGAATAGGGTTTTTTCCACTGCATTCAGTACCAAAGTCACAAATCTTATCTACTTGGCCATAGTCATTTTGAATGTGGCTTTGAAGTGATTATAGAGCCGTTTTTTTTGTTAACTCCATTTTGTTACCTTGATCATTTGTTTTGCTTTATGGGTAAAAGCGTTGCCCATTTCTTTGTGGATTAAAGGAGGTGAAACAAGGAAAGCCTGGATCCAGGGGTCCAAACCTGCTTCCTCCATGGTCAGTCTCCAGGGCTATTTGTCATTCATGTACTTAATTCTTTAAAGGCTTCTGTTTGCTTATCTTGTGAGAGTCCCACATGTGGCCCAGGCTGGCATTAACTCTGCATTCCTCTTACCACTGGTTCCCAGGTGCCAGGATTATAGGCAGACAGTGCGGTTGTAGGTATGGGCCACCATGCCTTGCAATTGGTCATTTTAATCTTTTTGTGACAGAGCTATTGCTCTGCTGTTACTCTTGCTACAGTATCTACAGCACCCTGAGTCCTGCAACATGTCTGCTTGATTTGGGCGTTTTCTTTCTATTACCATTTTGCCTTGCCTGAAAAAAAAGAGAGGTTTCTGGTCCTCCACTTTCCTTCCCTTATCCTCTTGTCCCAGTGGCAAATCCTGTAAAGATCACAATCCTCAGACCAAACAACTCAAGATTTGTGGAAACCGATTTTCAGAAATGATCAACGTGCAAAGGTTGTCAGTGTGAGTGGCCAAATAAATAACCTCTTCGGCCATAGTTTTAGAAATTCATTGACAGGGGTTTAGTCACATCCTTGCTAGTCTATGAATCTCCCAAAGCAGCAAGTGCTTTTAGATATGAGTGATGATCCTCCCTCCCCAGCCCCGGCTGGAGGGCTGCTTCATGACCCTGCTGTGAATTCAGTTAAAACTGCAGCAAACACACCCCTCAGCAATGGAGGAGAGAAAGAAAGATTAGATGATGTTGGGTTCTTGCTAAATTAGTCAACCTACCTGAACTGTGACCCACAAAACATTATTCCATTTATCTTCAATGACAATGTTCTTAAACTGTAGATCTTTCAGCCACAATCAGCACCATTTCTTGAAATTTTATTAAAATCTTAAGTTATTTTATTTATTTTATTCAATTACACTTATTTCCAAGTAGAATTTCAAACCCTCCAATGTAGTTCAATGGTTAAAGAGCCCATAGCATGAACATCTGAGTGAGACCTCCATTTTAATGCCTAATACCACAAAGAAAAAGAAAAGAGAAAGAAACTTTGTATTCTAATTAAATTCACTTGTTTCAATGTAAAACTTAATTTGGTTAGAGTTATTTATTTTTTCATAAATGGAACTCAGCATGGGACCTGGCACATGCTTGGTAAGTGGTTGACCACAGACCTAATCTTGCTCATAATTAAATTTGTGAAATATAAAACTGTAACTATTAATGAGCATTATATGATTTTTGATGTGTCATATGTAGTTCGTCATGTGAACATAATGTTTAACATTTCCTTTTGTTGAAAACTTTCAAGATTTCCTTTGCTATCTTTTGAATATGGAATGTGATGCTGTCATGTGTATTCACTTGACTGTGTGATACCAGACCAGACTCTTTGCTTTTCTTGTAAATTACTTAATACCTATCGATCTAGAATTGTAAATTATTGACCATCTCAGTTCAAGTATAAGGAAGTCTGGCATTGTGGCCAACTGAGCTCTTTAGGAAGACATTCAAGTCCTTTGATAGCTGTCAATAGAAGTAAAAGCATAGATTCCTCAGTAGAACATTGATTGAACTTGAATAACAAAAGAACAGATTTATGTTGGATAATATAAAAGCCTAAATAAACAGAAATAGTGGAAGAGAGAGAAGGAGAAAAAAGGAGGAGGGGGGAAAGGAAGAGAAAAGGCATGATGGAAGGGAAAGAAAGGACAGTAACTTATGCTTGGTTCATGAACCATTTCCTCCTTCTGGGTTGCTTCATCCAGCCTTCACATGACGGAATGTGTCTAGTCTTGTTGTAACTCATTTCCCTGTGTTCAGTTGATATCCCTGAGAGACCTGTTCTTTGCTGAAGGGAAAGAAGGAATTGATGTGGGCGAGGAGAGGAGAGGTGTAGGTGGCAGGTACTGGGAGGAGAGAAGTGATGTAATTAATATAGGAAAGAAGAATAAATTAATAAGGAAGTAAAAGCAACAACCATCAAAAAGAATATTTACTTTTTCATGTGCATTTAAACCTAGTGACTTGACCATATCTTTCTAAACTGATAAACAGATGCCTTGGCAAGGAAGTCTGGCTCCCTAAACTATGTTTAATAAATTCAGTCCAGAAAGTTGCTGGAAACATTTGTTCCAAAGGAAGTCATTCCTTTAGAACATAAGTATTTGTTCTAAAGGAAGTCAGGTTTTCTCTCTAGCTATTTATATTTTGTCACTTAGGGTTGTTTTGTTTTTATTAGAAAAGTAAGACTCCCCCTCCTCAAATGCAAAAGCCACACGCCTGTAAACACAGATGCCTCTCGATGGAGAACAACACAGCAATGAGTCCTCAAGAAGGCAACCCTTTAAATCTGTTTTCCATGGCTTTGCAGTGTATGTCTGGGTGCATGTTTGTGTGCATGTGAGTGTGTGCCTGGAGGAGGTGTAACTGTAGTTGTTTGTGGTGACCTGAAATCAATGCAGGATGTTTTCTTCTATTGCTTTGCTCCATATATTTTGAGACTGGATTACTCCTTGGGCTTTAGACTCACACCAATTGGCTGTACTGACTGGCCAGAGTAGTGCTGGAGATTCTCCTGTCTCCATTTTAAAGCACCAGGGCTACACCACTTGTAGCTTCTCAGGGAGTGCTTGGCATTCAAATCCAGATATTCATGCTTGAGTAGTCGGTATCTCATTGTCATCTATCTCCCTAGTCCAATAAATCTGAATTTTTAAAAAGTTAAATATAAAATAATAAGAAAGATTAACATAGTGCTCTATATGATGTGTATATTTAATTAGACACTTTGCTTGAATCTTAATTATAAATATTACCTTGTAACACCATGCAAACCGACTTCAGCAGTTTTTGTATGGCATTCATGTATTCTACATGTGTTTGATAGATGACAGAGGAACAGAGGCTCTGCCCTCATGAACCAGAGGATGCTGACTGCTACTCAGAATCAGTGAAATTTGATGCACGTTCAATGACAACATTACTTCCTCACAGTAAGTAGCAAATGACAGTGTGACACAGGTAGTCATTTGGGTGGCTTGAATTAGTAGAGATTTGTCTGTCTGCTAGTTTGTTTGTTTGCTTACAGTTCTCTATTCCCAGAAGACTTAAATCCAGGTGTCCAAATGGTCACAGGTCATTTAAAGTCCATTCTTTTCCCTGTTTCCAGTGATTTCTGACAATTCAGGTCCTGGAGTTTACCTGCATCACTGTTACCTCTGCTTCCTGCTTTAAAGGGATTTATTATTTTCCTGTGTAATTGTATGCTCTTGTCTCTTGTCATAAAGATCCAACAATTATATCAGAATCAACCTCACACCAAAAGCCATTAATTACACTCGACTAGTCTGCATTGACCCTGGTTCCAATTAAAATCACCTTCATAGTTATCGAGGGCCAGCACTTCTTCATATCTTTGTGAGACACAAAATTCTACTTGCAACAGATAAATCAGATTATGACAAGAACACAGAGGAACAATGTTCAGCAGCATCTGGTCCATTTTAAGGTGACAGCCTACTAATCCTTGATGCCTATACCTGAGAAGATGGGTCGAGATGGAAGACTTAGACATTTTAGATGGAGGAAGCAGCATGCAAAACCTTCAAGGATCATGGATAAGTTTACATATATGAGTTCTAATTCCAGCCGTTAGATAAAACTCAGGTGTGACAGTTTATATGTGTAAATCCAGTTTTGGAAAGGAAGAGACAGGAAGACACCTGGGGATTGTTGGGCAGCCAGTGTAATTGAATCTGGGATTTCTGGGTCTAGTGAGAGAACGTGTCTCAAAAATGAAGTGCAAGGAACAGAGTCAAGAAAATTTGCTCTTTCAGAAGACCCGTGTTTGGTTCCTAGCATGCACATGTCAACTCATAATCATCTGTGACTCCAGTTCCAGATGATCTTACCCGTGACTCCAGACACACATGTGGTACACAAACAGACCTCACATTTACTCAGTCTAATATAGAGACAATTCCAGTTTGTTTGTATTATTGGTTGTTCTTTTAATTTTCCATGAGAGCTCCCCTCCTCAAAAGTGACGAGTGGAGAGCAATGGAAGAAGACATCCAAACCCACACACCCACGCAATAAATACATAATCTAATATGCTTTCTCTGTGTTAGTATAGTCCCACTGCAGTCAACATCCCTTTATAGGAAGACATATTCTATGTAAATGCATGCCAAAGAGATAAGTACAGTTATTACATTCTGATCTAGCCACAGAATGTGTAAAGCATTTGTCCCACTAAAATAATTGTATGTTCCATTCAAATCATGTGAGATATACAAATATAAAATCATGTATAATTATGTTCTTTTACTTGTGTGACAAGCACTTTACCCACTGAATCTTATCTCTTGCACCAATTACAAAGATTTAAATCAAGGTTTTAATAATAGTCTGGGATTTGCTCTGTTTTCTTTTGCTTTGTTTTAGACACTAAAAATGGCTCCTCCCTTCAGGAGAAATTGAAGTCCTTCAAAGTTGCCCTCATTGCTCTCTACCTCCTTGTGTTTGCAGTACTAATACCTGTTGTTGGAATAGTCGCAGGTATCGTATCCCAGAATTTTGAAACTTCATTCATCTGCTTATTGTAAATCCAGAGCTATGGTAGTTGTTATATAGTTGATCCATAGAGAAATGTCATATGCAAAACTTTCCTCAACTTCAACAAATTCAATGGAATCAAATTCTATAATGTTAAATAGAAGCCTTTTAATTTTTTCAAACAGAATGTAAGAGAGTAAAATAAAAATTGCGACATAAAGAAAGTGGGCTAGGTTAATGTCTGTCCCTCCTCTCTCTTTCTCTTTCCCCCAATGCCTCCCTAGTCCCTCTGTTTTTCTCGAAATAATTATTTATTATTCTTTATTATTGTGAGATAGATTAGATTAGATAGATAGATAGATAGATAGATAGATAGATAGATAGATACATCAATTTGTAAATACAGTCCCTGGGTTTATTATGTGCTGCTCAAATGTATATGCATTTAGGTCTGACCTCTTGAGATTAGATATCATATCAGGGAACTCATTTCTGCAGATGACTGATTCTCTACCAGAAGCCATTAACTGCTTATAGCTAGCTCTTCATTCAGGGGTGGTGTCTTGTGAGATTTATTCCATCTATACTGAAATGTCAATTGGTGTTATCATTTTCAGGTCTTTTCTACTTGATCACATTGTTGACATTTCATTAGTGCAGATCCCAGGCACACACAGAAGACACCATCTCTCAGTAGATAGCCTGGTCCTGCGACTCTTACAGTCATCCTATCCTCCTCTTCTGTGATGTTCATCGAGCCTTAGATGTACAGGTTGTGTTGTCAGTGTATCAATTTGGGATAGGTATATCATACTCTTTTATTCTCTAGATTTTGACAAGTTTTGGATTTCTGCAATAATCTCAGTCCATGGGGGAGAGTGGGAATCTTCTCTGTTGAGATGTGAGAGTTACACTTACAGGTGGTCATAGATAATAAGTATCTAGGATGCAGTTAGAAATGTTACTGCTGTAGAGAAATGGCAGCAGTAAGTTCTCTACATTTACAGAACTAGGCATCATGAGTAGGAAAGAATTTTATCATTGCAAGTGGTAAATTTTTATTTAAATTCTCTCTCTCTCTCTCTCTGTGTGTGTGAATGCATGTCTGTAATTTTAAGCAAACATAAACTAATGCGTAGGATGTATTGTCATTTACTTAAGATGTTGCTAACTTCTTTCAAAGTTTTATATATATCTTCTACATGTACTGTTAGACATGACGGAGATTAGATTCTCCTCTTGCTTTTGCAAATGCTAATGCATTTGAATTTTACACTGCAGTTGTTCATTCCTGTTACATGGAAATATAATTGAAATTCTATATTAAACTTTCTCTAATCTCTTTTTCTTTAGTTTTGTTCCAAGAAAGTGCTGGTACAGTTCAGACTATTTAAAATTTATATTATACTCCACAGTTTTGTATACTTCTAGTGATGGGCAACAACACTCCTGAAATTCCAGTTAGTTTAAAATAAAAATTTCCCCTAAAAGAGAATGAAGTTAACCATGGTTCCCTAGCATGTCACAAGCACTTTCTAATGCATGTGGAGAAAATAGTACTCTTTTATTCTGAAGTCAATATGAAAACAAGTATGGCAATTGACACTAACAATGTCTATCCCCAAACAAAACATGCCTGTTTTGCAGAAAACTTTACATGACAAGTGTAAAAAGCAGATAGTAATATCACATCACGACTATATATCTAGTTAATATGTGTTTCACATGCTGCAGTTTAAAACATATATCAACAATAACACATCAATATTTTTTAGGATTTTAAAGTATGATATGTTACTTGGGTTCTATGTGAAGTTCTCCAGGAAAATATTTCTCTACGAAGTCTGCTTGAACTGGAAATAACAGTTTCAAATGAATGGGGTTTTTTGTTTGTTTGTTTGTTTGTTTGTTTTTGATTATTTGTTTGCTGGTTGGTTGGTGTTTTGTTGTTGTTGTGGATACACTGTATCCCTTTTCCCAGGCTGGTTTCTAATCGGCTTGTACCTAAGAATGACTTTGAATATCTGGCCTTCCTGTCTCTGCCTCTTAAGTACTGAGGTTAGGGCATCAACAGATTCAGTTTACATGTCACTAGAATTGAACTCAGGGCAACCTGAATGCTAGCAAACCATTTTATCAACTTTGCTACTTGCCCAAACAGACATGTTGAGTTTTAATTGATATTCAAATTCCCTGGTCTTGCCATTCTTTTTTCTCTATACTACCCCCTCCCCCACCCCCAATGCATTGGTATCTGCTCATCAAGAGAAAGGTTTAGGGAAAGTCCATTTGAATGTGCATACTAATCTGCCTAAGAAAATGTTCCTAAATGTAAAACCAAAGTTCCTTTGTTAAGGGAAACTTCAGAGAGTATCTCAAAACACATCAAAAATTCTACTGGGGAAGAAAAGCTAAGGAAATTAGCAACAATTGTCAAAGCAGCTATTGTTTTATCATTTTGCATCATTTACTCTGCCCAAGCACCAGGCTATAAAGCTTGGGCATACCCTCTTACTACATCTCTACAATTACCCTTTCAGCAGACGCTATAATTATCATCATTATCCACACCAAACAACTGAAACTCCTTGGTAATGGAGCATGTGCTTCCATCTATGACTTCTGTATCTTAACCTCTCTTGGGTACTGTCTGTCAGTGTAATTTGCTTATTATAATAAAACATGATTGTCCAAAAAAAAAATCCATGAAAATTGAATTTTCATGTCAACCAAGAGAATATTTCTTTTAAAAAAGCTCCTGTTTTAACCATTGAAAACAGAGAAGACAAAAATCCAAACCTAGCAACCAAAGCAAACAGCGAACAAATGACAGTTATTGAATAAAGGAAATGGAAGTTTCTAACAATATCGATTCCTCATTGCCCCATAAACTAGATTATGTACACGTTGTCCATGTATACACATTTATCGGCAATGTGAAATACATACTTGAACAATGTACCCTGGCTTTGCGTCAATAAATATATAACAGTTATAATTTGGGTAAATGTCATCCCTTTTATGCAAACCACAGTATACAGAACCTACCTCAAGGACTGTGGCCTTTGATAGGCTGTGATGAAGGGAGATAGAAGCCTGAATAGTATCCAGGCTTGTAATCAGGTTCAAAGTTATTGGGCTATGAGGAAGTATTACCAAGTCAAACATTTGCACTGGTATTGCCAGTACTTAATCTGTTGTTTCCTATTTCCTACAATTATAGTAGGCACTCATTAAGATAGATAGGAAATAGAATGTTCCAATCTTATAAATTAATACTCATTCTAAATTTACCAGAATTTTAAGCAGAACTCGTTGTTACTATCATGTACTCAGGACAGGTAATTATTAATGCATTTTTAACTCTTACATCCAGATCACAATGTCTTTCAAAGAGAGCTAAAATATATTGCATATATAGACGTGCTATCAAAAGATTACAAATGTAGACTGCAGAAAGTTGTGGCACATCATGCGAATTGGTAGTTGAAGTAAGATGAACACAAAGCTTTCAAATTTAAGGTAGCTAGTACATGAAAAGTTGTTCTATTATTCTTGTGGCATGCATGATAGGATATATTTCTCAAAGAATGTGAGGTATTCCTGACAGAAAATAGCATCATAAGACTGGACTAGGATGAAAAGATATGTTATAGAACTGATATGTATAAATTATTACTGAAATATAAAACTCTTTTCTAAAAATAATATAAATGTTTAATGGGAAAAGATATAACTAACATGAAAGAATAAATATGATGTGTAGAATCAAATATCACCAGCTCCCCCAGTATGTACATAGGGCATAAAAGTTTGCCTTCAACTGGCCTGATCCCTCGATGCTCCTGGAGACTGAATCACCAACCAAAGAATACACATGGAGGGACCCATGGTGCTGGCCACATATGTGGCAGAGGAGGATCTTGTTAGCCGTCAGGCGGAGGAGAGGCCCTTGGGCCTGAGGGTGTTAGATCCCCCAGTATAGAAGAATGCCAAGGAGGGAAGACCAGTGTGGGTGGATGGGGAATAAGCTCATAGAGGCAGGGGGAGGGGGAAGGGAATGGGGAGGTTCCAAAGGGAGATGGGGAGATCTGGAAAGGGGAAAACATTTGAAATGTAAATAAAGTATGAAAAATAAAATAAAATAAAATAAATAAATAAATAAATAAAAAGTTTGCCTTCTTTCAGTATAAAATAGAGAATGCCATCTCTCCAGGAAATGATGGAAAAATGTGGACTTTTAAAAACATAAACTCTGATATTCTTTTAAAATTTATTTTTGAGATTATAATACAATTGTACATGTAACAATATTTTTCCTTCTGTTTCCTTCCTCCAAACCCTCTTATATACCCTTCTCCAATCTCTTTCAAATTAATGGCTTCTTTTTCACTTTTGTTATTACATATATATATATATATATATATATATATATATATATATACACACACACACACACATCATGTGATATGTACATTTATCTTTATATGTACATATATATAACATATATGTGCTTGTATTATTATATATATTATATATATATATATATATATGCATATAATAACAATAGTACCAGTTCAATCTATATGTTATTTGTATGTATCTTTTCAGCATTGGCTGTTGACACTAGAAAAGCAGTTTGTGTGTTCTTCCCTAGGAAAGATCACCTCTCCTACTACCAGCATTTTTAGTTGTGTATAGTTCTTTTGTGTGAGGATTAGGTCTTGTGGACTTTTCCTTGTTCACTTTGATATGTCCATAGGTGGATTAGAGTCCGTGACTATCATGGTGAAGAGCAAGGGAAGAAGAAGGCAGTATGGCTCAGAGAACTCACATTCTGAGACACAATCATAAGGAAAAGAGAGCTATCTGGAATGGCCCTAGTCTTTTGAAACTTCAAGTCCCACCTCTACTTATAGACCTCTCCTAGAAGGTTCAACTTTCTAATCCTTTTCCATAGGTATACTAACTGTGGAAACAAAAATTTAAATAATATGAGTGTTTGGAGCCCTCTCATGAAATCAACCACAGTTAATTGGTTATTGCTATAGTTTGGATTCTAAGGTTCATATATGCATGCTCAGCAAGCCCTATAAAGCTAAGTGCTCCAGGACTTGAGTTAGCCATTTGTAAAGAAAGTAAAACTAGTTTCATTTATGATTAAAGAGACAGGAAATATTGTGTTTTTAAAATGAAAACTCATGTCTACCTCGTCAAATGAAAATCCTTGTTTATATAACCTTTTGCAAAATCAGGTTTCTTCTATCTATGAGGAAAAATAAATACTTATTTTACTATATGAAATAAAGGTTGTTTTCAAAGTAAAATTTTATGGTGAAGCAAATAAGGCATAGGTCTAATAAAATAAAGTACAAATTACTGTGTTTACAAACATAACTCACTTGAAGAAGTAATGTTTTTAATATTATAAAATATACTAATATATTTATATATTTTATTAATTGTAATTAATTTTAATTTACATTTACATGATATAGTTATATAATTGTAATACAATTAATCAATATCAAAATATAGACAGTAAGATGACACATCATTCCTGAAACATCAAAGGCTTCTTAGTCTTGAAAAATGGTCTACATAATCTTTTATACATTAATTTGCTGTTAATAATAGTACTAATATTATATTTACACAGTAAAATAGAAGCATGAGCATTAGCAACTCATCCAATGCCACTGCTTATAAAAGGCAGAGCTATAAATGTCAATCCAGGCCATTCTGCTCAAATATTTAGTGTCTTAACTGAGGGCTAAATGAAGCAATGTTTGTCATGATTTTGAAACAGTTTTTAAAGTTTTAAAGTCATTTAAGTTTCTTATTGTTAAAAACAAAACTCTCTTCTCAGTCAGTTTTATTTTTGAAATTGTAATTTAATCACAATATTTTTCCTTTCCCTTTCCTGCATCAAACCTTCCCATATATATATACCCACCCTAGCTCTCCTTCAAATATGTGGTCTCTTTTCACATCAATTGTTTCCAAATACACATCTGCACTTGTATATAAATATATATTCCCGATTATAGCCTGCTGAGTCTATGTAAAGTTACTCGCATGCATGTTTTTAGAGATGACCATTTGGCAATGGACAGCCAATTGTGTTCTTTCCTGGGAAGGGGCACCCTCTCCTGAACCAGTATTACTCTATTCACTGATTTTTTGAATGGGGTTGAAACCTGGTAAGATTTTTCTTGTGCACTTTGGTATGTTTCTTAGTGTTGTTCTTGTGACATTATTTATCCAGCTTGATTATCAGGAAATAATCTTTACTTTTAAATTTTATTTATTTAGTTAGTTTGCTTATTTACTTAGTGTCCTCCTTGTTCAGCTCATGTTTAGACAATGTGGGTGAGACTTTACAGATGTATTTTCTGATGTTACTAGGAGGCACAATTTCACAAAAGTCCCTGATTTTCTGGCTTTTACAGTTGTATATTCCTCATCTTTTGTGATGTTCCCTGAGCCTTAAGTGTGAGAGTGTTTTGTAGATGTATTCCTTGGGACTTAGCCTTTATAATTAGGGATTTTGATTAATTTTAATTTTCTGTAGTAGTCTCTGTCTGTTCCAAAGGGAAGTTTTCTTTATGAGGAATGAGGGGTTTTTTCAGCTATTCAAGTGATGTTTCACACCATAGATGCTCAATAAATAAAACATTAAATTGATGACAGCATAAAAACTTGCTTCACATTCTGAATTTAGTACACATTGTGATCTGTGGCAAGTGAATATACTTATAGGTCTAATATATTGATGGGTTAATATATACAGAATGACTGATATACAATAATTGTGGTCCTGTTATAGATCACATCAAAATTTTGTCGTTAATACATTACTAAATTCAGTAAGCTATATCACAGAATAATAACCACAGCATATTTTAATTAAAAAACACATAACATTTACCTTTAATATAAATAATAATTAATTAGCAGATATTTCTTACCCTGAGGGTAGTGGCTGAAAAGATTCTATAAGATATTCTTTCATGTATATAATCAAAAGAATTTTATCAATGTCAGCTGTCTTCAATGAGGTCCAAATATTTATTCAACTCAGTCTCAAGTACTGTTGAAACTGGTAGCATTTTTATATGATTCAAGGAATCTATGCCAGGACAAATTAGATACTACTAAGAACAATCAAACTGACAAGTAAGGCATGGCAGATGCTTCCAGAATCAGTTTGTTCCAGAGGAAACAAAAGTTAGTGATAGTAGTAAGGAGACTTTTCTGTTTTCTTATTTAATTCTTAAACACTCTGCAATACTGGTTGTAACTAAGAAATTCAAGAGATTCATATATAGCCATATATTTAAATATTTTAGCTGTGTGAAAATGTACTTTTCCTGTTCTCTATTGTCATATGCAGAAAACATTATGTTTCAAACTAATGAGAATGGAAAAGGAGCATGCAGACAAAAGTATTTACATATTTATAATCTGTTAAATTTCATTAAGTATATTATATTATTATAGAATAGTGGTAAAATATTTCAGTATTTACTTCCTCTTATATGATTACAACATACATAATTTTATCTATAAACTCAATGCTTTTGTTTTCCTTCATTTTTTATTTCATTGTATACCATTCTGAAAGGATAATTAGCTAATTTAGTGAACATATACCCATTTGCAAACATGTTTCAGCAGCTCATTATAGTTCCCAAATTTCATTGAATAGAACAGTTATTCTTGAAGATGTGATTCATCACAAGACTGCTTTTCAAAACATTGAATGTGTTGCTGAAAGTAGAAACAAACTTAATTTGGAGAATTTCTAAGCAAATCTCCAGATCCATCATGGAATAGAATGTTTTTGAATAAAATTCTTAAATTAAAAAATGAATAGTGCTTATGACACTAAATTAAAAGACCGTTTCCAGCTTCTGTGATGCTGAGACTGGGAAAACTACAACAGAAGGATCATGAGTTTGAGAGGGCTGTATAACATCATTAAGGTCGAACCGACCTACACATATCTCAAAACCAATTAATATAATAATAATGTTAATGGAAACACATATGACTTGCTAAATGTACAACCAAACATTAGACTGATTAGTTCAAACCATTAGTTTAAATCATTAGTTCAAACTGATAATACATATAATAGTTTTTTAAATATTTTCTGCTGATTAAATATTTTACAATAGGAGAAATATTATAATGAAAAAACACATTTTTAAAGAGAACAAATGTATGTTCCCAATTTCATCTTAAGAAAATTAACCTGCTTAGCTAAGGAGCTAAGGTGGACATTTTTCTGGTATCTTCAGTGATGAACCAACCATTTACCACTCTTATGGACGGCATTAATCTTCTGATTATTTTGTGTATTGATTTTGTAATTGTTATCCTAATATAAATATATCTAACAGGATAATTTCAGAGAGTTGTTTAACATGAACTCATTTTCTATTACCAGTAAGTAGTCCATGGAGTAGAGTACAGTACATTTCAGTCTGTAGAATTTTCTCTAATTGGCAAAGAATGGTAAGAAGACTAAAAATTAGTAATCAGAAAGAATAATTTATACTGGATTAAATCCTAACATAAAAATCATAAAGATGACTGTGATTTATAATAACATATTGAGTCTAATCAAAGAAAACTAAGTGCTTGGTTTAAACTATTATTCAACATCCTTCAATGGTATGGAATGAAAACACATAGGAATGATGAACACAAAATGATATAGGCCAAAATTGATTTATTTTTATTTAAATATTCAGCTCAGCTTATGAATTGGGAAATGAAGAACTGCTTAGTTGGTTCAATTAACACAAGTGATACATCTCAAAGTCTGATTGGAAAAGAAAACACCAGTAAAGCAGAAACAAGATTTACAATTGCCTTGGAACACATGAAGGACATGGAAGAGAGAATTCAAAGCATTTCTGACTTAAAAGCTGACCTTATAGACATGGAACGCTTCCAGAATTTCAGCATGGCAACCGACCAACGACTTAATGATATTCTTCTGCAGTTAAATTCCTTGATTTCGATAGTCCAGGACCATGGGAATTCACTAGATGCAATCTCCAAATCCTTGCAAGGTCTGAATATGACACTACTTGATGTCCAGCTCCATACAGAAACACTGAATCTCAAAGTCCGTGAATCTACAGCAAAGCAACAGGAGGTAAGCCTTCAGAATACAATGACATGGCTGGATTTGATCTTCATAATGCTGCAGATATGTATGTTTTTAGACTATTTATCACTGGACAACCAATTGCTGTGCTCTTCCCTTAGGAAGGCCTCCTTTCCTGCTCCCAGCTTTTCTCAGTTACCTATAGTTCTTTGTAAAGGGTTAAAGCCTTTTGTGCTTTTCTCTGTCTCGTTTGGCCCATTCACTGCTGCCATCCATATTCAGCCCACATTTGAGCAGCCATGTTGGTCAAACTCTATGGACATAGCTTTTGATATTTCTCAGAGACATAACCTCACAGCAAACACCTTGATAATTGCTCTTATGATCTTTATTTCCTTTCTTCCTCAATGTTCCCTAATCTTTTGGCACAGGAGTGTTTTGTAGATATAGTCTTTGGAACTGTACTCCAGAACCATGCATTTTCATTTGTAGTATTCTGCTGCAAAGAAAAATTCCTTGATGACAGGGGAAGACTACTTACATCTGTGGATATAAGGACCTTACAGATCATATAAGGACTTTCTAGATTATTTTCAGTGATTACATTAGTTTAGAGGTTAGTGGTTGTGGATTTTCCTCCAATAACCATGATTTTCCTAGCAACCAGTTGTTAGCTAGGTTTTCCATACCAGGCAAGATCTTTTAAAATCCGAAGTCAGAGGGGCTGGAGAGATGACTCAGTGGATAAGAGCACTGACTGCTCTTCCACAGATCCGGAATTCAAATCCCAGCAACCACATGGTGGCTCATAACCATCTGTAATGAGATCTGATGTCCTCTTCTAGTGCATCTGAAGACAGCTACAGTATACTTACATATAATAAATAAATAATCTTTAACAAAAAAATCTAAAGTCAGGACTGGAGAGATAGATCAGTGATTCAACATTGATGAACAACTATGAAGAATGGAGGTTGTATGACTTTCCAAAACCCACATAAGGTAGATAAAATGGCTGACATCTGTTATCCTAGCTATGAGGTGTGACAAAAAATAGAGACATGAAAGCCTCCAGAAACACACAAATCATCTATCTTCAAGAGATCATATATCAAACAAGATGGAAGACAATGTACAATGTGACAATATATCCACCCTCACACAGATGAATATATAAACACACACCATGTTCACACACACACAAACCATATACACAACTTTTAAAAACTCTTAAATGCATGCCAATTGTAGAACAAAAATGAACCCCTAATTTTATTCTACCTAATGAAAATCTATTAAGTTTTTGACTAAGTGTAGACTAACAAAAAATAATGTTTCACATATTTTCAATCTGTAATCCATACGTTTGTTTGAACTTTTACATGTTACTCCATCAATTCTACCACAAGACAATGACATCATCATGGGCAACCTCATCGTAAGGAGTTCAGATATTCTACTTCACAAAACTTTGAATTTTCCTTGGTTCCCACATTGTTCATAAGTCTCTAATCATACAACATATGATTGGGTTATCAAGTATTAAGGTGAAGGATTTAGGTGTTTAAAGACTGGTACTTAAAGGAGCACCTATGGGGGTGAAGGATATAAACCAAATAAGAGTAGAATAGAATAGAAATACAAAGATGAAATATCAGCTGCAAGAATAGACTTTGATTAAGTTGGAGGGAATGAAAGAGAAAGCAGACTCTTATTTTGTGTGGAAGCAGAGCTGGTCCATGGAGGTAGAATGAGGAGTGAAGAATAAAATGGAGGAATAATCCTCAGTTGATTTGGTAATGTGTTAGTTCCAGAAGAAATGATATAATGCCACACAGGTTAAGCATTTTAGCCAGTAGACGTTATGACTGTGTTTGAAGACCTAAGAAGTGGTTTTGGGTTTGTTAGTATAGAATATACTTTTAATTTGGAATAACTACAAAAGAAGATACATGTTCACAACAGATGTTCCAAAGCTGCATTGTATGTGTTTTAAAGACAACTGGTCACCAAAATTTAGAAATAAAGTCAATGATCATATGTGAGGGAATACTCACAGGATTGCCTAGAAAATAAAATAAGGTTTTAGTTTACATTGCTAAAATTATTTTATTTGCCTTTAAATTTTCCCATCATAGTAATGGGAGGATCATAATCAAGGCCTCTCCACATGATAGACAAGTAGTTTATTTCTGCTGATCTTATTCTTACAATCTTTATCCCACTGAGAGAAAAAAGCAAATTTAATGAAAGGCAAAATCGGTAAATTCTTTCTAAGAACCATGGACATCTTACAGAACATCATACTGCCTGTCAAGGATAGGCCAAATATGAATTTGAAAGAAAGACAGTCTTCTCTCTTGTTCACATATTTTCTATATGAATAATGAATGGTAGAACATATCAGAAATCTCAGCACTGAGAAAGTAGGGGAAGAGAATCAGGAGTAGAAGATCACCCTTAGCTAAATAACAGATTTAAGGTCAAGAGGTACATAATATTCTATCTCAAAGAAATATGAAAAAAGGAAAAAGCTGTACACACTCTCTATACAAGTGTATGTACACATGTATCTGTATATGGTGCATTTATAATTGATAAAAATAAAATAAGAATGCATCAAAGGCAGAGGCAGTAAAGTTTGAGAGTAAATTATTATGAAAATACAAGTTGGATATTTTACTAAATCTGAAACTCTTTTACCACCATTATCACTAAGAATGACGTTAAATTTCAGTTGTTACTATAAAAGAATTTCACAGATTAAGAATATTTTACCACAAATACATGGTAAAGAAATGTCATTTTAGATAAACTAAAACCCCTAAGACAAGATGTTATTTTTAGTTTTTGGTTTTTGGCATTTGTGTATTTGGGCATAGAAGCATTCTTAGATGTACTGCAAAGTAATTGATTTTGTTTGTTTTGACTATGAATCCTAATGAACCACAAAACTAGAATGTTGAGTACCTATTTATTACAGGATATTTGTTCACATTGTGAACCCAGAGATTGTGTTACTTACAGAAACAAAACAAAACAGAAAACAAAAACCAAACCAAACCAAAAATAAATGGTTTCTATTGTGTTGTGGCTCAGCCCTTTCACACACCTGTAATCCAAAACAATTAAGGTAAAATTATTTGTAGAAGGAAGCAGCCATAGTTGAAGGTGATGTCTAATTGAGTGGCAGACAAAGTGACAAATCAGAGAAAGAGTTGGCAGAATAGGATATGCCCAACTCTGAGAAGAGAGAGGAAAAGGAAACTACTTAAAAGAGCAATGGAGGGGGGGTGGAGGGAGGAGAAGTGAGGGAGGGAGGGGGAGAGAGAGAGAGAGAGAGAGAGAGAGAAAGTATTACCAGGATAGTTGTACATAGACAGGTTTCAGAGAGAATAAGCTAGACACAGGTGAAGACAGAATGACAGAATGAGCCAGAGAATGAGAAGGAACCTGAAGATTAGAGCATATTTCCATAGTTAGTATAAGGCCAAGCAGAACAATTCAGAAGATGCCAAGAGTGAATCAATCAACTTGGAGAGGCATTGAGTCAGAACATCTGAGTTGAACCAACCAGCCAGAGATCAGAAAGAAGTAGGAATGGGTGAGGTTATTCAGCAGCAAGTCTCAGAGGCTGAAACCATTCTAGGGCTACATTAGATTGTATGGAGGGTAGAAACTTCCTGAACTAGATTAGCAGACAGAAGCAGGACACCTCAGGGATGACAATTCTATCAGGTGAATAAAAGTTGCAATTACATTCATTTTCTTATTCTATAACACTGCCCCAATGCTATATGCTTTTTAAAATTACATTTAAAAAACCCTACGCATGTATGTGATTCCTGTGTGTAACAAAAGTTGTGGTGCTGACTGTGTTTTATAGGACATCAGTAAGTTGGAGGAACATGTGCACAAAGTATCAGCAGAAGTCCAGTCTGTGAAAGAAGAACAAGCGCATGTGGAACAGGAAGTAAAACAGGAAGTGAAAGTATTGAACAACATCACCAATGACCTCAGACTAAAGGACTGGGAACACTCACAGACACTGAAAAACATCACCTTAATTCAAGGTAAAATATCTTGTTCTGGAAAAGAGATGTTAAAAATGTGTCATTTTATGCAGGCATTTGGTATTCGACCTTCTGTCATTTAAAGTTAATGGCTTCTGAGGATTTTGTTACTATAAGTTCACAGAAGAAAGTTTAATATGAGGTCAGGCATGATCAGGCCACCCACGCCATAGAATTTCTTAAAGAGCTAGACATGGTGATTCAGCTCTAGTAAGCTGAGGCAGGAGGCTACAAGTTTGAGGCTAGATAAGGCTTCATTGTGAGAGCCTGCCTCAAAAAAATGAAATAAAATAAAAAAGAGATTACTATATCAGCACAAAAAATCTTTTCTTATCTGACTATACTTTTAATTAGTAACATCTAAAAATCTTAATAATCATAGATACATTACTTTCTTCTTCAGTTCCAATGAATTGTACTGATTTTTTAACAGGCATAAGTCATTTATATCTATGTATTAAAATAGAGTTATTTTCACTTTGTGGATATTTTTCTACTTTCTGGTCTGCATTTTAAAGTTTATGTTTTGTAAAAATGCTTACTCTTAAAAATATAATCTGACAGCTCTTTTTCTACTACTTAATATAGTTCTACTACTTAATTTTGTGTTGTTACTTTTTTACTTTTTCAGCTTGATTTATATCTCTTACTTTTTTTTGCTCTGTCTTTTATATAGTTTATCTGGATTGTTTTTATTTAATATATCTGTTCAAAATCACCAAAAACAGGAGACTTTAGGGCATTCTACTCTTGTCTTCATTGCTGTTCAAATGTGTTGTGTATGTTAACGCTGGTCAGCATCTTCAAAGATAACTGAGTGGTATAGGGAACTGAAAGTGTTTAGCCTCAGGACACATTCCCTGGCCTCCTTTGTTTGGGGGTATAGTTCATCTCTGTTAGGCAAGAGTTTAGTTTGTATTATTCATCTTACTTTGTATTAAAGAAATTTACTTGGATTTTCTCATGAGATAGCCAATTTTACTCCTTTAAAATCTGTGTTACTCATCTCTGGATCACATTCCTTCTGTATGAAATAAAGCTTTTGAAGTTCACTTAGACCAAGTCAATGGCACGATCTTGAGTAATTTTATTTGTTCGTGATTTTTCTGGCTGCCTTATTCCATACACATTTTTATGTCCACAGTTATTTTGGTTATTTTGTGAGGATAATATTTGATGGGGGATTTGGCTTCAGAATACCAAACATCTGTGTCTGCCCATCTTTCTTATTAAGTGGTCCAGTATTTAGTCTCTATTGTGTGTACTTTGAATGACTGATGAATTACTTACTATAACTAACATAAAGGAAATGCTGTGTAATAGTTGCTGTATAGTGGTTTTAAGGGAATGAAGACAAGAAAAGAACAGGCCTCTTTACACAGATGTCATTTTTCCCCTCAGTGTTGGCCTTGTACAGGCTGGTTGTCACTCTACACCTGAACTCCTCCTAGCCTTCTGGTTTTGTTTTATATATATATATATATATATATATATATATATATTATATATGAAAATTGTAGAATTGACAATAAGAGGTCTTAATGTATTTTAGAGAAATTATTCCTGTGGATTTTGGTTGTCCTGATCCTCATTCTTCTGTCTGTCTGTAATATCTGTGAGCTCATTAATCTGAATTTCAGGTGGGAAATTTTTGAATTTTTGGATTTGACATTTGTTGTACTTCCAAGAAATTTGATTTAAGACCGTGATCAGTTTCCAAATATTTTCCATTTTCATTCTCCTCTCTCTCTCTCTCTCTCTCTCTCTCTCTCTCTCACACACACACACACACACACATACAATTAATCTCTCTCTCACTCAATTAATCTCTCTCTTTACTAATCTCTCCCTCTCTCTCCCTCTCTCACTTTCTCGCTCTCTCTCCCTCACCCTCCATCCATCATGTTCTCTTTCTGAATATTCATCCAAATACTTGCTAAGCTTCAACCTAGTTTCTAGTTTAATTCCTGTTTAATATGAATTCTTTACAATTCTCTCTCCTTCCACTGTAACTGTAACGGAAATAAATCAGACTGACTCATTCTATCTCTGAGGTACATTAAGCTCTATTTCATGACTTTAATATTTCCCTCATTAGTAATTATATTAGAAATTAGAAAGTAAGTATTAGAAAGACTATATGAAGCTTTATTTAATGTATACTAGTTTAGAACAATTAAGAAGTAGGGCTGTCCAAATCTTAACTCCAAAACTCTTAAAATCAGCACCTATGGACTACATAGTGTAATTTGACTTATCCATTGGTAATTTGATTATTCTCTTATTCATGTATTTTTTGGCCCTGGAGTTGAATTTGAGGGCTCATACATTCTATGTCCAATGTTCTACACCAATTTATTTTTGTGGGTCTCAATTTGATTTTATTCACATTTATCAAATAAAACTTTATATGTTACAGATATATTGATATGTAATAAAATGAATGTTTTTCAATTGAAAGAAAATAAGAAATGCCAAATTCAAGTTAATGTTTATCTGTGGAAATGAAGTAGCTGTGTGAATGAGTGATCTGGTGTCTGGTATCTGTGCCTGGTGTTCGGTTGTTGCTGGGATATTGTCCTTATTACTGATCTTTGTAGCTCATATACAGCTCATGACATATCTATTCTTCCTTTCATCATCACATTGAAATGCACGGTAAAGAAAACTCTGGATTAATCAGCCTTCAGATAGTTCAATATTTCCTTTATGTATTTTAATCTTTATCCCACCCTTTTAAATTCCAAAATCTAAACCTTGAGTCTTAACCAACAATCCCATCCACATTCTCATGTCTGTTGTTTTTCTAGTCTTTTTGTAAATGGCATGGTCTTCAACTAGTTCCTTGCTGCAAATTATTTTTCACTTGTCCCTTGTTCTCTTACTATGTAAAGATCTTCCTCAAATCCTCTTAATTTTTCCTATATATAATATTTAAATAAGATATATAAATACCTCTTAAAACTCCTAATTTAAGACTCCATTTTCCAATGTTGTATGTTGTGTCAACCTTGCAATTGGTCTACTTGACTACATGATCTACAGTCTACTCATTCTGCTTAGAAAAAGAAGACAACGTATTCAACACAGTTTATAGTTTTAAGATTTTTTAATTAAAACATTAATTACATTATTTATAAATCTCTGGATTTCCATATAACTGTCTTGATAAATAACAATCTTACCTTGGCTTTATAATTATAACCAGTACTTGTAATGTTTTTAAAGGGCCTCCTGGACCCCGAGGTGAAAAGGGAGACAGAGGGCTTACTGGAGAAAGTGGTCCACCTGGCGTTCCAGGCTCAAGAGGTAAGGCTATAGTAATCTCTTAATCATATAGCATGAAGTTGAATGATGAGTTTGATGTTTGTATTTAGGGAAGAATATCTATTTCATCTATTCAATGGTGTGAGTGTGTGTGTGTGTGTGTGTGTGTGTGTGTGTTTGTGTGTTTATAAGTCTTCTCACATTCTGGGAAATAGAATATGTTATAGCATCCTAATCACATGGCAAATTGAATAGCAATGATTAATTTATTTTAAAATGTTTTATTATTTTGTGTTTGGAGTTTTGGCTGCACATATGTCTGTGAGTCATATGCATGCCTGATATCCTGAGAGACCTGAAGAGATTATCTGATCCCAAAGAACTTGAGTTACAAACAATTATAAGTTGCAATATGTGTCTCAGGAATCATACATGGGTCCTTAGGAAGAAAGTCAGTGCTTTAACTACTAAAGTCATCTCTCTAACCTAAGCAGTAATTATTGATTTTTGTAGAATAGTTGAAGTTATAGCCAGAGTTACTACATGAGGTTGTTTATGAGCCAGATGGGGTTTTGGAGAGACTACATACAGTATATAGCAGGCATAAGGCTGTATGTGAAGAAGAAGAAAAAACTCTTTTTCCTATTAGATTAGTTTACATGATATGATTTTCAATATATATAGACACATTAACGAGTTGTAAGAGTTAGAATACTGTTCTTATATATCCCTTGACCGTATCATATCTCTTAAACTCACAGAATCAGAAAATAAATAAAGCTGAGAGGATGAGCCGTTTTTGCCTGGGCTTTCAACCACTCTCTGTACTGTGTTTTACTTGGAGAAAAATTGTTCCAAATTATTTTCCTCTGAGTATGTTGTTATCTTGAAACCAATGTTTTGAAAGAAGATAATGGATACAGAGGAAACGAGAGAGAGCATGAACTATCTTTACTGGAAAAAATATGAAATCAACAATAACAACAATGTGACTGTCACAGTATTCAAATACCGTGCTTAGCAAACAAATTCCCTGCACACGGTTTCAAAGGAATATAGACTGAATGGTCTAAGCATAGTTAGAAATGCTGACTGGCCAAAAATTACCTAAATACCTTGAACTCTCTTAGTTTCCCTTTTTAGATGGAATAAAATGTCCTTCTTTTGATATTTTGACTAACCAAAGTTACATGAAGAAAAATACCCAAGGAAGGAAACTATGAATAACATATACTTGATAAGTACATCATTGTGCATCTTATACTTCAATGATCAAAAATACTTTATAATCTCTGCTATTTATCATCTATCATATATATCATATATACATAAACATATATATACATACATTCACTATATATACACATATACACTATATATACATATATACACTATATATACAATATATTATATATATATATAGTGTGTGTGTGTGTGTGTGTGCGTGTGTCTGTGAGTGTGTGTTCATCTCTTTATAAGCCAGTGAATGTGTGATTTTAACATTAATGGCAGATAAGTGTTTTTTATTCAGCAAGGTTCTTCTACTTGTTGAAGGCTCTGTAATTCTAAAGAAAAATATGTTTATATCTTAAGTAGGAGAAGCAGACAACATTATTTTATCTGCCAAATCTGCTATCATTAAGATCTGTAAGAGATTATCCCTCAATTATGAAGCATAATTGGTAAAGCCATATAATGCAAGCATAGAAATCAGTGTAGTCCATGACTTGCTGTACAAAGCATTACCTTAAAAAGATTATTTCAATTCCTTCTGCACTGTGCTTGTGTGGGACAGGATTTGAGACTTTTAGCTTTTGTTACTAGTATAAACAGACACCATGTCAAACTAATACATCTTGCCTCCTACCGCATTAATTATGGTTATCCAGGGAAACAGACTGATGCATGAATATTTTTAAAATTATTGGGTTGGCTTACACTTTAGGGGCTGATAATCTAACATTGTCTTCATGCTGGAGAGGCAGAGAACTTGTTGGATACTGAATCCCTAATGTCCCTAATGCTGACTGCTTCAGCTGGCCTAATCTAGGGCTAAAAGCTTGAGGTATTTTTGCAGAGTAACTGTCCTTCAGTTCATGTGGGAGACTCAAGAAGGTGGAGTCTGCTATCTAAAAAGAATGTTGGCTACAGCATCACCAACAACAACCAGAGCAGTAGCCATAACAGCAGGATAAACACACACCAGCAGGAAGCAGAGTTAGAAACCTACAGTGCTGTTCATTCCTCATTGCTATTTTGTGACTGTGCTGATGCTGGAAGGTGCCACCCATTCTAAGAGAGGGTTTTCCCTCAGTTCATCTTAAAGCTGCCCTCACAGGACTCTCTGCCCCCAACACACAGGGTCTTCTCTTTTAATCAAATTCCAGACCCAATCAAGTTGTCAGTCAAGATAAATGACAACAAGAAGGATTTAGTGGCTTTTGATGACACTGCTCACTTACACAAATAGGCACTATACAGTTGGGTCACATAACAGTTAATTACAACTCCTGGCAGATAACACTTTCAGGTAGAGGGTTGTAATTTGATTTGATGCATGACAACAAAAACTATGCAAGCTTGAAAAAAGATAGGTTTTATCATCATTTAATATCTGTATTCTGTTCACTGTTGTGTATGATTGCTTCAAATGTGATACCACAAATAGGAACTGAAGAATAGATGGTGATCAATCATAATGATCCCTCTTTCATAAAACCCATATATACTGCCATTTAACTCATTAAACTCACCTTGGCAAACACCTACTCCCACAATCGGAATAGAAATGTCTTAGAAACTTCTGTGGTTACCCTAGGAGCCCTAAATAGTCGAGGCGTTATAATTATTGTGCATCCTCTAGAGTGCACAAGAGATTAAAATGTGCTTTTTCTTAAGACAGTATAATAATAGTTCATTTTATAGTACCAATCCCTTTGAAAGAATGTTCTATTGCTTTTTACGCTAAAAATACATACTAGAGATAGATTATATCTGTATCTGTATCTATATCTATCTATATATGTAATGGGCATTCACATGCCCATTATTCAGCATGCAATAATGTGTGGAGAATAATGATCGAGTCTGCTTTCATGGAGATTTCAGAGTATAAGTTATATTCTACTAGTTTTCATCTGTGATGGTATCAGTTGATTAATACACTGATGAGGTTGGTTCCCCTTGTGATCCCTTTACCTCTCAATAACACTATCAAACTTTTACTAACAGAGCCTTTTAAGGGGATACTTAAGATGCAAACCACATTTCTCAATAACTATAAGTTCAGATATCTCACTGCATTAATGAAAGAAGGTGTAAACAACAGTTTACCCAGGTAGAATAAATTAAGCCATTTTAGGTTACATTCTTTAAAATAATCCAATGAATATATGCTACAAACTATGCTACACTTGATATACACAATACAGAGTATATGCAAAGTGATATTTATTGCATTAATGATGACTCATCTTTACTATAATAGGTTAATTTCTTAATTTCTGTTGGAATCAAAGTCTTATAATGAGTTGAATAATATTTTTTAAATATAAGTCATCATATACTTCTTAAACAACATTTTTGGAAGATAGTTTATCTGGTTTCATGTATACTTATAAATGCATAGAACATATATTTCAGAAGATTAGATACATGTAAATTGTGATTCCTGAATCTTATAAATAAAGGCAATATTTATAAAGTTTGACATTGGAGAAAGAAGTGTACACAATTTCTCATAATGTGCCTCCATGGAGGATCCAAATGAAAATTGCATTAACAAATTCTCACTGAGCTGATTAATTCTAGAAACAAGGTAAAACAGGACACATATTCTCTTATGTTAGCTTACGTTAAATTGTTTAGCTCTATAATAAATATTTTAGTTCATAGAAATAGCTTTTTGTACATGTGGAATTTTCATAGTCACCTTAGAGATATGAGGTAAAGTTGTTAATTTTCAGGTTTCATTATATATATATATATATATATATATATATATATATATATATATCCTATCCTATCCTATACCCGTAAATAATTCAAGGGCATGGTGTTTAAATAAACACTAATGGGTATTTCTTATTGTATTGTATTTTTACTAATATGAATAATAAAAGTTTAAGCTTCAAAAATTTATCATACTGGCTATAGAAATATCCACCACTCAAAATTTTCTGGTTGATTATAGTAGCTTTCTGGATAAAGCTGAAAATTTTTGTCTTTAGTTTACTGACAATGAGTGTTTCATTGACCACCTATAACACACTCAATGCAGTACGCTCATGTCATTTTTTGATATTATCTTCCAACTGAGTACATGAATGATAGGAAAAATGCCGTACTCTCCTCAAAGATTCATTTAGTGAGCACTCAAATATACAAAAATAAATTATTAGACCTATTTGTTGTCTTTTTTAACCATGCAGGTCCTCCAGGTCTTAAAGGTGATCGGGGACCATCTGGCTTCCCTGGAGGTCGAGGATACCCAGGAACACCAGGAAAGGCAGGGAGGCCAGGTAGGTATTGTGATGCTATACTGTTGTCACAGAGTTTGCAAATAAATTCTCGATCATTAATAGTGTTTCTAAAATGCTTGTATAATAAAAACCTTTCTTCATAGTATGAATAGCAGTACTCTTGGATTAACTTTATAGTCTAAAATAATTTGAAATTAATTTTTCCCACCAGAAAATTACTATGTGTGAAAGAAAAATAGATCCATACACACATCCCACTCAACAGACACACACAGGATCTATACATTTTACGTGGTCATTGCTTGCTATGAAGGATGCTATCTACCATACAGCAAGCAGAATAGAAATAACACTAGGAAAAAGTAGCCGTGTAAATAACCTTTTAAACATAACTGACCAAAGTTTGCTATGTCCCAGGTGAAATAATATTCATAAAAAATAAATAAATTTCTCTTATTAGCGCATAATAATCAACATTGAAATCACTTCAACTTTTATATAGATAATGATTGTGATTACCACTGAATATATGAATAGATATTGGATTATTTTCTTCATATAGCAGCATTAGTAGGAAGTAAGCTTATTTTTTTCCATTTTCAAATGAAAGTAATACTAAGAGAATACAGTCCACATTATTAAGGTAATTTTAATAGATTTTACTCTTAGATAGGTCTAGGTTTATCGGAACATGTCAAAGGTATCATACAGTTCCCATACACCTCTGATCAAATGTACAACCTATAACACCTTGTCTTGAGGGATCATTTGACACAAATATTAAGGCAATAGTGGCATCATTATTGACAAAAGTCCATTGAGTACCTTAGTGTTCTAGTACTCAGTGTTTCATATATGTCTCTATCAATGTTATTGAATAATGTCTCACTCCCAAAGATACCCTGTGATGCACCTTAACACCATAAACTCTTCATTCAACCTCTTCCAACTTATAGCATGTGCATGGATAAATAAACTGCGAAGAAGGCAGAAAACAGAATCATAGTTAGTGACAAAGAGAAATATATAATCAGGCGAAAAAATGATATGGAGAAATCTTAAAAGCACATTGCCAATAGAAAGAGGCTGCTCAAATAGTCCTATAAACTCAAAGATTCTAACTGCATGCACTTCTGAAAAAAACAAACAAACAAAAAAACAACTATGGAGACAGGAAACATGGTTGGCAGGGGTCTGAAAGAGAGGCCATGTTGGTTAGTAATCACAGGGTATCTTTGGGACTAGGGTCCTCTCCTTTGTAACACACTAGTGGAGATATCACTGTATAGAATCAAAGTTAGCAGTTGTGTGTCTCTCTCTCCTTCCCTGAGCATGAAGTTCAAGCTGAACTTTTAAAACTGAGGTTTATATTGTGGCTTCTTCTCTGTGAAGAATAAAATTGATGAACCACACATGGCTTTAACCCTTCCCTCCCCTTTACATTTTTAGATTTTTAATCCTTTCTTTTTAATATTATGAAGATTTGGTTATAGCCTTCATTAAAATGTACTCTTAAAAAATGAAAATATTGGGTTCTTTTGTGTGACTTAGTTATTTTGCCAGTTTAATGGTACTTGAAATAATTTACTCAGAACTAAAAAGCACATTTAATGATAAAAAACTGCAATAGGAACATGAATATTAGCAGTTTCCTTTATAGGCATCTGACACACATTTAGTATTTAACTAATGCTAAATTAATTTAAAATAAAATCCCAAACCATGTCAATTGGTATAAGTTATTCAGCTTAAGTGCTTCAAGTTTCACTCTATTTTATACAGATTACATTTTTTAAAAGTTTGGTAAATTAAGGACCAAAAGTCTTTTAAGAGGCACATACAAATATTCCAATTAGATATAAGGACAAAACAAGAAAGTACAAAATAAATGAAATAATTCATATAGAAACCTTAAAATTAACGTTAAAATAATTGTTCTATTAAAGAGGTTATATGTACAAGCTCAAGACAGCAAAAATATGAGTATTTGGGTAGATGAGTACAAAGTCTCATCATCAGTAGCTAAGTCACTGTTGACAATTGCTCCTTTTGGCACATGGGTTGTGGATTTTCTTTAAGGATATGACCCTTGGTGTATCAAAATGGGTCCACTTCAGGCCCCATATCCAAGAATAATTGGGCAATATAAATGGGACTTTATGGGTTTTTAAAAATGGAGATAAGGTTGGGTGGGTAGGGAGGTGAGGGTGGATCTAAGAGGAGTTGGGGAAAGGAGATAAATATGATTATAAGGCATTGCATGGCATTCTCACAAAATGTCTCACAAAAGAAAATGAGCTGAGGTGTAAAAGTCTGTTCCTTTCATTTATTAAGTATAGAATCATAAAAATCAGACTCTAGCTAAGGTGTCAGAGATGACAAACTGAGAGGATAGTAGAAGAAACTGCAGAAGATGCCAACTCTTAAGAAAAAATGTGTTATTAATATTGTGGGTAACTTTCAAAGCAACAGTGCAATAGGGGGTTTATTTTCACTTCATGGAAGACTAAACTTTTTCTTTAAAAGGTTTAAAGGCCATGATCTCCAAAAATCTTGCATGTAGTAGAGCAGAATAACTGAAGATAAGGTTTTAGAAATCATTGATAATTTTTCATAGTTTGAGATCCTTAAGCCACATCTCCTGATATAGTTCAGATGGAAAGTTAAAGGTAATCCAAAACATTAATGTTGATTTTGACTTTTAATCCAACAGCACTGATATCAGTCCTGTATTAATGCTAAAATAGTAGTACTTGCAACATATGCATCTGATACCTCTTGGAAGAAGAGTTAATAGTCAGATGGAACCACTCTCATGGGATAAAGTTGTCACAATGGAAATCTTTTGTTGGTACCAGATAATTATCTGCTGAATATCATCATTTAAAGGGGAACTTAGGACAGTCGCACACCATTCACAAAGCCGAACTCTCACCATTTCTACATTTATTTATAATTTGGCATCACTGACCCTCATAAAACACTTGGGCTTTGTGCCCATGTAAATGGGTTAGGGTTCTCATAGTCAGATGTGACTAGACTTGAGGTTTGAAGAACCAGTGAAGATTCAGGAACAGAGTTGTCAGAATTCCACAAGCCCCTGAACTTTATAGTCCAATCTTTAAGATGTTCTGTTACCAAGAAATAAATAATGATACCAAAAATAAAGTTATAGTGGGAAAATACAGGATTTAGGATAAATTGGAAGATACTGGGATCATAGAGGTGGAGAAACACAGAGAAAGAGAAAAATGAGAATACATATGCAAAAAGCATGCTACACTCCAGTGTTGTCTCTTTGGCAACATTTCACACCCTTGTAAATAACTTTAGATGGTATAATACCAAACTCAATTGGGGTTTTCAAAAACGATCATCTTTATTAGCATCATGGCATGACTATTATATTTCACTAACTCTAAGTTGCTATAACTTTTTATCTTATTGTGTGGTGTCTTATTGCCATTTAAATCAAGTTTTGTGGCGTTTGAATCCATAGCTCATGATACAGCGTGTACCTTGAGTTCAGTCTCCAGCATCCCTAACATGAAAAAGAATGAAGATGAAAAGAAAGTAAGAGAACATTATTTTGAGTTGAACTGATTTTTTTTCTGATTTTTTCTCCTAAGGATTATCTGGACTTAAAGGACAAAAGGGAGAAAAGGGGAGTGGAGGCATATCAAGTAAGTTTATGACTCCTTGTTTTCTGTGTCAGATTTGTAAAAAAGTAACATTGCTATATTAGTGTCATAGGCTTGAAACAAAGGTTGACAGTTTTAACAATGATCCACAGAGCTTCTGTAGAAGTCATGGTTTTCTCCAAATAAAGCAAGCTAATTAAAATAAAACAAATAGATTTGATTATACAACTCTTTCAAACTCATTACCCACTTGTATTTTTTTTTTAAATGAACACTATTTTCTAAAAGAAAAAAAAAAACCGCATAGAAAATTGTTCAGTTTTCAAGTCAATTTCTATCCACTGGAGAGAAATCAAGCCCATGAATAGAAACAATCCCAGACCCCTTACACACTAAGTGTGCTTAATAAAAACTCATATATAGACATTTGGACAACCTGAAGACCTTGACCAAGTTATTCTCTGACAGCTATGGCTTTTGTTCCGTTTTGGTTTTTCTAAAATCTTGAAAATGTCATAATCCATACCCAAGACTTTCTAACCAGAGGAATAGCTTTCACATCAGGGAGCTTCATTAGTGGAATGCAGCTTCTTATTGCATTGCACAAAACCTGGGCATCAGACATTAAATATTATATATCAGCTGACATGGCTACTGTTTGCTAGCCACCAGCAATTTTTATGTTTACAGGAAAAATATACATTAATGTAAAAAAATTTAAAGAAGAATGAAGTCTCCACACACACTTAGATTCTTCAAATCAAAAAGTGCCTCTTCTGTCTTCCCAGGAGATTCTATGTGTGAAATGCATGTTATGAGCATGTCTGGTGTGAACAACAGCCATACTCTGTTCATTCAGTTAGGCAGATTGTGGTAAAGTCTTTATTAAAAAAAAAGTCTTTATAAAAAAAAGATGTTGTAATTTTTTAAAAATATATAAACAGTATTTTTTGGTTATACAAAATAATTACTCTAACTTAATACTACTTACAGATGGCACAATTAGACAGTATACAAGGTTATCATTGTGATGAGCCACTGGAGTCTAATACCACCACGGTGATTTTTAAAGTTGAACAACATATCGGAGTGATGGATTTCTCAGAACTTTAGTACTTTTCCCACTGCTCTTAACATATGAAGGCAACATAAACACATTCCTTTGCCCGTATATTTTTTCAAGTGGCCAGTTTTCTGTTGGATGTTTGTTAACCACCTTTAGCTCCTTTCTCTCCCATCCCATTTAGCCCCCAGTCTTCAAGCTTCTGTGTACCTTTGTTTCTATTTTTATTTTCTCATATTTTTATATAACATATTTCAATCTCATCTCCTTTCCCTGGGGCTTTCTTTGAGCTTTGAAACATGGTTGTAGTTGAGTTTGGCATGTAAGGAGTTCTCTACATTTCGTCGAAATATTGAAAAGCCATACTGCTTTCTGTTTTCCACAGTTACCAAATGCTTGTAATAATTTTTTCAGCTATGTCTAAAAATTTACAATACAAATTTGTGTGGCTATTTTGGACTGAGTACTATCTTTGAGAAAGCAGTAAAAGTCATTTCTTGTGTATGAGCAGATCTAGCCTCTGGACTCTTCTACATGGGTCATGAAGGAAAATGTAAGGGCAATTCGAAAAGAAAGAAAGAATAACACACCCATGTATCTCACATAATAGGTCCTTTTTGTGTGTTTAATATGTAATCACATGTGCTTTGACCTTTTTCTCTCAGTGAGTGGATGTCCTAAATTATAGAGATACCACAATTGCCACAAATTAGTTGTTTAGTTCCTTATTCTTGAAGAGTCAACATTTTTTGCATCCTTTTATTTGACTTTAATAAGCAACGCTTCATTCAACATTTCCATATGCCATTTTGCGAGACTATTATTAAATAGAGGATTTACTAGACGTGGAATCAATTGGTCAAAGGTCATATGCATTTTACATTGAAGTCTAGCAAGTGCCTCAAAAATGGTACTACAGCTTATCTGTATAGAATTGTCCAATTCTTCACATTTTAATGATAATCGTTGAACTTTGTATTGAATGAATTCAATGTGTTTTTTTATACTTAAGGTATGATTTAAATATAATAAAATAATCATGATTTCCTCTTTTATACACATGTCAGGATCAGTGTAACTCCCTGATCATATTGGGGCAAGACCCTTTAAGATCAGCTGGGCTGGGCAGAGCACTCTACTATCAGCTCCTTAAAAGACCTTTCACCTCTGGACAAGTCATCAGTACAAGTGACTTCTGGGATCCTTTTGCACCTCTTCCAAATGACATTTGTTCCTGTGTCATGCCATGCCTGGCTTCTCCATGACATCCTCTTCTGATCCTGGGTGCTGTTTGGGCTTCCATTGCCATAAGTAAATCATTAGACACTCTGCTACAATGACCCCCATCCCCTGGCACCCTTTACCTAGATGCCCCACATGTTGACTATAGGGATATTCCTGCCTCCTTCAGACCTTCTGCTGTTCCCCTCACCTAACTGTGCAGAATTCTGTTGGATTCTAGGAAAAACTTAATTGAATATTGATTGATTAAATATTGGTTCTTGAAACATAAGATATTTTCCTCAGATACAAATAGGGATGGGAGTAGAGGTCTGTCCATCTATTCAATCACTAATTCATTTAGCATAAGTTCAATTAGAGCCAGACTTAACAGCTATAAATATGGTTTTTTTTCTAACTTTGTAAGACTAATTACCTTAGGAGATACAAGTACAAGTTATAAACAAACTGGAGAGAACTATCCTAGGAAAAGAATAGGGTTACAGAGATATTGAGAGGAGATAAATAACTTTAGTACACTAGTATATTAAAAGTAGCTTTATTTGTATCGCTTGTTTCACTTTCCTACCTTCTTATTCCCCAAAATGAAGCATATATATAAATATATATATAATATATATAACACATATAAATATATATATATATAATATATATAAATATATATATGAAAGAGAAAGATAAAAGTTGAACTTTGATAATTTCATATTTGAATTAGAACCAAACTTTACTTCAATAATTGCTTATCGACTTCAAACAAAAACATTTTGATCATTAAAAGAAATTAATGTTTATTCTTATTCTAGAAAGCTCTTTACATTTATTTGCCTCTTACATTTTAAATACATATACTGGAAAATAAATATTGCAGTAGAAGTGGAGATATTTGTATGAGTTATAATAAGGAAGAATATACAAAACAAGACAATGAAAGAAAATCAAATGCAGGACTAATAAAGCTATATCAGCCCATGCTGTTTCCATGTTGTTGCCTCTCTGTCAGCTAACGGAGCGTATTTTTCAGGACTTACCTTTGTGCTTTAACACTAAACCATAAGGTCTACAGCGTTGGGCTAGTAGCAGATCACTAATTGGATGCCTGTGCATATCTCACTTTCCTATTTTATGCTCTGCTAATGATCATGTCAATTCCTACCTCACAGAGCTGTTGTGGGGACAAAAATATGTGTGAAGACATCTGTAAAATCATGAAGACCTTTAAAGTCTTAAGTATAGTTCACAGCAGTCTTTTTAGTTTAGCAGTCAGTTAGTTTTATGCAGACATGTGAAATCTCTAATCATATCAAGACTGAAAGAAAAACGGAAGTGCCAGGAGCCAAATGTATGTCTTTAATAAAAACGAGAAATGTTGTTAAATAAGGCAAGATTTCTATGTATGGAGGAATGCATGTGAGCCCAGAAAACAAGTCAGTGAGTTTGTCTTAGCAAGGCAGAAGAGTGTTAATACAAGGAAAAAAGGCAGCTAAACCAGAGGCCAGATGTGTTGACAGAGGTCAGAACAAAATGCCAAACTAATAAAACAAATCTGGGCTATGCAGGACAGAAGCTGAGCCCAGAAAATTTCTGTTGAGCATATTCTAAGAAGAACAGCAACAAATTGGTACTGTTAGTGGTAAAAGGTTGTGTCTGCCTTCATGCCTCCAAGATATGATGAAATATGGCCCTGAGGAAAAAGAAAAATAGAATTAGCCAGTGATTCTGGGAGTCTGCAGTATTATCAGTCTAGTTAGTCTATGCAAACATCTAGAGAAACCTGGATATGTGCCTGTAGCTTAATTGGCCTGCGCTATGGAGTGTGGGTGACTCTTTTTGTGTGCCAGAAGCATTGCTGTGGACAATTTTGACTTCATACAGAATCACCCTGATCCCAGATATGCTGGCAGACAAATTCTAGGAATTCAGTTCTTAAACCATTTTACATTCAAAACTACACATATCTGGTTAAGTGTGGAATATTAACCTGAACTTTCCAAATTAGTGAAGAAGTCTCTCTTTTTCTCTTTAGATAAAAATAGATACTGAATGCCCTGTTCAGAAGCATCAATTAGCCCATCTTTTATAATGTATAATGAAAAGTGGAAAATGGTATGTTCTGTTGCCATGCTAACTAGAGATGGTATTTCAATCAAGCAATAGCACTGTATAAGTAAACACAGTGAGGGAGCATTCAAAAGAGTCCTATTGCTATCTGTGATGTGTCAGCATGCTTTGTTCATGATCAAGAAGAGAGATAGGATGTAAACTTGGGGTATCTTCTTTTAAACCTCATACAATGATATGAAAAAATTTATTTGCTTTGATTTATACTGAAAACTCAACTCGATCTTAAATAAACTTCTGGTTTGTCTTAAAATATTCAGTTGATTAAAGTTAAACCCTTCCCCCATCACTAACTATTTATATTAATGGATTTTCAAAGGATACTTGTTGCATTGTGTACCAGGTACTTTGGTTCATTTTAAAATCTGATACTCAGACAGTGGGTTAAATGCTGTTAGTATCAACGTTTAATGAACTGGAATTCTAGGTTAACTGCTAATAAAGGAAAGCATCACAGGTTCAAAGCTATGCCTCTCAGTTTCCAAATCCTCAGGACTCTGTGAAATTCTTCCAAACTAGTCAAGTATTTTATGCACATACACCCTACAAATATTGAATATGGAGATGGAGAGTAGATTTCTAATTAGCAGTTTTATTTTCCAGGATGAGCCTTATAATTTGAAGATCTCAAGGAGGTAAAAATATATAGATTAGGTCAAATTCCAGAAGTATACTATTGAGTCATCTGTGTTTATGTTTCCACCAGCATAACTACTGTGTGTATTGCCTGCATTTCCCACCTCCAGTCTATTACTCAGACACATCATCTTCCTGAAAGTGCTCTCAAGACTTCCATTATCACTAATGAGAGTTACTTACATGCACCTTGAGAAGAGCTACCTGCTAATAGTCTACCTTTATCTCAGTAACTGACTCAGTTTTTACACTTTACAGTTTCGCTAGCTGCCTTGATGCCTCTTTGCACTTACTGTGTTTTCTTTTTCTTAATTTCAAAGTGTGCTTTTCACAGTAGCACTAGTTATGAGCCAGCAAAACAGGGCCCAGTGTACCTGAGCTCTCAGTAAATCAGACTAATGCTACCAACTTATGACAATTGTGTTTCATATATGGCTTCCTGTGGTTCCCCACATTGTTAATAAGACCATAAAGTATTCTACTGACACAAAAATATAGCCTTAATAATATTATTGATATTTCTTGTAAATAGAGATTTAAATCAGCAATGGATACATAGTTAGCTTGTCCTTTTCAGTTCTCTTCCCATTGACTGTCAGAGACAGAACTCCACCAGATACATCAGAAGGGAAGAAAGTCAATATAATTCTATCCAGGATTTGTACCAGCAAATTTGAAATGTATCCATTATCTGTTACTAGCCCCATATGTTCATTGTAAGTATAAAGCAATAATTTTTATGTCACAAGTTAACATGTTTTTGTCAAGAGACAGATAATAAATGTTTAGTGAGATAATTGGCTTACTGGAAAAAACATGTAAACAATTCTGCTGTTCTTCCTTAAGATTTATCAATCTGTGGTATGAATTATTTCATTAAAATTAGTATGAATGTATTGAAATGGAAAAGTATTTTAAAAAATATTGTAATCAATTATCCTGTTGTAACAGTTCTCCCTCATTGTTATATGAGTTGATTTTTAGAGAAAATATAATACTGAGATCAGAAATAAAAGTTTGTTGGAGCTTGAAAAAAAATAAAGAAATTTATCCAGTATGAACAGGGATTTGGATAGAGAAAAGATACCCAGAATGCCACTTCACAACCTTTCATAACCTTTCAGCAACTGAGTATCTCCCTACACCTCATCTCTAGTTATGAGCCACTGCCTTTTGTTCCACAATGAGAAATTCTGCTTTATAAGAACACTGTATCACATATTTTGTTCAAATTAAAGCACCTTATAAGTATAGGCTGGCAACCTATTATTTAGTTTCCTTAACCTGTCTTGTCTGGTAGTATGCTATGGTTAGGAACTTAGTCTCAAATTAGCTCCCTAGAAAGACAGTAGTTTGACTACACAGGACACGTCCAAGGCATCTATGCACACTTACATTAGGGCTTAAGCTATCCACTCTTAATCATTGCCTAAGGTACTAAAGTTACTCTTAATTTATCCCTCCCATAAATCCTCACACCCTGAATAATACACTTCAGAGTAAAATATGTGAATTCCAGAAATATTGAAAAGCAATTTAAACATCTCGAATGCAAATTGCATAACAAAACGGCTGTATTTCCTAATGATATTTTGTGGGAGTCTGAGGTTTCACTTCCACTGGAATCGGGTCAAGTGTGACTGAACACAATATTCAGTTTTCTATGCACAATACTTTCATAAAACTCCATATGGTTTTCAGCATAGTCTCTAATAAAATAGTTAAATGCTCTATTATAAAGTGTTATCTAAATAAATCTCTCTCTTGTGATATTCAAATTTATTTTTTAACATTAATATGTAAATTATTTTATTAGTTCTTTGAGATTTTCATATGATGTGTTAGGATCTTATTTATTCTTCTCCCAACTTTTTCCAGATCTATTCCTGCTTTCATACCCACCCCAACTTTGTGTCTCTATAAATAAATCAAGACAATTTTTTGTTACCCACATATTTGTGGATATGACCACTGGAGCATGGTCAACTTACCAAGAGATGTTGACCTTCTCTCTCTCAGTAGCTGTCAATTGTCTGCTACTTCTTGGCTTGGGATGGAGAGTCTTTTCAAATTCTCCCTCTTCATGGCATGATTTGGCTTGGCTTGAGCATGAACCAGTATTGTGTATGCTGTCACAACTACTGTGACTTACATGCATCTGGCCTGCTACATCCAGAAGACACTGCTTCCCTGTAGTCATCTTCCACCATGTAGTCTTTATACCTCTTCTTCCACCATGATCCCTTATCTTTTCATTTCTGATAACCACACTGTCACCTACATGAATAAAACCTGTGCATCCAAAGGGCATGGGTCTTCCAATTACAAAAAGTAACTAGTTGAATAATGCTTATTAATATTTACTAAGGAATCTAATAGATCCTTAATAAATGTTTTGAAGTTTTAAAATCAGGTAGTTTATTCAGGTGGCAGCAAACCTGAGACCTTTTATAGTTAGGTAAATGCTATGACATGGATTTGCACCATTAGCTTTCTCAGTCTTCTGATAAATACACCTTATAGAAGGGCTTGCTTTGACCCACAGTTTGAAGGTGTCATAACAGAAGCATAGCAGAAACCATATGGAGATATGAAGACACCTTCTGTTATGAAGGTGTCATAACAGAAGCATAGCAGAAACGTTATGGAGTTTTGAGCATGAGATATCTGGCCATGATTTCTCTATGGTTAGGAAGCACAAGGAGAAACATATTGATATTTAGCTTCTTTGCTTCTTTGTATTCATTCCTGGAAACCCAGAACATGTGGAGGTGTCTCCCACAATTATGTTTGGTCTTACTACCTTATTTAATTTCACGTACAGACACTCCCAAAGGTTTGTATCCTATGTAATTCAACTTTCTGTCTAATTAACAGTATTAACCATCATCACAAACCCTTAAATAAGAAATGTTATTTATTTATTTATTTATTTACTTATTTATTATGAGATTAGTCTCACTGCATAGCTCAGTCTGGCCTCAAAATCATGATCCTCCTATCTTGACTTCCTGAGTGCTGGAATTTTAGGCATGCCTGGCTATGATAAGCTAAAAAGATGATCTTTTTGAACGCTTATATGTATTCATATCGCAACCTATCTGGTCTGGTTAACCGGCCCTTATTTCCCATTTTAAAAAATGAAGAAAATCTTGCTTTTTCAAGTTTCTGTCCACTGGATTATTTCTCTTTGCACTCTCATTTATACTCAAACATGAAACCTGAGTGAAAGAGGAAAGAAAACCAAGCTGGTCTTCTTGCACTGCCAGAATAAGCTGATTTGTCTTATTCACACTTCTGGACGTTAGAGTAAAATCCTGAAGTGCCAGTAGGGTCATTTTCTCTAAGACTGCTCTGAGTAGTACTGGTGTTAAAACTTACAAGAAAAAATTCACTTGCATTTACTTTGTACTGATTTTGTAACTTTACATTTCAACAATGATCTTTAATAGAATGCCATTTCATGAAATAATAAAAACTGTTACCCAAGAAGTTTTACCTGAATATACAATGACCAATTTTTAAAAGATTAATGTCAAACAGAATGACCTTGGTGATCACTTATATTCTTCCTCAAATAATTACCACCATTATATTTTGAGAGCAGGTAAGTAGGGCTGAGAATGGTGATACAATGTAATTTCAGCATTTCAGAGGCCTGGGCAGGAGTACTGCGAATTTGAGATCATCTTAGGTTAGATAGTGGGGGTCTTTGGTTAAAATACAAAAGCAATAAGCAACCAAAAAACTTAGCTGAAAAGTAACAAAACTTGCTCATTAAAGAAATAAATGCATTGTCTCATGCAAAATTTCTACAAGATGAGTTTTATTTTATGAATGGCACAACATATATATTGGGGTTTTCTAAAGAAACAAAACTAATGGATTTATGTGTGTGTAGGATACACACACACACACACACACACACACACACACACACACACACTCAGAGGCGTTAAAAAATAATAACAGCACCAAGATTCCCATCATTGAGTTGAGAACCTGTCAGTTCCTCTGACCTTGAGGCTGTCCCTTAGCATCTGGAACAGTCTCACAATGGCTGCCTCTCACTGGTGCAGAGGCAGACAACCAGTAGTTGCTCATTCTACAAAGCTACATGTCTCCATAGTCCCAGTCTGGCCCTAAAAGCCTGAAAGTTTCCGTAGCCCAGAACAAAAGCTTGGAAACAATGGTTCTGCTGGCAGTGAGGGAAGCAGCAGCAGCAGCAACAGAGCAGATTAACTGCAGCATGATAGAGGATGAACTTTCTTCTGCCACATCTTTCTTCTCCACGCTGGTACCAGAAGGTACTGCCCACATCCAGGGCAGGCCTTCTCACAGCAATCAAGGCAATCAAGATACAATACGTCTTCAGGTGAAGCTCCTACTCAGGCAATTCTAATTTGGGGCAAGTTGACATCAAAACCAAACATAATACAGGAGTTGAACTAAATCTTCTGAATTCAGTCTCTCTACACATGTCTCTTAGATTTCATATCTGTCACCTTTGTTGACAATAGCTTCATGCTGAGCCATATTATCTTTACATCTTGCCACTTCTTCTCCCTTCAATCATCCTCTGATTCATGTCTGCCTAGGGGCTGAGTTTACTCTTGGCTATTGTGTTCAGTGATGGGTGAACTCATTCCCTAAAGATGCTCTAAATGCCTGGTAATTAGGAAGACATGATGTTCTTTTCACAATCTCCAGGGTACAAGGACACAATGGGACACTGAACAACCACACTGTATCTGTCAATACCATTTAGGAACAATCTTGCTGATTACTCATTGGATAGCTATTTTAGTAGTTCAATTCTATCCCGGTAAGAATGAGTTATAATCAAGTAAGCACATTGCATCCTAGTAGCCACTGGTTTAGAAGTTACTCATGGCTTGTGGGATGTAGAGGAATAACCTCTGAGGATTCTGTTTGGTGCCTATAGCAGACATGATGTAGAGATCCCCTTTCATGAGGTTTGTGCCATGAGCTAGGATGGATGCTTCAAAAAAGCTGTTTGGGGAGTTAGGGAGGGAAAAGTGGTCAAAGGCTTTTTATTATGTAGTACATTGCTGCTGCCATCACTGTTTTCTAAGCATTAAGCCAGGTATCAGAGTCTTTAAGAAGAAATATAATGAATAGTCTCCCAGTGCATCTGGCAGTTTGCAATGCTTTTCTTTTTTAATTGAAAATAGATTTCTCTCTTGTACAATACAGTCCAGCCAGTTTCTCCTCCCTCCACTGCTCACAACTCTCTCAGCTCCCTTCTTCCCCAGCTACACTCCCCCTCCATTTCAGTTCAGAAAAAAAAAAACAAAAAGAATCAGGCTTCCAAGAGACTACAGCCAAACATGCTAAGACAAGGCAGAAGCCCTTCTATTGAGGCTGGACAAGGTAACCATATAGGAGGAAAAGAGTCATAAGAATAAGCAAAAGGGTCAGAGATACACCTGCTCTTATTGTTAAGGGTCCCGCAAAACACTAACAGCCAGAATGTATACACAGAAGACCTGCTACAGACCATTACCAAACACAACATTATAGTAACCTTGATCCAACTTCCCCCTCAGACCTCATTGGAACACATTGTGTTTTAAGTTAGGCCTCATCACAGTTCCATACTGAGATAGTTGTCATAATAAATGAAAAAATTAAAATGAAAATTTTAGAACTGCATGCCCATATTTGTAAGTCCAGTTTGTAAAACAGTTGGGACTAGAAACTTCTCTCTTCATCTTTCAGGATAGATAAATATCTCCTTTCAAGACACTGGCTCATCTATCCCCAAACAGACACTTGGGGTATTCTTAAAATAGTGTTTGGTAATTCCATCTAAATTAGAGTCCATTTCTTGAGATTAATCATTCAGTAGATGTATTTTTCTGCTCTTATTATTATCCAAACAAAACAAGGCAATCCATATTCATTCATATCTTTAGTGAGTTTCTACTTTGACTACACAACTAAGGTCAAATAAATGGAAAAAACTATATTCTGTATAAGGAGACTATGTTTTCTGTTGACATTTTGAGGCTTCAAATACTCTCTCTAAATACTTCTAGGTGCAGCAGTGGCCCATAAATTATATCTGATCCTATTAGGAATCAATCTAATAAAGCACACACACACACACACACACACACACACACACACACAAGTGTCTTCTATCAGTTTTGTTAAGTCAGTCTGATAGCTTTCATAGACAAAAACATTTGTAAACATGAACAAAATATATCACATAATGCCACTAGGACTGTATATTGTCTCTCAATTGCCTTTAAATCTAATTCAAGGAATAAACACTCAGCAAATTGTGAGAATTTTATTTTCATGTAAGTCAAGAAACTCTGTACTAACTTGTTAGCAACTTAACAGATTAAACTCTATAGAGGGCCAAATTTGGAACACGTTTTCTCCCTAAACCTCAACTTTTAAGTCCCTTACAATCCATGACTTTGCAAGATAATTTTGAAAATAAATAATGACTAATTTCATTTTATTTTATTTTCATACTATTCTTCTATAGTACTTTATACTATATTTAAACCAAAATTATTTCCTATGGGATTAAGGTGGGCTCTAATTTGGTGAGCCCATTTGTGAAAATGAAAGCACACTCAGAGAAGATCTAAAATACTGGAGCTACAGTCAAAACCACCAAGAACTGGTGCAGACACAAGAAGGTGGGAAGAAGAAAGCACAGATTCTACCCAGCTTTGAAAAAGAGCTGGCCCTGGCAGCTCCTTGATTTCAGTCCTATGGCCTCCTAACCTGTGCATTTCTAATTTAAGCTACAGTCATTTGTTATGGAAATCCTTGGAAAGATATCTTTGGATCCACCTTCTCCCAAACTTCATACTTCATTTCAATAATCTCTCTCTCTCTCTCTCTCTCTCTCTCCATCTGAGGTTGTGCACCAGCCCTGCTTAGGCATCTAAGAGAATGAAAGTGATCTCTGTACATAATGAGCAAGTATACACACAAACGTCATATTAACGTCCTTCCCTCTGAACTCAAGACTGGCTGGGTGCTGCTTATCCCTTCTGCTCTTCTGCATTTCTAGAAGATAAGATATGTCAGTCACTGTCACAGAAGAATAAACAAAACCAAAGGTCAAACATCCAAGTTCATTTTCTATTGAATGTGTATCACTTTTGTAGAAATGTAAGTTGAGAGCTGTCTGCAACTGAAAGTATTAATTCTTCATTAGTAATTTATAACTTTAAGAAAAGATTTGTACATGAAGCACTTTCATCATTTAGGGTTCTGATGAGGATTTATCACCATTGGTATAATGTGCCATTTCTTCTTTAAGTGAAATATATTCAAACAAAGAAATATATTCAAACAAAGAAAACAAGAAAGAAAATTTACAGAAAACAAGTGCTAAGTAGCCACAGATGCTCCAACACCTGGATTTGTAAAATCTCAACATTTACTGTACTGTATTGACTGCCTAACATAGTTGAGTACATTGATATATGCAAGAGCAAATGGGGGTTATTTTCAAGGGCAATGGTATAAGTTCACTTATTAATTAATTAATTAAACAAATAAGCCCTTGATTTTTATTTGGCTTCACCTGCAGTTTTCCCATGACAGAACAGGGTCTTTGTCTCACATACTAAAATTTCCTTGTGTTTGAAGTGGCTAAGTTGACATTTCATCAGAAGATATTGTCTCTCATGAGTCAGCAGCTAAGCAACAGATCCTTGATCTGAGCTGGAGAGAATCAGGTATTACAATATGTGCAGTAGCTGACCAGAGGCTCCACCTCGCCTCCATGCCCTGCAAAGCTTCCAGTGGTCAACAAGTCAGTTATTCCCATAATAGGATTCAAAACTATGTGAATTAAATCAATATTTTTTGCCATGGTGTACCTCACTTTTTCTACATGTGGAAACTACCTGCTGTAGAGAGTTGAAAGATAATAGAGCCCATTCTCCTATTGTTTCTTATCCCAAAATTTTAACAATTTGATTTACCCATCTTCTGAAGCCTTTCATTCAAGAGAATCTCATTATTTATTCACATATATGTCCTGTCTTATAACTGCTTGTAATGTGAGCCCTAGGTTAGCTGATGCACTCCACTGTGTGCTGGGAAATTCACAAGGGTCTAAATCAAGCAGGGAAATTAGTTGAGTTGATATCACTTCCACAGGGGCCAGTAATGAAAACAGAACCTAGATGAGAAAAAAAGTCTGAGCACACCTGTCTGGAATTGAAGGTGGAGAATTGAGAGGGAAAGCAAGGAACATGTCAGATGAGGTCCCAGAAATAATGTGTGTGGAGGCTTAGTTGGAACCTTGCAGAGTTACATGACTGGAGAAAAGGAGGAGGCCAAAGAGGAGGAGGGTGAGGAGGAGGGAAAAGAGGTGGAAGGAGGAGAAGGAGGAGAAATAGAGGAGGATGAGAGGAAAAGGAAGAAGGAGGAGGAGAAAGAGGAGAAGGAAGAGGAAGAGGAGGAGGAAGGAGGAGGAGGAAGCAGACAATGATGACGATGATGACCACAGGATATTTTCTCTAAGGATCAAGAAGAGAGTGGTCAGGGTTTAAATGACAACCTTAGTTACTCTAGAAGTCATTGGACAGATATATCCCTGCTAGAACCCTCTGTCCTCTTACACGATTGTATTTGTAGCTACTAAAAGTAATCAAACTGCTGCTGTGACCAAAACCACACATTTGTTTTGTATGTTCCTTGTTGTCTGTCTCTCTTCATTTATGCTGTTGGAGACTGAAGGTAGCTGCAGACAACTTACAAACTAATAGTTGTGGATACATTCCAATAAAACTT
>JADRCH010000102.1:3358853-3377469 GCA_019843965.1 Rhynchomys soricoides
CCTATATTTAACATTATATATACAATGGATTGACATGGATACAAACTACTATCCCTACCACACCTTCAAATAGCATAACCATGTGTGCAGATGTTAACCATCCTTTAAATCTATTTTTCAAAGTGAAATCTTTCATTTTGTCAATAGGTTATTTTTATGTCAGAGAAGAATTAAAGGAATCAAAAAAATAGACCTCTGAGTCTAGGGAGTGGCAGTTTTCTTTACAATATATGGAAACTGATAATGCCAATCCTGAGGGCTGTGGTCTAAAGCAGTACACACTCGATAATTAGAAGTGCATTTGATTGAAAGTAGAGTCAGAATGATGTTATGTCTCACAGGGACATCAGTGATCCTCCATGAGTCACAAAAGGAAATGTGACTCTTTGTTGTAAGAGTGTTTAAAAAGACATCTCAGATGACACTGCTCACAGTCAGCCCAAGTCTTCCTTCAGTTCTCTAGACCACACTACCAACTCACTGAAGAATGATTAGGAAAAATTTAAATATTGAAACAAGATGAGCTGAGATGGAGAGACACACAGAACCAAGATGATTAGTCGTGAAAAGAACACATAAGTGTCATGGTCTACATGTCAAGGACTATCAGATGAGGCCGGCTTGCCCTGTTAGCTGCTTTTGGATTAGCCACAGTAAACAACTATTCTTGTAAGATATTTGGACTCTGTTCTATTACACAGTTAGAATACCTTTCCACATTTAGTTTATAGTTCCACCCAAGGGATGGGGAAAAGGCCACTCTGAAAGCTGAATAGAGACAGAAAAGGAAACCTAGAGATAAGAGTGAATGGGAGGGAGCAAAAGACAAACACACATTTGAGCTTTAATTATTTATTATTTGCTTGGGAAAATAAAAAGAATCAAGTTAATTTTATATTGTCAACAACTACTAAAATTTAAATAAAAAGAAAAAACTTGAAATTCATCTGCTTTGTTTAATTGCAATTTCAAACAGAATGATTGTTCTGACCATGGTTTCCTCCAGTCCACATACTTTTTATTTCTTCTTCTTCTCTTTTCTTTCGTTTAATTTTTTTTCTGGTTTGAAAATAGCAAACCTGGCTTACCAGAGATAATCCTTGTTAGCTTTAAGAACAATTAGTTTTGCAGCTGCAAGTAAAATGATTTATTGGAATAAAGCTTAAAGCATGCTCCTTTAAATAGGTTCTTTTATTTGCACGTTCTGTTTGCAAAAAGTGGAATGTTCTTTCTTTTCTTGAGAAGACAAAACCAGTGAGTTTCAGGTAGCGCAGAGAGTCTTCTGGTGTTTGTCATTGTTGAAGGGAGAACCTGTCCGTTATTCAGGCTTGCCTCCCTAGCTTCAGTGTCCACTTTGTAGCAAACAAGGATGGACTTTATCAGATTATGATGTTATCACTTGGAATCTGCTCAGGACAGGAAGCAATGAAACCAAAGTAGCTGTTTAACTTCCTTTAAATTAGGGGTGCTGGGCTCCAAACTACAGAACAGAAACAAAATTCTCCTCATAGAGCTGTCGCTTGCTCATTCTTAGCTGCCTATTCTGTGCTTTGATATTAAATGCTATCACTTTCCATATTTGATTTTCCAGTGAAACTTTCAAAAGAAAAATGTAAAAGGAGAGAGATGGCAACCTAAATTTAACTTTGCATCTTTGGCGTGTCTTTTAATGAATGGCTATAAAAATAATCCCAAAGATGAATGAAATGTAACTCAATTATTAAACTATTGTCCCTCTACATGAAAGGTTTGTAAATGTAGGGGCTGGAGCTATAGCCCTGTGGGTAAAGCATTTCTCTAGTAACCATCCTCTTTGTTTTCTCTAAAAGCTACCAATTCCAAGGAAAACAATTGTATATATGTATGGATTAATAGGTGTGGTAAAAAGATAATACGTAGGCAAATAGGTAGGTAGGTGACAGATATTTGGATAGACAATTGGCAGATAACTGTAGCTAGGTCAGTTGAGTAATAATTTGGTCAGAGCATATATCTACTCAATTCCACACAATTTATATATGTTCCCAAGAGTAAAAAAAATACATCAGGGACAAACACCTAGCAGTGACCACAACAACAACAGAATTTCTGGAATAACTTTATTATCTAAAGAAACAAAACCAAATATACTTTTTAATCTTTTAGGTTTGCATAAATATCAAATTTCATGAATTTCATGCTTTACATTAATTTTTAAAGGCAAAAACAATTTGGAATAAGCTGGAAGGTATATATTAGATGAAATTTCCCCTTAGGCTCAATAGTTTGGAATATATTAATGTAAAAATAAAACAAATATATATAAATGATTTTCCTACCTCTATTTAGCTTCTGTGTAGTGAATAAATAGTACTGGGGTTTGGTGTCTTTGTGTTCTCACTTAGCTTTTCACTGCTATTTTGAAGTAGCAATTTGTTCTCTGAATCTGTTTGTTTTTGGCTCTGAAATGGAGGTATTGCCTTTATTTTAAAGGTTAGAGTAGCAATTCTCAACATTTTTAATACTGAGACCCTTTAATACAGTTCCTCATGTTGTGGTGAATTCCATCCATGAAATTATTTTTGTTGCTACTTCAAAACTGTAATTTTGCTACTGATGTGAAACATGGTATAAACACCTGTGTCTTCAGATGATCTTAGGCGATCCTTGTGAAGGGGTCATTGACAGCCCCCAAGGGAGTTGAGAACCACATGATGAGAACTAATGGCTTAGAGAGTAAACAGAATTATATGGAGGGATGCCTAAGGTAGCATCTTCAAGTACTCAAGACGTTCCCATGGAAACGAAATCCTTTTCAACTAATAAAGGAGAAACTTATAGGAGGTATCTTACATTTTATCACCTGTATCTGTCCTAAGTATAAAGTCTAGAATAATAATCAAAAGTTGTGGATACAAATATAAACAACAGATTTATAAATAGTAGAGATTTCTGCTATTACATTGATGACATCAAGTGTTTTACCTACCTAGAACAGAAGCCCCCAGGTAGAAACCATTCTAAAAGAGAATGGATCTATTTTTTTTTTTTCACTCAAAGCAGATTCATGGTATGATTAAATCTAAGAATGAAGAGAATTGCAGTGAATATTGATTGGCCCTAGGCAGACTTAACATAGGGATTCTGTGTGGCTTTGGGTGAAGTTCTTTCTTCTGCATGATTTTCTGTTCTGTCAGTAGCAGAACAGAACAAAAATGGAATATAACTTTTTGAATATTAGTGAGAGATTCAGTGAGGCAACAAATCAAACAAACCATGAGTATGTCCTGTGTCACATAAACAGTCCTTGAACTGTAAGCCTGAGTTTTCATTACCACCAGCAAGTTTCAGTATACTAGCACCCATGAATTGCTTGGTCACAGTTTCTAAAAACATGTGTGCTCATATTATAGCAAATTGAATGTATAATTTTTCTTTCTTTTCTATTCTTTTCTTTCTTTCTTTTTTCTTTTTCTTTTTCTTTCTTTTTTTTTTCTTTTTTTGTGGAATAGCTACAACCAATGAGATTCTTCTCATTCTCAATTTTCTTTCCCTGAATGACAAAAACTATACTACTAAGATCTGGACCAAATGAATATAACTATAAAATAATTCAGAGCAAACCTATCAAGGTAGCCTGGGACAGGGGCGCAAACTTCTCCATTCTCCTGTCTCCAGAAGGATAACAAAATAATGGTTTCTCCAGAGTTTCCACTATATTTACATTTACATATGATGAATATGATTGATAAATTTTCCTCTGCTTTGTCTTCATTTCATGATAGCATGGAAATGACCATATATTATTATCCCTTGAGGGCTTTCTAGAACTTATGGTAAGATTTTATGTACTATAAAGATAATGCACACACAAACAAATACCTACAAATACAGAAAGGATTGTGCCACAGCTGATAATCAATTTGAGAACTAACAAGTATTTGCCAACTTTTCTGTTTTGATATTGTATTTTCTTATGTTATTTTTTTATGTCTTAATATTCAAGTCACAAAAATACAATGCTATGTACACACTCCCTAAGTGTTTGATTATCCAACTAATTAGTGCTACATTTATATCTGAGAATCCTCAAAATTGTTTGCTCTTTTTTAATAGAAGCATTGTAAACTAAATGTGTACCTCAGGAGTAGGTCACTTGCCTTTAGTATGCCTAAAGACGCTGATTCAATCCCTCTGCCCAACAAATTAAACAAAATAAGAAAACAAATAAATCAAAGCATAAAGGAAATCTTTTAGAGTTACACAAAATATACAATATTGATAATTACCTTATCACTTAAATCTTAAATTAACACAGAAATTTATGTTATACTTGGGGGGGGGGGTTGTTCCATTCTAAGACAAAGATAAAATAAATTCTCAAAGAAAATTTCCATAATAAATCTTATCATGTCCCTTTCTCCCTTGTAGATTTTTTCCATTAAACATCTACCCTGACACATAACCATAAAATATGGATCTGATGATGTGTGTATTTTGGTAGCTCATAATGTATAATTAATGAGTTTCAAAATGTAGCCCAACTTTCAACGTAACCTGCCAAGTAGATCTCCTTCAATCATTAACATTGATTGTATTTGATATGCTCAGAGATGATTCTAAAATATCAAGGATTTCCATGATATTTTTGCCACTTGAAATGAATGTTTTTGTTTATACTGCATAAGCTTTATCCGTGTTTAGAGCCCATGCTATCCACACTATTCATTATAACCTTAGCTACTTGTTTATGTATACACACATTCACATGCAATTATGTTAGTGATTCCCCATCTATATATTATTCTTGAAAACTCATTTGGGGATTTGCAATTTGATACAGCCAACAAAACCTGATATAAGTACATGCTTATAAGTTTCCTAAAGTTTCTGTTTTCAAATATCTTGATAAAAGCAAGGAGAATATTCATAGTGATACATTGAAGAAAATTCTTCAGGAAATATCAGAAAAAATATTTCTGAGCACTTATTTTTAAATTTTTTTTAATAATCCAACTTCCTTTTCAAAACAATTGTTTTCTTATTGATAAATTATAGTCTTTAGTTAATATCTTAGTCTGCTTATTTATTAAATTAAATATTTGATAGGTAGTCTATCAGTAAGTAATTTTGTTTCATTATAACAAACCTATGAATGACCTCAGAGAAAGTAAACATGTTTTAGACTCATCATTTTCCTACTTATTTGTGCTTAAAACCAACACTATTTTCAACCCAGGGTTTCCTTATAGGATAGTTTTACAAGTGCTTTGCTAAGTCAATAATGGTAGTTTCAGTTAGAAAGGTAGTATATCCAGTAAACTAGGTGAAATACACTAATAGCTAAAAGCTAAGGAAGAAATGAATTTGCTGCCATACAGCCCTTTTCCTGCCAGTATTCTCAGCTCCAAGTGTGCATCAAAATTCCAACATCCAGAAACACTTCAATCATCGCATCACTGCATATATTCACTGTAATCAAGGCCAATTTAAAGATTGCCAATGAAATTCAATGAATCTTTAGGGAAACAATCAATTATCCTACAATATGGCTTTAACAGAACTTTGTAGGGACTCTTTATAAAATGTATATTATTTTGCAGTATAGTAGTTTACAAGCTGTCAGGGTGTGACATTTTCTGAGGCAGGAAGGCCAATTTTATATTCTCAGTACTTTTATGTTAGAAGTAACCAATATTTTGTATTTAATTAATTAGTGGCTTAATTACTTTGTCTCCATTTGATCATAAGCACTTAACAGCACTTACTAATGAAGATGTATCTGATTGTTGCAGGTACTGGTCCAATATGGCTGAATGAAGTGATGTGTTTTGGGAGAGAATCATCTATTGAAAATTGTAAAATCAGGGAATGGGGAGTATTAATCTGTTCACATGAAGAAGATGCTGGGGTCACTTGTACTTCATAATGTATTATTATTTCAGTCACATTTATGATATTGCTATTGAAAAACTATTTTTGTTACCCTCATCCACTAAAATCATTTTAATAGATAGTAAATGAAGTCATGATAATGGTAAAAGAAAAGGAATATTTGAAATGAGTGGGAATAGGCCTCAAACACATCAAACTATGTCTGTAGATGAAGTTGAAGTATTCAAACTTCTTACAGTGGTTATTTTTGATTGTCAACTTGACAGAATTTACAAATGCCCAGGAAGACAAAAATATGGTTATTTATACGAAGGCATTTCCAGAGAGGTTTAACAGAGGTAGAATTATTGGTAGCATTATTCCATAGGCATGGGATGCAGACTGAAATAAAAGGCGAAATTGAGTGGAGCAACATCATTCATCTCTCTGCTTCCTGACTGAGAACACAATGTCACTATCTGCAGCATGTTCCTGTCACCAAGATGGACCACTCGAAGCCATGAATCAAAATAAGCCCTTCCTTCTCAAGTATCATTTATGGCAATAAGGGAAAAGGCTAACAGAAAATTTTTTTTTTACCAGAAGTGGGGTTGTATCTATCAGAAAATTGATGGAAGTCTGTCAAATTATTGAATTAATTTGCTGGAAGAATGAAGAAAAAAATCTGATTCATAGGCTATGGGTGATCTAGAATGGTATCAGCAGAACTTAATGGGATATTCTGATAGAAATTTGGATTTTTAGATCGGTAAATAAATATATAAATGGGTAATTAAATAAAATGAAAACACTAAAGATCAGTTTTCCAGAGGCTTCAGAATGTAATAAGAATTACATCAAAAATTATATCATGAAAGAAGCGTTCATGCCACATGCTAGCAATTACTCTGACTCCATTCTATTTGTATTCTGAGACTTGGAGTAAGACCAAAAGACTAACTTCTTTAATGTTAAAACCTCCAGATATAATAGAATCAGACTGTGGCATTGTTATAAGTCTCTGTTCTTACCCATATCTGCAGTGACAAAGAGCAGCAAGCAGAGTAGGAAGATCCATCAACGGTGCTGTTTTAGGAGGAAATAAGTGTAAGTTGGCTTAAAGTTGCTGACAAAGAAGTTAGAGAAAACAAAGTTGTGGTTGTTAAAGAGATTAGAAAAACTAATGAGAAACTTCACCCTTTACAGAAGAAAAATATAAGGGGCCTTGGTGGCAAAACCATTGAACAGCTCCAGTGTATTAAAAAATGCCAATGTATGTGAAGGGATAAAAATTAAACTGAAATATACAAACAAAATAAATGTTGAATCTTTGAAATTTTTAGTAAAATAATGGGTTCATCAATTATAGATTAGCAGGGAAGTATGAGTATAGTGTATTAAATCCTTTGGGCTTTATGGACATTACCAAAACAAAAGGACAAATTCCTATTAATGATCCAGAATTGCAAATGCCACTTTTATTTCCTTAAATAAAATTATGAGGTGAGAGCTTAGGCTTAGGCTGAGCCCAGAGCTTTCCCTTCAGTTTTCTAACTATCCCTAGGCCTAGGTCTAGAAACTTCTAGCCTCTGTGAAATCTAGTCTTCCAAACTAATTCAATCAGGCTTCTCTGGGATTCTGGGTAAATTGCTCCGTCTGGACTCATACTAACTTTGGCAGTAGGTTATAATTTTCTGGATACTTCTCATTTTCTGGCTCTTTCTGTCTTTACCTTTGTCTAGCTTGTTCTCTCTGAAACCTGTCTCTCTAAAACTGTCCCAGTAAAAGTGCTATACACACATGTACTGCACACTATATTCTCTCTCTCTCTCTCTCTCTCTCTCTCTCTCTCTTTCTCAGTCAAATCTTTCTGTGATTGTTCACTTTGTCTGCCTCTCAATTTGATGTCAATTTCAAACATGGCTGCTTCTTTCTATAAACTAACCTTACCTTCATTGTCAAGGATTAAAGGTCAACATTTGTTTTGTTTGTATATTCCAGTTTCTTGATGTTTGCTTTTATTTTTGTAGTCATATTTTATAACTTGTATGTGAACTATCCTCACATTTTTTACATAACTTGTTTGTGATGATATGAATTTTTAAAATTTAGTACATTTTAGGAAATTATGTGGTAACGTTTTATTTGCAAATGTTACAATAGTATTAATGACATTGGCCTAAAACAATGATAATTCTTACACATAGATACCAGCTTCTATGTAGCCTAATCAAGATGAAAAATGACTTGGAGAAACTGATGATAAGGCAAACAAGGACAAACTTATAATGCTTGAATCTAATTGAGGCATGCATGGGTGTTCATTGTACTATCCTTGAAATAGAGCTTTACTGTCAATGTTTAACAGAAAATGTCAAGAAAATTTGTTAAAATTTTTATCAATTTGACAACATAATAAACCAAAGTAAAAATTTAAAAAAAAAAATAAGTTATACTGAAAATTCTGATCAAGGGATTCTCTGCTAGACAACAATTGCCTAGAGAAGTGTTTCTCCTAGAATCAGCCACGAGTGTACAGAGATGCCTTTATAGCTGTGCTAGGAAAAGGCCAGACTCTAATTCAAGATAGAAATAGAACTTAGAAACCTAATCCACGTGATATAAAATAAAAGAGCAGGAGATCCACAAAGATTTACAATAAGATGCCAGAAAGATACTGAGGTCAGGAAATGTGTATCAGAGTAGGTTTCCCTCTAAGGAATTCCCTAGAGGACACTGTGTGAAGCTATAAAGGTGAAACCTAAGCTGAAGTAGGGCTGTGGGAACTGAGAGCTGTGCCCTGAGATGAGTTCCATGTAGAGAGTGGAACTTGCCCAGGAGGAAGTTGAAGTGTACTGAGAGAGCAGAAATCGAGTGTCTAGGTGACCCAGTATTGTAAGAACTCAAAGGATTCCTTCAGGAACCCATGTGCCCAACACCAGATTATATGATTTCAGTATTTCTTTAATTGTTCTTTCCTTGCTATGCCTCAGTTTGTCCTTTTTGGACTGGGAATGTTCATTCTATAGGACTATATACTGTAAGTGTGTAACTTGTAGTTTTTAAAAATAGACATTAACAGTTAAGAGATTGTCTGATTCTCAGAAGGGATTCTGAACTTTTATTTTGAACAATTTTGAAACTTTGATGACTTTGGGGAATCTTTGAAGACACACTAAATGTATTTTGCATTATGAGATTAATATGAGACTTTAGGGACCAGGGGTTAAATATTATAATTTAAAAAATTATGTGTTTGGATGTTAACTTAACAAGACTGAATATGTGATGGTTAACATTAGTAGTAAACTTATTGGAATTTAGAATAATCTAAGATATACACTTCTAGCCATCTCCTTGAGAACATTTCCTAGGAGACAGAACTGAGAAGACAAGACCTGAATTATGTGACTCTAAAGAAGGTAGAGGAGAGATGTTCATTTCTTTTTGTATTTTGATGTTACTAGTGGGCTCATACTCCTGCCATCTTGCCTTCCCTGCAGTAATTTACTCTACCCCAAATCAGAAGAGACCCACCATTCCTTAAGTTGATTTTATCCATTGCCTTTCACAACAATGATAAAAGTATGGAAGACACTCTCTGAGCTTTTAAGAGGAACATTTAAAAATAATGATGTATTGCAGTGGATACTTTTAAAATTGAAGCTTCTATAAATGAGAAGAGAGTAGGGAAGATAGAAGTGCTTGCATACTAGGAACACAGGAAGAGTTTTCTGGATTATGAAACTTAGACACAAAAGATAGAAGAGAGAGTTGCAGAATTGTGTGTATGTGCTGGGCTGGGTTCTCTTCAGCTTACCTTTTAAAGTAGGATTGCATTTAAGACTTCTGTGCTAATCATTGCTTTATGAGGGCAATACTATGCTGAGATTGAATCATATATTCTCAGATTTCAAATGAGTATTGTAAATCATAAAACTATTGTATTTCTATGTAGTTTCTTTTTTCTACAAAAATGTCAGATACCAAAAATACAAGGTGCATTATTGTATTCAGTTTTAAAACTGTAGAAGCAAATGTGACTCTTAGAGTTCATTGAGGTTCCCTGAATAAAAAAAGTATGAGAAATATATATGGAAATAATTTTAGGGAATAAAGCAAGAGACTGAAATACAGTGATAACCATCTATCAGGATTCTCTCCAGTGTCATACAACTTCAATTGAAATTCCTAGAAATATTTCTTTTGTTAATCACACACACACAAAAAGACTTTGATGCTTCATTTTCATAAAAAGATGGCTACAATTAATGGTGTTGTTTGGTTTGTTTCTTTAAATAGCAATATAACCATCCCCACTGTGAAAATATAATGCTAGAACAAAGTGAGCACACCTCTATTACTCTGGATTAATAGTGACTAAGAATTTCAAGTATGTCTCTGACACCTGGCATATCATACATCCCAGTTGGCTGCTAGGGTAGATAGGAGAAGTGGTAATCCAGGAAAGTTGAGAAGAAAAGAAGAATGAAGGAGGGAAAAGTAGATGGGGGTATATGGAGAGAATTTCAAAAAATAATGTGTTTGCTATTGTATGTTAAAAATTTTGAGTAAGTCAGTTTGTGATACTTTAATGTAGCTTATGATAGACATGGGTATGAGGCAATAAATCAACTGAAGGAGAAGTCCCTCTGGGCCATAGTGATATTAGGTGGTTATTTCTATTTTACTACTCAAATCTATTTTGTATGTATGTGTATATGTGTGTATGTGTACGTATAATGTGTATGTGCATGTGTGCATTTGTGTATATGTGAATGTGTGTATGCATATGTGTGTATATACATGTGTATATGTGCATGTGTGCATTTGTGTGTGTGTACATGTATGTATATGCACATGTGTGTGTATGTGCGTGTATGTGTATGCACATGTGTGTATATGTGCATGTGTGTATTTGTTTGTGTGTTTGTGGATACACATGTGTATACATGTATATGTGTGTATATGCATGTGTGCATGTGAACGTCTTTGTGTGTGTGCATATGTGTATGTGTGGGGAAGCCAAAGGCTTATAGTGTCTTCTTCAATCACTATCCACCTTAGTTTTTGAGGTAGGATCTCTTAATGAACCTGGGCATTACTGATTCAGGTAGACTATCTGGCCAACAAGCCCTAGGGATCCCCCCAAAGTGAAATGTGGAGCATGTACATGTTTGTGTGGGTGTTCATGCATGTATGTGAAGGCCAGAGGTCAACAGTTTGGTGTCTTTCTTATTCCTTCCCATATAAAATTCATTTATGTGCCATGTATGCATGATACCTAGAGATAATTTTATGCCACATGTGTTGTTTCTCAAAATGTTCAGATGAGGTCATTTGATATGTATTGGGGCTGGCTGCAAGTTCTACATGGAAGACATTCAACCTGTAATGCTTCTCCTTATATCATGGAATAGAACTGTTCTATGTGACCTGGTTAATTCAGGCTGAGACTCTAAGAGGCCAAGGTGGTCATGAATCATGGACAAGGCAAAAGCTACTTGTTTGCAAGCCCTTCTAATTGTTCCTTTCCCTCCATCTTTTGATGTCCATAAAATGATAATAAAGAACTTTCTTTCAAGTTGTTTTTGTTTGCAGAACTATTCTTTCCATTTTAATTTGTTTTTATTGAAAGTAGATTATTTTCATGCAATATATTCTGACACACTTTTCCCTCTCCCAACTCCTCTTAGATTCTCCCTATGCCCCCTCCGATCTGAATCTCAACCTCATGTATGTTAACATTAGACTACCAGGTGTTATTTCTTCCTTAAGGGTAAAAGTAAGATAGTGTTCTGTAAATTAAAATAGGAAATTGATTGTGTGGCTGGAAAATTTAAATTCACCAGATCTTCATGGAGGGGACATGATGTGATACTCAGAATAATACAATCCAGTGAAGAAAGTGTTTTCCAAACTTAGGATGATAAAAACTACAAGGAAGAAATTTCCGAGCCTTCCTGCAGAACGTTGGCAAGGACAGTGAAGAGAGCCTGTTGGAGGTCGTCACAGGAGTGCAGAAACTAGCAGAGGGAAAGGGCAATTTTCCCAAAGACGGGTTCTAAGTAGAATTATCATGAGCCCTCATACCACAGAAAACCAGGATGGGAGTGTGGGCAGGACAGGCAGAGTGGGTGGTGTGTGTGGTAGAAACAGCTCCCTAAAAAGCTCCCTTCTTGAGCTTTCTAGAGCACCCACGTCTTTGGTTCTTTTTCTGCACTTGCTTTCTTTTCTGTCTTTGTTGTTTTCTTACTTTCTCTGCAGATGAAATCCAGTTTGTTCTTGTAAATACTCCCACAGGGCTACTGGCTGGACCCATAGACTACTTGACCAGGAGCTTTTCTCAAAGCACTCCCCCCCCCCCCCCCCCCCGGAAACCATGGCATAGCAAGGTTCCAGTCAAACTGTGGGAGGCTGCAGAGAAGTAGGAGAAAGAAACTAGAAAACGGGTTGGATTGGTTGTGAAGTTCTTGGGATTTAAAGGAGAAGAGTGTGGTTGGCACCAAGATTTTTTAAGCAGTGCTCAACAAGATAAAGCACTAACGGCATACGACAAAGTCATTAGTACTGGGTGGAAACTGCAGTCCAGAAATTTGTGAATATCCAAAGACAGCTGGAAATCACAGCAACTGTGTAGGAAGAGAAGTGCTACGTAATGGTCGTGAGAATGCAAAAAAAAAAAGCAGCGTATCTGCTGGCTTCCGGAAGTGTGTGGGCGTATCACCACCTGAAACAGCTTGTTCTAGCTGGAATAACGCTTCGCATCCACTAGAACGAACACGGCTGTGGAATGGAAGCTCAGCCAGGCCGATGATGTGCAGAGAAACCAACTATGCTTCCTTTCTAGTGCTTAGCAGTTTTTCATTTTCCAGATAAGACATTTGTATCTTGATTCTCTCTTACACATATTTGTGATGAAATTTCTAAGAATAGCTGATGAGAAAAAGGAGAGATCCTGAATTTGAAAAAGAGTAAAAGGGGTATGTAGGAGAGGTTGAGAAAAGGAAGAGTAAAGGGAAATTATGTAATTGGATTATGGCCTCAAAATCATCGTTCGCGGAACGATAGATTGTGTTCAGAAAACGTACGTAAGCCCTACAGTCTCATGATATTTAAATTAGCTTCATTGTTTTTATTATTGCTTCTAGAATGATAAACGGAAAGACAGAGAGGAACTGTAAAAATAAAAAATAATAATTTCAGTAAATCCAACTTGGCCCAATTCATTACTCAGAATTATAGGTGTTCAAGGTGAATTTTTAATATTTGATAACAATATGAGTTCCTATGCAATTCTGTTTAGTCATTTGGGTGTAATTATCTTCTTTTGTTTTGTAATCCATGTATAGCGTTGCTGGAGATGTTAGCAATGTTAGTGACAGAAACTGCTTTAATTTCTGTGTTTCCTTAAAGAGCTTATGCAAGGGCCTAATTGTCACATAAAAAGCACACGGTTGTATGGCAAATACTAGGGGAATTATTTTGGCAAAGACATGGCAGCTGGACTAACACATCACTCACGAATGTCACCTGCTCCTTCAGTATCGTAGCTAAATTTGAGGTGTATAATAGTCCCACCAGACTGTAGTTTCTTTCTTTGTTTTTTTGAATAAGAATAAAAAGTTATTCTTACTTTTTTAATCATGTATGTATTACCCACAGTATGTTTTAGTATCCTGAAAGCAATGAGTAGCTACAGACACTGGTACTTTGCTTCTGCATTCCACATTGTGGAGCTCCCATTCAAATCTATTTAGGATGATTTGTTTGTGGTACATGGTGTGGAAATGTCACAGACCCAGAGATGACACCATTGTCAGCTTGTACATTTTGTGTGTGTGTACTTTTTATTTTGAGATTTACTTTATATACATTTCAAATGCTTTTCCCTTTGGAAACCCCCTATTCCATTCCCCCTCCCCTTGCCTCTATGAGGGTATTCCCCCAACCACCCACTCCCGTCTTCTCTCCCTAGCATTCCCCTACACTGGGGAATCTAACACCCTCAGGCCTAAGGGTCTCTCCTCCCACTGATGACCAACAAGGCCCTCCTCTGCCACATATGTGGCCAGAACCATGGGTCCCTCCATGTATATTCTTTGGTTGGTGGTGCAGTCTCTGGGAATCCCGGAGTTCTGGCCAGTTGACACTCTATCACCATCGAGCCACAAGCATTACTTTCTTGTGCATACATGGGGGCAATAAAATGAATTACATATTTATTAAAAATCAATAAAATAGGATTCTTGAGATGGTTCATTGGGTAAAAGCTCTTTCTAGCCATGCTCAATAATCTGCATTTGATTACAGCAACCCACAATGAGCAGAGAGAACTGAGACTTGAGAGTTGTTCTCTGAATTCTACACAGCATAGATGCCTGACCTTGAAATCCATCAGTTTGTGAAATTCAGTATTCTTTCCAGTAAATGTAGTCTTAATTTTTGTTTGTTCTTTTATTCTCTCATTTTTAATTTATTCTTTAATCTTTTTACAGTCCAGACATTATTTCCCTCTGGGTCCAACCTCCAAATGTTCCACATCCCACATCTCCTCCCCCCATCTCCAAGAGGATGCCTCCACATCCCCACCCTACCAGACCTCCCCCCTTCCTGGGGCCCCAAGTTCTCCAGGGTTAGGTGCATCTTTTCTGAGTCCAGAACCTTCAGTCCTCTGCTGTATATGTATCATGGGCTTCATACCAGCTGGTGTTTGCTGTCTGGTTGGTGGTTCAGTGTCTGAGAGATCCCAGGGACAAGATTAGTTGGGACTTCTGGTCTTCCTATAGAGTCACCCTCCTCTTCAGCTTCTTTCAACTTTTCCCTAATTCAACCACAGGGGTCATCAGCTTATGTACATTGGTTGGGTGTAAATAGCTGCATCTGACTCTTTCGGCTGCTTGTTTGTTCTTATAAAACAGGGTCTTACATTATAGTACAGGCTGACCTTGAACTCAATTGTGTCACTAGCACACACACACACACACACACACACACACACACACTTTTACACTTTTTAAAAATCAGTAAGAATAATGCAAGGGTGAGGAGAGGTGGCTCAATGGGTAAGATCACTGTCTCATTTTCCATGACCCAAGTTTAATATCTAGCACCCCATGTCATCCCACAACAATCTCTAACTGTAGTACAGGGGACATAACACTCTTTTCTGGTGTCTATGGGAACCAAGCATGCACTTGGTGTCCAGACATATGTGCAGGGATAAAATAAAATGAAAAAAACGCAAGAGTAAATTGGGTTAACTTTTAAGGAAGGACACTCTCTGTGTGAAATCATTTGGAAAGAGAAATTTTTCAATAGAAAAAGACACAGAGGATGATTTTTAGAAGCTTTGGGAATAAGGAGAATAGTCAGATTTTTATATATTCACATTTATTATTTTGTGCTGAAAATGTAGCTCCATATATATGTATATATATGTGTGTGTGTGTGTGTGTGTGTGTATGATCATTACATAAATACACCATTTCCTCCTCCCCATTCTCCCTTCCAAAACCTTCTACATAGTCCACCTTGCTCTTTTCCAAATTTGTGGTCTCTTTTTCTTTGACCATTATTACATTCATATATGTGTATATATCCCTAAATACATAAATAGAATTTGTTCAGTCTGTATAATGTGACTTGTATGTATGTTTTCAGGCCTGACCACTTGGTATTGGATAGCTAATCAATTAGAGCACTCTTTCCTCTGTAAAATTGTTTCTCTCCTTCTCACCATTCTTTAGTTGCCTATCATCCTTTGTGTAGGGATAAGGCTTCATGATCTTTCTCCCATCTACCTTAGCATGTATATTGATGTCATCCTTCAGAACATGTTTAGTCAGTTATGTTGGTGACACTTTATGGGTATATCTTTGAAAATACATCCCAGGGAGACAAATTTCACAGCAAATTCCCTCTTCCTCATGTTCATACAATCTTTTCTCCTCTTGCCTGCAATTGTCCTTGAGCCTTAGGTGCAAGAGTTGTGGTGTAGATATATCAGTGGGAACTAGGCTCTACAATGCATATAGTAATTGTATATGTATATATGCCTAGATGCATAAATACAATCTGTTCGGTCTGTAATGTCACATGTGTACTTATATTTTAAGGCCTGGACATTCAGTATTGGATATTAAAATAATGTACTCTTCCATGGGGAAGGCTATTTTATTCATTCCCTAAACAAAGCTTTTTAATTGATTGTGGCCTTCTTTAATGGTCTCTATCTGTAGCAAAGAGACATTTCCTTGATGAGAAGTGAGAACCATTCTTATGTGAGGGTATAAGGACAAATATTTAGAAAGTAATTATGGATTATGCTATTAGTAATGTGACAGTTGTAGGTTCTTCTTCAAGATCCAAGATTTTATGAGCCCTAGTAATTGACTTAGTTTCCCATACCAGGCATGATTTCACTCTTGTTCAACAGGTCTTATGTCCAAACAGAGAGCTGTTGACTATGACCAAGGTGTGACCATTGTGCATACATTTGACTATAACATCACAGTGGTTGATGTTGTGGTTCATAGAAATCATGACTGGGTAGGACTGTTGATAACTTCCCTCCTTTAAATGTTTGCATAGCACCTTCTGGTATCATGAAACCTCATCCTCTGGGAAGAGGATTTTATGTCAGGGGCCTCTGGAAATATGTCTGAAGTGCATGGTATCTTAAGCAACAGGTGCTTACCTTTCACCTCTTGAGAGCAATCAACAACAGTAGTAATAACCTATTATGTTTGGAAGTCCCTTGGACAGCACTGACACAAAAGAAGGCTATAAGGATTGGTGTTAGGGTTTTTAACCCATTGGTCTATGGATCTTGGATACAACATTGTCAGGCCAGATATGAAAATATTTAAAATATATGTATATTTATATGCTGACTTATATGTACTACAGGCATTATGCAAAGAACATTAATATTATTCCTTAGGACTTTTCAGACACCCCAGCTGTTACGTTTAGAATATTAAACTAAGCAATAGATTGCTAATGTAGAAAATTCATTACTTTAAAGGTTTATAAAGGTTTTTATAGAAATTAGAAGAATTTAAAATCTGGATTTTTTTATAGAATAGTTTGCATGTTATATTGCAAAGAATCATGGGAATGGGCAGTAACTAGTTTCTGCCTTCCAAAAAATCTAAATGATTGTTTTAGACAGTCAGGTCTATATTGAGTCTTAACGTTGGGAAATAAAATGTATAGTTGATTTCTCTATTGTGATCTACAATTGAGAAGTCATAAATTTCTAATGCCCTTCAAGCTGACAGATTTATTTTCTTTTCTATCATTAAAGGAAGTCCTAGGCCCCTTATAATATTTACCAGTCATTGCTCAACCTGTGGCTCAAAAATCACATGCAGCCAAGAATAGTTATATAGACTGAGCATGTTGTATTCATGCATTTAGGGGTCAATGCATACATATATATGATCCAACACAAAATCATAAACTCATTATTAACATAATGCTGGCAGTAGCATCTTTCTATACGTATAGACATAGGTGTTTACAAGACAATTGAATGCTATGTCAATTTAGGAAAATAACAGTAGTAAGATCTACATTATGACCTCCATAGCATGAGTTTCTAATCAGGTTTACAGAACCAAACACTGAGCCAACCATTTACTTATACACACATGCACACTCACACACAAACTGAATGTGAGAAGAGCCTAGTGAAGATGAAGGGTTGATGTATCTAGAATCTAGATAAAAAAATGGGGTAGGTTGAGAGCAATACACCTTATCTTTCCCTAGCTCCTTTGATCATTGCTTTATTACAACAGAGATGTTCTTTGGCATAGCAACAGCTAGGCACTGATACATAGTAACTTCTAGGCAAGCCTGGACTATAGTTTAAGGCCATGCTTAATTAAAAATAAACAACAATAAAATTATATGTGTTATAAACAACTCTTAAGTTCCAAGTTTATGCTATTTGAAGATCAGTCATTAGGATACAATTAGAGTGAGTTGACGTCACAAAAGTGAACCTTCATGATGGCATTGGCAAGTTTATGAGAAAAAGAAAAGCAACTATGTACTGTGATTTGAATGTCAGTTTTCCCCCATATGTTCACGTGCTTGATCTCTTGGTCCTCAGATGTGCTCACGACCTGAAATGGAGTAGTTAGAGAAAATAATTCGCTGATAGCAAGCATTAGGATGGGTATCCTGGCCCCCTTCAACCATCTCTGGTTTCTCACTAAAACTTTAGTATGACCAACAGACTGGTAGCCAGGATGTCAGCATCCTCAAGCCCAAGCCAAATAAAGTTCTTCCTGCCTGTTATTTGGTTGGAGTAATGAGAAAATACCATGTGCTATGAAATGGCACAGAAAATAAGCCATGCCCACCCCAGCTCCTTGATTTTGTACACCCGAACCTCTATATTTATACAATACATGACATAAATAAAATTATTTTCTTTATGGAAATATCCCCCTGTATTGATTGATAGAATTCACACTGTGAAAATGACCATCCAATCAAAAGCAACTTACAGAATAAATGCAATCCCACCAAACCCTCCAAAATATTCTTAATTGAAGTAAAAAAAAAAGTCCTAGATTTTATACAAAACCATAAAATATCCCAGATAGCTAAAGCAATCCTGAGCAAAAGGAATGCTGGAGGCATTACCATTCCATAGCTCAAGATATATTACATAGACATAGTAATACAAACAGTTAGGATGTTATTTTTGTTTACTTAAAATTGCATATATATATATATATATATA
>JADRCH010000102.1:3421979-3514507 GCA_019843965.1 Rhynchomys soricoides
TTCTTCTTCTTCTTCTTCTTCTTCTTCTTCTTCTTCTTCTTCTTCTTCCTTCTCTTCCTCCTCTTCTTCCTCCTCCTCCTCTTCCTCCTTCTCCTTCTCTTTCTCCTCCTTCTCTTCCTCCTCCTCTTTTTCTATTATTTTGGAAGGGGAAATAAAAGTCTTATTTTTCTTGTTAATATGTTTTTATAGAAATAGAATCTTATCTTTATCTCTCCTACCCTTTACTCCTTACAGCCCCTCCATGTTATGCTTCCTCTATTCCCTCCCAATTCCTCCCAGTCTTTTTAATTGATAGTCTTTTTTTATTAGAATATTACTGTTTCATACAAATACATGTTTGCAAATATACCCTGATAAGTCTGTTTTTCTTGGAGATATGTGTATGGTTTTAATGCTCATCATTTCTCATTGGACGACTAATAAATGGTTCATCCCTGGATAAAGCTAATTCCCTTTGCTCCACAGCCACTAGTTGTCTGTTGTGTTTTGTGTAGAGGTTTAATACTGTGGATTTCTCCCCTTCTACAGTAACATTTCCATTAACATTCTGATTATTCCTTTCTTGTTTATGCCTCCATTTCTACGAGAGAGAGGGAGAGAGAGAGAGAGAGAGAGAGAGAGAGAGAGAGAGAGGTTTCACAGCAAGCTTTCTCAAATTCTGGCTCATACAACTCCTCTCTCCTCTCTTTAAAGAAGTTTACTTAGCCATAAATGAAGAGGCTGTGGTGTAGATGGATCCATTGGGGCTTGGCTCCCCATGATCCACTTATCTTTGTGTTATATTCAGTTTTGGTTTTCTGTGATGGTCTCCATTTTCTGTAAAAAGATGCTTCTTAAGTGAGCTGTGAGATCTACATGTATTTTTTGAGTATAAGGACAAGAACCATAGACTAACAAAAGACTCAATACCAGGAGTGAGAAACTTCCTTTTGAAGAGTTGGTGTAAATGACTCCTAGATAAATATAGATTAACAATGTAGCCCTTGATTGCCTTTAAGGAATTGGGTGTGGACACCTCTTGCTGAAGACACTACACTCTTGAGAACATGTGATTCCAATGATTTGATTTAGATCTGACCTGAAAGCCTCTTTTCTGCAATCTAGCCTCCATGGTTTCAGAAAACACTACCCAAGTTTCGAAGGGAGGAAGACAACTAAACAGACCTGCCAGCTGCAATACTGATAAACCATAACAGTCACCAGCATTGTAACATAGGCCTAAGGGCATAAGTAGAGCTCTTTTCCATGGCAACCAGCAGCTATATAATTGGATTATGGCCCACTAAACAGGAGGGAAATCATGATTGTTACTGAAAACCTTACCAGCTTCCCTGGGATACTGAGGTCATAGATCCTCAAAAATACATATGAATCTATGTTAATATAATTGGCAAATTTAAGACTACTTTATTCAATATGAAAAGAAATAAATATGTCATTTATATGTACCCCCAAATAGTTAAGTTTTCTTTATTAGAGGAAGAAAGTGTACATTAATTATATGAGTGTTTTAAAATATTTAATTTCCAACAGAATAAAGATACCTTTAAAATATTTCTTCTATATAGAAATTTTGTATTTCTTTAGTGATCTGTTTTATTTTTATTTTCCAAAATTATGGCCTATACATTTCCCTGTTATAATAATTTTAAGAAAGCACAGAGAAATGTTGATATTATGGCTGACATTTGCATATAGATTTCTTCGGCTTGAGTTTTCTATTTCTGCCATATTATGTCATTATGCATATATTTTATTTTAAACAATATGTCAACATTTTGTAAACAGATATACCAAGAAAAATAGAGTTTATATTTAGAAATATCTCTAATAAAACAATTGCTTGTTGTTCTTTTGATCACATGTTTTCCTTGGGGGAAAATAATTGTTAAATAATCTAAAAGACAAAATAAAACAAAAAAACCCCTTAATTTATAAGCTAAACTTTGCTGGTTATAAATGGTAATATAAGAAACACTTCAGTTATATGAATTGTAATTTCAATGGTCTGTCATTATGAGTTTCTCTAAAGGGAAGAGAAAAAGAAAATCAAACTATGCATCATTTGATATCTCAAAAGTTGCTTGATTCATTTTTGCATTCAACTATCCCATCAGGCTACAGATATGACATTTAAAAAATAAAATTAGTAAGCTTTGCATGAATGCTTGACAAATCTTTTTTCTTCCAAAGCATCTGTATAAAATCATAATCCATATTGAATATATAAAAATATGGAGGTGAACAGAAGAGATAAAAATGTGATCCTGATATTTTAACCCAAATACCCCTTGGACATTTCAGAGAAAGCCTTGTTTGTTTTGATTTTCAATGTACTTACTCAGATAGTGAGTATCTTTACCATACTGTATTCAGAGAACATTATGCTAATAGTCCAAAACATATAAACTATAAGCATATTGATGTATAAGAACAGTGCCATCAAATTAAAAATCACAGTAGTAGAATGTGGCTGAACAGATCAAACTTGCTTAGTGTTTGCCTTTTTGAGCTCTGCTGTATAGTTTTTGTTGTAAACCTAATCTTTAAAAGCTGAGACATCTCACTATCCCTTGAGCTATGCTTTAGAAGAATGGTGTTGTTGAAGGCACTGCCAAGGACATATCAGACAAGGCATATTAGATAAAGGATACACAGTAGGAGCAATCCTAATTCTCTGCTAAACTTTGCTAACTTACACCTAGATTAAATGAAGAAGTAGTTAATGGATAGTGGCAGTCATTCAGCTCTTAAACGTAAGACAAATTTGTTCTTAGACACAGCTTTCCAATAGTTTTCTGAAAAGGAGTTTCTACTGCTCCTACCAAGACTGGAACACCAAATTGATTTCTGTAAGCTCTCCATTATTTATTGGTTCTATCTACCTTCTTTTTGATGCTCTGGTTTAGAACTTACCTCACCAACTAAGCATCCTGCTGTTGGAAACATTTAGTCTAAACATCATCATTCACCATCTGGGTCTCTAAGCAGGCCAGAACTCTTTTAGCTCCCTGTTCATTTATATACTGAAAAAAAAATGTATGTTGCAGAAAACATTTGTCCCAAATCATGTAGAGATAAGGAGAGAGATTTTTATAATGTACATATCATATTTCCAGCATAGTATGCTTTGCAGTGTATCTGCATAAATTGGCTCCATTGCAAGATGGCCTGTTGGCTAGACAATCTAAAAGAAAGATAATTTGAAAAAAAATGTTAAGATTCCTGAACCTAAAACATTTTATTAAAACAAGAACTTATAAAGTTAAAAAATAAAAGTGACATGTTATCCAAGTAAATCAGAATAATCTAGTCCCATATTGAATTTGTCTCTGCACTGATAAATCACACTGAAAACTTTCCCTATATAAAATAACAGACTGTAAAATCCATTTGTAGGCAATATGAGAGTGAATAAATTTATTATATGCTGCATAGAGATTCCTGTAAAGATATAAAAGAATCACTAGTAATTAGTTAAAGGAAATAAATGAACAGAAGTCTATGCTACAAGTGCAACTTGATAGCAAGTATAGAGTTACATTTGAACACTTGTAAACAACAACAACAATAGCAATAACAACCACAAAGAGTGCCACCCAGTATTATTTTGATTAAATAAATTAGTCATTTTATACTCATCTTCCAATATCAGAAAATGAAGTAAAATTGATTGTGGCTGGGCATTGCTGGGGCATGGGACCTATTTGTAAAACAAAAGAGCAGTTGGTAATACCTATCAAGAGAAGAAATGATGTGGCAATGGGTAAGTTATCCCTCTTGAGGTCACAGATGCTTTCAAGATAATGTAAATTGGAAAAGTCAAATACTCAAAAAATTCCACACAGCATGTTAAATAATACCACAGCATGAATAACTTAAACATTAGTAATAGTGGTGACATACATACATATTTATGATAACATTTATAATTTGGGAAATTTTATTCACAAATTTATTTTGTATTTTCTTTTCATTTTATTAAATTAATTTCTATGATATAAATTTGTATTTAAGTTTAAATGTCATATAGTATTTAAATCACTCCCATCTTCTATCTATTAAGCCATATTAGTGTTTTCCACACAGACTAGGGTAAGTTCTTGTATGAACTCACAGCAGTTGTGGCATATGCACAAGATCAACCCAAACAAACACTGCAGCATGGAAAGAAAATAAGAGCACAAAGTCCTGTCTCTCACTGAGAAGCTCTTGACAGTGGACAGCTCCTAGGAGAGGAGGAGTTGATTTCCTTGATAGATGTGGCCTCTTGAGGCTGATCACACCCCAGTATATGACTGCACACACAGAAGTTCATTGAGCAACACAAATTATGCACTGTGAGTCATTAAAAAATTTAAAAACCATGAAGTTGGGGAAGATAGGGAGGTGGAGCAGATCTGAGCAAACTTAGGTTAAACCACATTTTATAAAATCCTCAAAGAATTAATGAAAAATATTTGTTGAAGAAATATGAACACCTAGGTACATATTTATAACCACAAATAAACATATATTATCCCCAACAGTACATTCATATATATATATACATATATATATATATGTATATATATATATATATGATGCTGTGTTAAGATTTTCATTTTATATTAATAGCTGCAGTATATATATTTTTTCTTACAGTATATATGCTTGAAGTCACTTTTTTAAGAATTAGAATAGGAGGCAGTTTCTTTAGAGCCACAATCACTGTCAGTTCATAAAAATTTCTTTTCAAATAACATATCTGCCAAGTGACATGTAAGCCTAGGCAAGGTTTTGCTTTTGAGTGATGACAACATGATATAGCATTTTTGTAAAATTAAAATTCATTTGTTTCTATCTTCAAAGTGACTGTAATTCTTCCTGAAGAGGGCTAGAGAGATATGGCTTACATGGCATCTTTTAATGAAAGCATGGGCTTGACTTCCTCTATTTACTCTGGAAGCCAGAGCGCCTAATTCATAAAATTTAAATTGCATTTGATGCTAACTACGATTTATGTAGGTATTTAGTGAAATACAAATAACTCTGTAGAAATATTCTCCAAGCAATCAAAGAAAGGGAAAATCATTTATTCTTCTAATACCTTATCCAATTCCAAGTAATCAGCCCTAAACATGTATACACATGAGCAAAACTAAACTGACTGAATGGGTTGCATTAATTATATATATAGAAAATCTTCTTTAAGTATTTAAGTCACCTTTGCTCCCATTATTGTTTTAAATATTTAGCCATAGTACTGTCTTCCACATACAATAGGTAGACAGACACTATGCACAAAACTCATACAAAATCAAACCAAATAAAAATTGCAGCCTGAAAGAGGGTGAAGGGTAAACTTAAGGGTTCTTTGGAAAGTCGATTGGATGGTGTTTTGCTGGGGCAAACACGTGAAGGAATGTTTCGTTAAAGTAGCCACAGGTGTGAAGGGCTAAGGCGGACTCATAAAGGAATGTTTTGCTGAAGCAAATACGAGAGAGGATGTTCTGCTAAAGCAAGCAAGTGAAAGGACATGTGATGAAAGGTTCTTTGCTAACAACACACATGTATTAGTCTACCTTACATTGCATAGTTGAGCTGCATTTGTCTGGATGTCATAGAGAAAAACACATCAAAAAGCTTCTGTTGGTGTACTTCAGTTTCTTGCCGCAGCCAAGAATTCGTCCTAATTGTATGCATGTGCTGAGGCAAAACCAGTGCTGAGGCAAGACACTTGCTGAAGAAGGGCATGTGGAGGACATGTGATGTTTGGAGGGTATAAATAGTATTCCACAGAGTGAAGAAGACAGAACTTGGCTTGTTGTAAATCTAGCTGTGTAACGCTTGTGGATCTCACATCTTCACTGATCTTCACTTCCCTGAGAGAGGCACAGCCGAGAACTTCTCTGAGGTTGAGGCACCTGGCTGTCTCTGCTAGATGGTGTCACTGCTGCTGCAGTTAACTACTGAACTGGACTGCTGGTGTATCGTGAAGTGTTTGCGAGTACATCAAGCTGCCGATGCTAACATGTGAACTTAACTGCTGATTTCCAGACAACAGAGAGAGGAGTTGCTCCAAAGAACCTTTCTAAACAGGTCTATTTTCCCTGTATCCTTTCTTTTTCACCTCTGGTGGTGGTGGGTTACAAGGGAGGTTAAAGAATTTAAGAACCATCATAAAAATAGGATTTGAAAAAATGTTAAAGTTACAGAGGAAGAAAGGCACAAAGTCCCATGCCATAGCTGAAGAGATATATTATTGACAATTGATGGCTTTTGAACACACACACACACACACACACACACACACACACACACACACACACAGGGCTCTGTAGACATGGGGTAGAAGCATGGGTCTGCATAGATGATGGTGATCATGAAAGTACAGGACTTACTCCTTAGTCCATACAAACTCCAAGGCACGGGACCATATAAGGACCTTTGACCAACTAGACACTTGGGTTAGTACTAATTGTATTATTTATTCACACCTTCTTAATTTTCCTGTGTTAGAAATAGTATGACTTTCTTAATTTCATGAGAAAATTTCTGTATATATCCATTTGTTCTAGTTTATTTTCTGTTGCTGTAATAAGTACCATTATCTAAGGTAACCTAAATGATGAAAAGGTTTATTTTGGCTTTCACTTCTATGTCAGTCCACCAGTGAAAGTGTCACAACAGAAACTGAAGCAGCAATCAAGGGGGAACATTGCTTATTGATTGTCTTGCTTTCATTGGCTCAAGCTTAGTCGTGTCATATAGCCCAGTCTCACCTGCCCCGAGCATGATGCTGCTCACACTGGGCTGGACTCTCCATATCTATTAGCAATCAAAAAACAGTCCGGCAGACATGCCCAAAGGCCAATTCCTCCTCTGAGGTTCTCTTTTACCGGGTTCCTACAGGTTGTATCAAGCCTACAATCAAAATTAATCAGCCACTCTGTCTTCATGCCTTAGAAAGTTCCGTGCCATTCATATCCATGTGCAGTTAAACACTGACCATTGTCAGCTAGGAATACAGGATCACCTTGCCAGAAGAGAAGAGAAATTAGGGTGGAAAGCAAAGCATCACTCTTATTGATAAATGATCAAGTTCTATTAAAGACACACATTCCCTCTGGGATAAACCAAGATTTGAAGGAAGAATGAAATGGAAGGGAAATAGAAAAGGAGCTTTAGTCCTATGAAGACAATAACTTTTTTAACTTAAGGACAGAGAATGAACTTAATCAGATGCCCACATTATGGAATCACAAAGAAGAAGTACATTATCAGAGCTGGGTGTGGCCATTTGAGAATGTTTAGCTGATCTCTTTTGTCTTTGTGAGTTCGCTCTTGAGCCAGAAACTCACAAAGAAAGCTCCATCATAGCAGAGTACATGGAAAAGTCTGTAGAAGCCTTGAGAACATTCTCTATGTTGGTGACAATATTATTAGGCAAAAAAAAAAAAAAAAGAAAATATGCAAAGTGGAATGAGTACAGAAATGATACTGTGCAATTTGTAAGCTCTCAGGTCAGCGTGCCCACATCACTGTGCATTCTCACAGCAGTAGACACACTGATAATAAGAGCTTGCCAAGTATACAATATTACATTTTTATGGTTTTCATTTTAAAAAAAAACCACATTACCTAATTAGACAGAAAGACTTAACTGCAGATTTTATTTTACTGTAAAACTCAAGCACTTTCAAGAATGAGCATAACATTTTCCTCAAGGGCTTTAGTTGAATGAGAACTTTGAAACATGGCAACTGCAGAATCTGTTTTTCCTGTGAATAATTATACAAAAGATAATGAATGGGGGAATCTGCTCAGAAACATAAATTCCTCTTAATATAAATTAAATCTGAAATATTTAAAGTTGTAGAACTATTGAATACAGTTTATACAAGTATCATTCTATGAGTGACAGGCTTGAACTTATAATATTCTTCCCGTATTTATTTTCTACTATCCACCATCACTGTACTGGGTGTTCTGTGTTCAAGGTAGATTCATTACTATTACCTGACTTCCCCTTTGAACTATGAAAACTGATTAAGAAATAAAATAAAAACAGAAGAGTAGGCAGAGGCAGAAGTATCAGCTTAATTAGCTGGGGAGCTAATTTTGGAATATTTAGTTCTTTATAGAAAATATCTGAAGGCACAATATTTACCTAATAATGAACCAAGGGATTAAACAGATGTAGATGCAAGTAAGGTCAAAATAGTACAGGACTCTCTGCCTGAGGTTTGGGGAGACTTCTACTGTAAGGTACCATATGGAGGAGTGACAGACCATGAATTTCTATAATCAGCTGAATGCTGAGGCAGAAGAAAGAACAGAAGCTACTGACATATATCTCTTGCCTCTGTCTTAAAATACCCAATATATATAGTTTTCATTCTGCCAAGGGAAGATCATTCAAGAATACTTTTTTAAAAGTCTGTGTATAGCAATATGGAGCACTTGCGTATGAGAAAAAGTATCAGAACAGGAAGAAACTTACCTTACATAGTGGGGCTTCTTCCTTCACCTTTAGATTCTCTGGGATCTGAAGAAAATTGACTTTTCTTCTCTTTGTAATTTCCTCACTCTTGGATGAAGAAGAAGGAGGAGGAGGAGGAGGAGGAGGAGGAGGAGGAGGAGGAGGAGGGGGAGGAGATGATGATAGTTGTTGTTGTGCATTTATCATGGTCATCACTTCATGTAGATAGATTCTAGCACATATCTTCCTTAGATGCCAAACCAAAGCACTCTGCACACTTCATAAACCTATCCTCATAGACACTTTCATTTGCTGCTCTTCTAGACTCACAAAACACAAATAAACAACCTTGGTAGAAAAGGGGAAGAAATGGTGGAAAAGGGGAAGCCTGGTGGGAAGTGTGTTCTGACACTAAATAATCACTGGAAATCAAAATGCTAGCCCTGACATGCTTGGCCATTTTGGGGACTAACTTAAACAAATAAAACCTGCAGGTAAGCATGGCACTATCCACAGGCTTTTGGCAGAGACTGACAATCAATTATCAACTATGACTTCTGTGGAACAATACAAGATTTTTCCACTTTTGTAGTCATCACACATAATGTGACTGACACTGACTTTTCCTTCCGCCTACTAGAGAGCAGCTGCTGTAGTCCTGTTCTTGTAGAAAAAATAACTCAGAAAATGAATGTCTTTGCTTTACATACATGCCTTAAATTTATTCACCTGGAATCACCACTGTGTTGAGAGACAGGGCTTTTTAGTACCAAGAGCCCATTCTTCCATGATTCTCCAGCTATCAGATTACAATAAGAAGTAAAATTTCACCCTTATTTTCTATTTTAAAGTAAACCATTTTCCAGTCACTCTTACAACTGCTGCCTTTGATGTTCTGCAGTTTATATAGATAGAAATATTGATTTATTTATATCCACTGAGATTTCCTAGAATCACCAGTGTTCACATTCATTTTCTGAATTATTCTACTGATTTTTTTTCTTCTCTCATATACCCCACTATAGCTTTCTGAAACTCAAATTAATCTTATTTTCTACCTTCTTTCTTCAGTTCTTGGGAGGTACATCAGTATAGATTTTGCTTAACTTTGAGAAATGGCTGATAAAACATCAGCTGTTTCTAAAGATACCTTACATTGCCTAAGGAAGTTTTTCGAGTTTTATTCTTAATTCTCTTAATTCTAGAACATTTAAGCAGGGTTTTGTCTGTTGAAAAAGAATAACATCTTCAGCTCTTCAAACTCAACAAAGATGAATTCATAAGATGATCTCTAGGCTACTTTGGCTCTTAAAATTCTATTATTATTTTAATGAAATAATACAAAAGTAACACTGCTTAAAGTGTTAAGCCTGTTCAATATAGTTCTTGAAATGCCATGGCCATATGTGCAAGACAGCCCATCTCACCATTCTTTCAAGAAAGCTGAAGTCAATTTAAAATCATGCTAGATGGGCAGAGTCAGTGTCAATTAGTGGCGAGAAGAACAGTACAGTAATCCATCAATGTCAGGTAACCCCATCTGCCTGAGAGGCTCTCACACCAATGGACAGAAGCTGGGGACTCCAGGATTGAATTTGGGAAAAGCTAGAAGAAGCTGAGGAGGAGGGCAACCCCGTAGGAAGACCAGCAGTCTCAACTAACCTGGACCCCCGAGATCTCCCAGACACTGAGCCACCAACCAACCAGCATATACCAGCTGGTGTGAGACCCCCAGACAGCAGAGAACTGCCCTGTCTGGCCACAGTGAGAAAAGACAGACCTAACCCTTGAGAGACTTGAGGCCTCTGGGAGTGAGGAGGTCTGGTGGGGCGGGGTTGGGGTGGGGGTGGGGACGTCCTTTTGGAGACAGGAGAGTAGGAATGGGATGAGGAACAGTCGGAGGGTGGGCTGGGAGGAGGATAACGACTGGACTGTACAAAAGGATTAAAGAATAGTTTTTTTTAATAAAGAAAAGCCTTAAATGGGCATAACTTCTTTTCTTGGGTATACTTTCTAGTTATTGCTTTGTAATTAAAAACAAATTGTTGTCTAGGAGGAATTTTATTGACGTACAGAAGAAGGGGTCAAATGCCATAGACAAATTGCATTAATTGAAAAGAAGTATTTAAATAGTCCATGTGGAGAAAACACAGTCGTTCTGTCTGCCCTGAATGGTGGTTTTCTGAGTTTCTATTACCTGTTCTTACATGTATTGACCAATTATACAATTCATGTCAACTTGATGCTGAAAATATATACTACCAAAATTGTTCTTACTCTCTTCTGACTCAAACAAAAAGTGTATAACTGAACGGAAGAATATGTGTTGCTTTAACAACAATAATTGGAACATAATAAATGATCAATAAGCATTATTTTACTTTAACTCCAACTGTCATATGGTATGAGTCCTGGCATTTATTCCTTGCACAGTACAGATAAATGACACTCCAGGGTCATTAGGACACTGCCCATGAAGCTGAAGGTAGTGCTAAAACATGGTCACACTTTCTTATAGAGATGAGGGGGAAATGTTCTTGTGGTATTAGTAGAAGCAATATCCAACAACAATTATGTATTCACTCTGAAACACCTACCAGAAAAGCTGAAATGTAGACTGATTGAAAAGAAAGTTTAAGAGCAAGTATACATGTACACACATACACATATATATTTATGTAAACAAGAGTTATTTCATATTAAATAGGTTAATACTGTTAGAGCAATATGATGCAATGCTTGAAATCTCTTTTCTACATAGTGGAAATGACACCATTAGCAAAATTCTTGTACATCTCTACAGCCAGGTATTAATTACACACTAGTCTCTAAAAATTAATTTCTAGTTTACATTATTGAATGGTCTGCAAATAAAACGTCAATTAAAAATGCAACCACATGCAAAGTGAAATCATTGCTGGAGGGTTTCCTAGACAATGCTTCTAATAGGCTTTACTTATTTTAGGTCTCAACTCAGAGAGTCAAAGTATATTAATAACATAGAAACTAGGACAACTGTTGTAGAGTTATGAATCTGGAGCTATTGCTTCTGAATACAAAAAGGATGGGTGAGTCAGTTTTTATTTTATAGACTTATATTAATCTAGGAACTAAAGATAGTATTTACTCACACGGAATCATCTTTCTTAGTCTTAAGGAATCTATACTTCCTGTTTATATTTTCATACATACATACATACACACACACACATGCACACAATGCATATACACACACACCACACATGCACATGCACACACACACACACCACATGCACACACACACACATACACACACACACACACATATATATATAAGTATATATATAGAGAGAGAGAGTCTATGATGACATGTATACCATATTGCACATGAAAAATGTAACCTGCTAGCATAAATGAAAGAAAACTTCTTTGACTACCGGATTAACACAACTATCAGTAAGCTTATTATCTGCTAATCCCATGATTTCAGTGGGTATAATCTTGTAATTGGGGAATTTTGCTTTCCAGCAGCTAAAGAAGTATATTTATTTGCATTTCCCAATAATGTTAAGTATGATTCAAATCCTACTGTATTTATTAGTTGCCAATTAAGGTTGAATATTTCATGCTGCATTAAAATGTTTGTCTTTTCATAAGTTATGGCATTTTCTAATCTTGTTTTATTATCTTTCCTATTCCTTTATCATACTTAAAATAAAAATGACCTGTATTTACTAACAGGCAAAGTATTCTGAAGCAGCCACCTTTCTTTAGCTTCTAAAAGGCTAAAGAAAGTAACTAAGACAGTAACTGTCTTAGCCCATTCTGTCTGCTATAACAAAACATCTTCTAGTGATTTTCAACCTTCCTAATGCTGTGATTCTTTAATACTGTTCTTCAAGCTGTGGTGATCTCCAACCGTAAAATCATTTTCCTTGTTACTTCATAACTGTTAGTTTACTACTCTTGTGAATTATAATGTAAATGTTTTAAGGTAGAGGTTTGCCACAGGAGCCATTTGCCAAAGCAGTTGAGAACTGCAACTTAGATTGAACAATTCATAAATAATAACAATTTGTGCCTTACCTTTCTAAAGGCTGAGAGGTCTACAATCAAGATGCCTGTAGTTTCAGTGTCTGGGAAGGATGTTGTTTATAGAAAGTTCTTTATGTGACTTTAAGAGGCTAAAAGAAAGGAACTGACCAGCCACCTCAAGCTTCTTTTAGAGATATGACAATCTAATTTCATTCAGGAAGACTCTGCATCTATGCTTTAGTCATCTCCCAAGGACGACATCTCTTAACACCATTATGTTGTATTATGTTAACACCATATTTTACTTAATATAAAAGATTATATCACTGACTAATACTTCCTTGAACTCTCTTTTTTTTTTTTTTTTTTTGGTAAATTCCTACAGAAGACTGCACATCCCTTTATATAGTATGGCCAAAAAGAAAGAAGTAAATTCTGGCCAACTGTCTTGTTCCTTCCCAGCAAGCTGTATATTTGCTCCAACTGACTGTTGTCTGGGCTTTGATATTTGAATCTTACAATTACCCATTATGTATTATTTAGTGGTGAGTCTTGGCCCTGGCAGTATGTATATGTTTCTTTTTTCATCAAGTTACCATAATGGCTTGTGATGTTCTTTTTAATATATTTTTAATAGTTAAATCTTTTTCTTATTTTATTCCCTCCATCCAATATCTCTCACGCATCCCTCTCCTTTCTATGGAAATGTCTTTTACATCATTTTGGATTAAAGGTGTGTACTAAGGTCATGTCTATATTCAAGCCAGAGCAGCCATGTTGCTGGATTAAAATTCTTCTGCAGCTAACAATGTAGGTGGCAAGTCCAGGTTCTCTCTGAAATTGGAACACCTTTGGTTAATCCTAAAAATATATGGTGGTAAATGAATCTGTGGTAGGTGGAGAAACTAACCTTGGAAAAGAAAAGGAAAGGCTAGCAAATTATGACTTATTCTATTTGTGGCTAGTAATGTTAGTATTGGTAGTAGATGTTATGGGTAACTGTGATAGAAAGTATTATAAATATATATTAGATTGTTAATGAACATAGTAAAATTTAAGAGTTTAAATGAAGTACAATACATGGGTAGAAAAAGCTACTCCTAGAAACCATAAATTATAAACTTAAAACACAATTATCAGTCCTGGGCTATCAATCTAATGAGGTTAAACAGGCCACATATAAGGTTTCCAAAATAATATAGACATTTATCATAACCGGGAATTATTCACCAAGTATAGCGAGACATTTTTCATGGGTTTTGGTCTTAAGACATTGAGAATTCCAGCTGGAACCAAGATGGAAAGAGCCCCTAAACTGATGTCTTATTCTAATAGTGCTAGAGGATGATAGACAAGCTGCTGGGGAGAATTTTTGTCAACAGTATTACTCAGTTGCAAATCTTGGCAGCTACATCCCTGAACATTCATTCAGGAGGTACATATTGGTGCAATAAGGGTCAGTCAGATAGCCAGCCATCTATGAATTTGAGGTCTTCTCCAGAAGATAAAATCTATATCTGGTAATGTAAACATGGTCAAAAAAATGTGTGACTACAGAAGGAATAGACCCTTGAGAGGAAGATAGTGATGTTGTTTTACTAAATGGATATGAAATATCTATCAAATAGCTATCTAAATTATAGTTATACTCAATGTAAGAGTGCTACTATTAGCTTTGGTCAGGGAAACCCTTTTTGATTGGGCAACAGTAATTGCAGAGACTCATAACTGGTCAAATTACTAAGAATGAGGAACTGCTCAATGTTCATCCATGAATGAGACAGTAGTGAGTGGCAGCACAAGATTTGCTAAAGATTGAGCTTGTCAACATACTGTCTTGGCAAGGAAAGAAAGAAGAACTGAGGGATGGCACACCATAAGGCCTCACCCAAACCCATCAAGAACTTACAGGTAGACCATGGCAGCTAGGAAGGAATAACTCATGAGGCCATATTTCTTTCTGAAGAATTCAGAAAATACAAAAGAAATTTTCTTCACAGCCAAGAACACTGTTAAGGAAGCTATAGCACTGTAAATAATCCTTACCCAGGACCTTGAAAACAACCTCAATGAAAACTGTTGGATAAGCAAAACAGAGGAGCAAATAAATATATAAACGGAATTAGAGAGAAAAAGGAAGGTGGCTGAGTAAGAACAGGAAGAGATTGAAATTAATAACAGCAGATGGATATGTCAAAAATATATACATGTGTGAAAATACCAGAATGAAACTAAGTATTTGTTTTATTACCAGATGATAATGAAAACAAGTTAAAAACTAAAATGAGCCTTCATTCTGTTTCATTAACCATGAAAAAATTGTGAAAAAATTCATAGCTAAAAACATAATTTTTAAATAATTTATAGATAATTGAACAATGAATATATTTTCATGTCAAAGAACCTGAAAATGTTAAAACTATATGCATTCATTAGAGACATGTAAAAGAAAATTAAAATGCAAATATTAAATCAAGAATATATGCTCTATGGTAAAGGATTCAATATGATATTTTGTGAATTTGAAGACAAAGAATAAATGTGAGGGAGCTTCTGGTAGCTACAGCCTCCAATAGGAACATGGCTCTGTCAATACTTTTAGCCCATTTGAAACTTCTGCCACATAAAATAGAAAATAACTATGCTGTTTCAAACTACAAATTTGTATTAATCCAATGTAATAACAATAGGTAACTTATGTCTGAAGCATAACTAAGTGCATTTTATTATTTTTGTCTCATCTTAATGGTCTGAAGCTAGAATACACTTATTCTAAGGGGACAAAAATTAAAAAGTACACATTCTTTCACATTTCTACATGAAGTTTGAAGTTCTCTAAATGCTGGATTTGATCAGAAACTATGTGATTCTATCTGAAGTGTCTCCTGGTAATGATAATTTAGCTCAAGAAAGAGTTTATGTATTCACTGCACAGGTAGGTGAGCACAAAAGAGAACTGAGAAACAAATATGCTTTATAAATACTTAGAATCATTGTATGTCTATTTTAATATTAAATTAAGCCATTATTTTCTGTATAGTTATCTTTTAATTGCACCTTTTGGGATACTTCAGCAGGAGAGGCATAATTATAAGGTGTAACATGAACAATTTCATTTTCCTTTCTATTTATTCAGTGAGTAAGAATGGTTGAAAATTGTGTGTCTTATTTTGCTGTTATGATGTTCAGATATTCTGATTTGAATAAGACTGCAGAAGGGTTTATGAGCAATTAGTTATTCACACATTGAAACTGCAGCCCTCATAAAAATATAATCATCAAGTTCTATTTTATACAATAGTGAAAACACACAATACATCTATTGTCAATTTACTTCATAAGAATAAAAGAGGTATCTATGTTAGAAAACCTGTATTCTTGAGAGAACTTCCAGTGCCTATAAATCTATGGATGTTAGTACCCTACCAGATACTTGTTCCCATAAAAAGGTTCAAACTAACAAGAATGAGAAAGTCTCAGATTTACTTTCAAAGCAACAGACCTATTTGCCTGAACATAGGCATATAAATTCTTGGAAAAGAAAACTATGGTGGTTGTTTTAGGCATTGTTGACAGAGGTAATGTATAATAAATGTGTCCATTTTATTTGCTGAAGTTAACCAATATAGCTCATTGCTTGCCAACTTCACGTGGAAAGCTAAATGATCCATCAGAACTATAACACCATAAAGAAAGATTTCAAATGAGTATCTAAGCATTTCTACATCTTGGTTGTCAAAATAATAGGTTTCATGCTTCCATCAGTTGCTTATAGCAGTGGAAACTTCATAAATATGTAACTAACTCTATTTTGTGAAATTTCATATTTTCAACTGTAGGCTTTGTTTTAGTAAATATTAATGACTATATGCATGTATGTACACAAAATTAATTTACATATTTGAATTCAGGTATGCATATAGACCCTCTCGCCACAACATAAAAATTCTACAACTAGAGATTTTGAAAGTATTAATAGGTATTTTTTTAAGCCAAATACATTCTAATCATTAAAATTCTATTATGAGAGTAAGGATGCCATGCACTGATGAGCCCTCATTCTCTTAAAGGAAACAATTCTTAATTATGTTAAGAAACCAAACTGTAGAGAAAGATTGATATAACTCTACTAAAACTTGGTGTCTTTTAGGTGCAAACACTTGTTTTTGTTTATAACAGGAGGTCATGGATATTGTTTAGTAGGAAAGAATTTCTTTGGATTTGATCTCCAGCACATACATGCACATTTTTTCTTTCATTAATTGATATTACACAGAGAGAGAGAGAGAGAGAGAGAGAGAGAGAGAGAGAGAGAGGATGTATAAAAATGCATAAAGTTTGTATTTTATAAAGTTTGTATTTTTAAGATCTAAGTAACCCTGCTACAAAATCAAAATATGTAAGAACAAAATGTATACATAGTCTCTGTTATATATAAAATGGGTACATAGAGATGAATACTAAAGTTTCTACAAATTTAAATTCAATATGCTAAGTTCGTTGTTCATTTCAAAACATTGTACAGTGTCTTACCATACATCTAGTAAGGACTGCCATTTTCTACTATGTGTTTGATCATGTTCTTTACTAAGTTAGTTAACTTTTTAGAGGCTATTTTCACTACATTAAGATGAAATTTATTTGAGAATCACAGTGTTAATAATAAGTAAGGGCAAATCAGATAACCCAAGGTACAAGATAGAGATAAGCCTCTTGACAGTTTGTCCATATTCTGTCTACCCAAAAGTGTTCTGGACCCTGGGTACATAGCTTAAAACACTAGTTTAGCATGGTGAATCCTTTGAGTTCTACATTTATACAGCTTCTTACTAGATGCTACCTTCCATAAAAATTTTGCCAATGTTTTGAACTCTTATGAAATAGAATATGTGCATAAAATGGTAAGTGGGAGTCAGTAAAATGAAAAAATTCCTGAGGGCAGAAGGAAGGGAACTTTAGTCCCACATTGTAAAATTGATCACCATCCTTGGTTCCTTGGTTCATCTATCCTTTGTATTGTATTGCTAGCAAAACTAAAGCCTTACTAATCTTTTAATCCAGTTTTCACCAAAGGTCCAAGGCAGGTGACTGTAAATAAAGACAACATAGTCATATCGAGTTGTCTTTTTGTATCCAGTGTCTCTGCCTATGATCCCCCTCCCTGCCATCATGTATGTGTGTGTTCATTTTTTGAGAGAATTTTGATTAAATAGTTCTTATTATCCTAAAACCTGCAATGTAGCCCATGCTGTCCTAAATCTGACAATGTGCCTGCCTTAGCCTCTTGGATTGTCAGAATTACAGACAAGCACTAACAAATCCAATGGTCTGTTTCCATTTTTTCCTTTTCTCAGACTCTTCCATCTTGGGTTTCCAGAAATCCCTAAGTAGAATGAAATCAAGTATGTTAATTAAGCAGAAGGAACTACATATGAAAATAGCATCTAGCAATAAACACATCCATGTAGGGAAAACTCTGCACTTGAGTGTTCATTTCTTAGAAAGTATAGACTGGAGGAGCTATGTTGACTTAAAATTTTTCAATGTGGATTCCCTAACTCTTCACTTACCATTCATTTATAGTATATCCCTATTCATCTTCTATGAGTTACTAGGCTATCTCATTTATTACTTCTTAATTCAAGAATCAAATGTATTTTAATAATGATCAGTACAAGGTCATGAGAGTTGCTTTAACAAAACTGAAGAAAAAAACCTTAAATAGCAATGTATTCATGATATTATTTAAGAAATAATATAAATAAATTATAGGCTTAGATTTTTCAAAACCTACTTTAATAAGGGTTCTCAAATGCTTCTACCTCCCTGTCCAAGGATAGGGAGGAAAAGATGATGAATAGGCCAAGGGAATCTGGACTTATTTAAAAGTAGTTCTTTCAGGCGATTCCAATCTCTGTAGTCAGTATACCACCAGTCCAGTTCATTAGTGTCAGGATACCAAATATCAGTCCAGTTCAAAAGCATCAACAGTGGCATGATCCAACAGAAACTGCCAGGCGTCTGCCTAATCAGCAGATCAACCAGGACTAGTCAGAATGCCAGGAGTTCTCTGTTGTACCTCTCTCAAAGAAGTGAACATCAACGAGACTAACAACCAATGATGCATTGCAAGTCTAGCTATGCAAGCACTCCATCACTGTCTGTTGAGTGCTATTTATACTTCCTCCAACCATCGAATGTCCTCTCATGTGTCTTGCCTCAGCAAACTATCATGTTAGTCTGCATCACGTGACACATCCAGAAACTTCTAATTCAATTAATCTTATTTAGGTACAAGATAATGAACTAAAAATGATCTATCCAAAGTCATTTCCAACAGTCAGATTGGAAATTTGAGGAAAAAGGCATGGCATACAATTTACTTAACTCTTTTATTTGCTTTAACCCATTTTCCATAGGATAGAAAATCTTTTAAGTGTCCACTGAGACAAGACCTTAGGTTATTTGGCTGGACTATGTTTCAGTTCATCTACTGCACTGTAATATTTGTCCAACCATACACCCTGGCAAGGAGCTTATGCAGTCTTCTCTAAGACACTTGATTTGCCTAAGAAAATGAGATTTTCAGAAAGACAATTTAAGCCTGTTTGTACTGGAACAAGAATGTAGATGATTTTTTTTTTTTTACCACAATCTCCAACTGGTCTAAAGTAGCCAACACATACTCTATGACACTGCAATGAGTGCAATGAGACCTCAACGTTTATAGAATTCTTACCAAAAAATACAAGTCACACTAAATAGGATGAAAATAGAATGCTTTGTGTAACAGGAGAAAAAAGAACATACTGAAATATTCTGATTTAGGTTAATTTAAATTGTTCTTGAAAGGAGCAAGAAAAACAGGAACCTGTCCAAATCCACAGCTGGATGCTATTTCTGTGGTCACAAACACAGCATGACAAATGTTCTACCTTCAAGAAAACATCTTGTGCTGTGTTTTTCTCAGCAATAGAAATGAGCCTGCATATTTGTGTCTACACCCAAATGCAGCATTGTATATCCACAAACAATATCACACTGAGTTTGATTGATACTTCCATTAAAGTGCTTTGGATTATCATTTCATAGCCCCATTCTTACCTAGACAAATAATTGATTTCTTTTGATTCAGAAAGAACACAGAACATAGAGTGTAAATGATATAATTTTCCTTGCCCTACAATCATATCATATCTTAAATGTGCTGGTACTTCTTGCAAAGACCTCCTGTTTTAGCATGCACTAATGAGTGAAGAAACAAAGCCGGCTTGACAGAACCTGAGAGGAATCTGCAGACAGAGACTGTGATTTGCACAGTCTCTGGACAGAAGCTCCATAGTCTTTGCCCTGCCTAGAAATGGAGGCTCCTTCCTTCTTTGTAAGCTTTTGTTCTACTAGTTTTACCTATTCATAAAATCTAAAACTGTTCTCCCTTCTCTAACCTTGTATTATTATTCTCTGAAACTCTATTGCAACTTTGCTATATATTTTTACTTGTTCACTATATTTTACTCATTTATTTTTTTATTACTTACTATCTCTTACTTATTTACTAACTCTATTATTTCCCTATTTACTATCTATCCATCCAAATTACCTATTACTCCCATACTGCAACACAGTTTTGATGAGGATGGAGAGATTATTTATAGCCTCTCTTGCTATGTGATTTTCTAGAACAGTCTCTAACCCATATTTAATAAATATAAGGATACATTCTTCAATATTCCTTAACTTTTAATATAAATTTTGTTTCCTTGCAGTATTTTATAAACTAAACAGTGGATTGCTTTTCTGTACAAAAAAATCAATCCAGTAGTTTACTAAAATAATGTGACCACCACAATATGTGCTCAGAAGTCAGAGATGGAGAAAGAGTGGAGAAAATAAAGCTGTAAGAAATCATGCAGTACACACCCAGAGGACTATGATGTGATACTTCACATAACTGTAACTTGAATGTATTCAACACACTTGTTTTAAATGTGTGGTACTTGACATGCATCCAGGAAGAATCCTAGGAGAACTGTAGCACTTGAACCCTCATATCCAGGTGAGAGACTCAGACTGAAAACAGCATAGCAAGTCATTAGCAATTTGATATTTATGATGTATGTACTATCACAAGTAATTACCAAAGAAACAAGTGTAGGTAGAGAAAATACTTTTAAACTATAAGCTGGATATTCCAATGGATAGAAGGAGGTATTGACATAGAAGCAGCTGATACTGAGCAGAGGTTTCAAACAGATAAAAAGAAAGGTAAGAGCATGCTGCCTGAGAAGGAAGGCATCAGGATATAACTGGGATATAACCAGGTGAGTTAAATGCTGCAGAAAAAGGCATGAACAGAGAACCACTTGGCCATTTGTTAAGTAAAGAATGACACATAGGCCTTCATATGAGGAATTTAGGGAATGTGGTCTTAAAAATGGTAGTGGATGATAGACAATTCTTTTGAGCAATTTTTGTGTTATGGGTAGAAGGGAAGTAAATAACCAATGGAGGAGGAAGAAACAATTGTTTTAATATAGAAAAAGAATACTCCAAAAGGCTGTCTGGGATGTGGAACACTCAGAGGGTGGACCAGAAGGGGGATAAAGACTGGGCTGTAAAAACAGATTAAAGAATAAAGAAAGAAAGTAAAGTCACAGCTCCCTACAGTAACACAGTTCGCACAGGCAACTGACAGAAAAGATTTGTTTTCTTTGGTCTTATGCAATTAGGATATTTATTTGAAGATATAAATATGAAACGTTAATTTATTCACTTCAAATGCCACAAAACACATTATAAAGTATTTCTTAGATAGAAAGCATGTGAGTCATTGTATTGAATTCTTCAGGGAAATACTGGTTTTCTAGCATTTCAAAGAGAGAGGGGCTTAACATTGATGAGAAAGCTATTTATTTGACCTGCTTTGTTTTATTAAAATAGAATGGAAGTGAATATTGAGCCATATTCCTCTAGAGCACTAAGACTTTTCTGTTTGAGTTAATCTGCTGGAAAGCTACCCTATGACAAGAATAGATTGCTCCACAGCATGGATTCCAGATACTGTCACCTTTGAAAGACTGGCTGAAGTCTCCACATACCAAAGTTGAAAATATTTTTCACTGCAGAAGAGTCCATACTCCTCTGCCTCCTGTCTTATAACAACCTAGGGATCTGTAATTGTGTTTCCAAACTTTGTATGAGGAGAGGCCAGTTTCTGGTTGTGGGTGGTGGCATTCTTGTTTAGATCTACATGATCCAGTGGACCCCATCAGCAATCCTGATAGCTTTCCTCACTGGCCTCTATTTGAGCATAGGCTACTCTTGGCCAAGAGTCTTGGCTCAGACCTCAAGATTCCCTGGCTTCAGACACATGTCCCTTTTTGGAATCCACATGTTCCGTAGGAGCAGTGGTAGAATGAGGACAGCCTCTCTGGTATTTGAAAATCTCTTTCAAATCTTTGCTGGTTGTGAACATTCCAATGATCCCTTCTCAGTGTCTCCATTATCACCACCAAAGTTCTTCTGCTTTCAGTTCATGAACCCAGGAGAAATCTATAAGAATAGGACAGACATGCTATGGGTCTATGGGCTCAGTTGATTAACTTTCTAGAGGGATATTCAGGAAGACATTCTGTCCTCTTCTGAGGTCTTAATGGAATCTAACCTGCATTGTCCTCTGCAAGGTAAATATGTTGACTTTTGTATCTCTTAATCTTTCTCACTCTTCTCTGTCTCTGTCTCTCTGTCTCTCTGTCTTACACACATGCACGCGTGCGCACACACACACACACACACACACACACACACACACACACACATCTGCTTTCCTAGGCAATTTCTTCAGAGAAATTAACCATGTGCCAGACTTATATCAGATCTGCTGCAGAGAGACCTCACTCAAATTTGGTATCAGATTCTAACTTAGACCAGAACTCTGGAATGGAGTTGTGAACATGAGTTCTGTCAGATAACAATAGCAACAGTGATAAGCAGAAACACAAGGTCATCAGGATGGTCTAACATCACAGTCTAATCCTGTCACCTTAAATAAGCTGGAATGAAATTGAGATAGAAGGAAAAGTTGTGAACTCATTCCATAGGATTCCCTAATTCTTAGACTGAATTACTCCCTAATTCTCAAGGCAAATCAAACCACTGGATTTTCTGGGTACATAGCTTTTACTACAGGACTTCTCAGCCATCTCAAATAGAAAGAAGAGCTATAGATATAAATAAATATATGTATTCATTATATATCACGTAATATTTTTATACATGTATGATATAAGCATGTTATCTAATTTGTGCCTTCTACTGGCCGTTTTCTCCAACTTTAAAATCCTATCTCCCATAACAAGTGTGTAAACTGTCTTTACATATATCAATTGTTATTGTTTTGAATTGCTGAAATTTAGTCTAACTACAAAGAAACATGTGGTTTCCAAAACAAAGGACTTCCAGCAGGTGCTACTGTGTGGATTTACAGTCATCGTCATCGGGACAATGTCATCAAGAAATCAGATTAGACCCTGCTTTTGCTTCACCAAACTGTTGTCTCTCAGTTATCATATTTAATTTTCTTTTAAATTATTCATCTTTTCATTTTTGACAAATGTCTATAAAAGCTCCTCATGTTAGAGCTAGTTTGATTCCTTAATTTATTCAATAGGAACAATAGCACCTTTAATATTTATTTATCAAGAGCTAAAAAGAATTCCATAAAATCTCCAAAAGAGTATTTGTAGGTCTCAAATGTGTTACTTTTCTAATCCCAAGATTAGAAATAATCAAAAGCAAGCATACTGACAAGTTGTCAAAACAAGCCAGAGCTGTCTGGGAAGAAGTTCCCAATTTGAGAAAATACCTCCATCCAGATTGCCTGTAGGAAAATCTATAAAGCATTTTCTTTATTAATGACTTATGTGGGTATGCCTAACCCACTGAAATTGTCTGGTATGGTGGGTGGCACAACTGGTCAGGTGATCTTGAGTTCTAGAGAAAAGCAGACAGGGTAAGCCAAGAGAACAAGCCAGTAAGCATCTCTCTGCCATGCTCTCTGTATCAATTTCTACCTCCAGGTTCCTGCTTTGAGTTCTTTCTCTGACTTCCTTCAGTCAAGCTGCTTTTTTCAGTATGGTTTTCATAGCAATAGAAACTCTAAGATAGCAAGGATCATAGAATGAGATCTAAAACTAGCTAAAATGTGTAGTGAGAGTATTCCTCAGGCTCTTATGATAACTGAGCAAAGCTAGCATTTTATCAGTGGATAAAGGAAGAAAGGAAGGAAGGAATGAACGAACGAATGAAGGGAGTAATTCAAGTAGCCCTAACTACACTTTGTATGTAACACACAAACATTTAAAGAAGATATTTCAAATAAGGCCTGGAATACTCTATCCAAGCAACCTTTAGCCTTATCATTGAAACCCAAATGCTATGCCCCTTAACAAAGCAATCTAGCCATTCTGACTGTAAGATGCAGAGGCAGCTAACAGCTGGAAAATATTTCTGCTCTTCGAGCTTAATGGAATTAAAGCAAAATGATGTCACCTTGTGACATCAACTTAACAGTTATGGCTCAGCTCACAGTGGGAAGGCAAGAGAGAATAACTCTGAAAGGATTTCTGTCAGAACAAGCAGCTTTGACTGTTGTAGTGGTCATGGCAAATGTATACCCTTACCTCTGGGTAAAATATCAGTCTACACAGAATGAAGAAACTTGTTTATAGACATCTTTGCAATGTCAGTTTCTGTAGGGTTATATGCAAAACAACAGACACAGAGGCCATTAGAGTTTTTAAAAATCATATATTTAGATTTGGGAATATCTTGCTTTATGATTACAAAACAGGTATATGAAAGTATGTTGTATCATCAGCCAAGATGCATTTTATTTTAGAGAAGGGCCATCTCCTGGAACAGAACATGGAGTAAAAAACAGTAAATTAAGAAAATACAGGTTAAAGTAAATAATCTCTCTTTTTTATCCTTTAAAATAATTTAGATCTGTGTGCTTTAAATGTGTTCTTTACAAACAATGAACTTGCCCTAGTGTAACTAATATATATAGTTAAGCTATGTGTATACATATAGTGAAAGAAAAACAAACAAAAAAAATCACCAACAGCCAAAAAAATCACAGCTTTCACCTCACAAGGAATAAAAATAATTGAGTGGCGATGTAGATTACTATGTGCCAATGTGGAAGCAGCTCTTATAGCAACAAAGACACAAATTTTCAAATGTATTAGTGGAAACATCAGAGGGGAAGGACTAGCAAGATCAGGCCTCCTACAGGTCTCAGATGCTGAATGATGTTGCTCTTAGCTTTGGGGTTAGTGAAAGCTGGTGTGGCCCGTTCAGTTAGTAGATTCCTGAAGGTGTTTATCTATTAGCCTCATGATGTTAGTTCATACACAGAGGGAAGTATGGAATGGCCATTCAGGAGAGTGAAAGTTGGCTGAAGATAATACAATGTAGCCTCTGGATCTGCCACATTGCAATCTCCCCACTTCACAGCATTCTAATCAGCCAGTCAGTCTTAACAGACAGTCTTCCCAGAAATTCTTGTTGACTTTCATGATTGCTTACCACATTTAACAATGCACAAATAACTTCAAATATAAAATCATATTTTTTATCTGAAATGGGACATAAGCTCCACAAGATGAAGAAAGTATTTGAAAATTCAGCTTTAAAATATGAAAGAACACTCTCCTATGCACCACATGCGAAAGCATTTCCAGAGAGTAGTTGTTATGAAAAATGAATAAACTTATATTCACTCTTCTTATTCATAAAGCAAAAGTATCACATTGAATGTCAAAGAACTTTTGTCAAACTTTCAAGAGCATTTTCTTCCTGCTTAACCTTTTCTAGTGTCTGATTCAGTCATATTAGAAGTGAGTTCTGTTTAGTGTTAAAAATCAGATCCTTACAAATTGCAGCAGTCTCAAACTACCTTGTGACATAAGGATAAATGGCTCATAATTTTTTATTGAAAACATATTTATCTCTCATATAATAAATCCTGGTCATAGTTTCTTTTCTGTCCAGTCCTCCCACCTTGCCTTCACCTCCTTTCTCTACAAGATCCATGCCCCCTCCTCAAGATCCACTCCCCCTCAATCTCTCTACAAAAAAGAGAAAACCTCTAAGAGACAACAACCAAACAGGACAAACAATATGCATAAGACAAGGCAAAAGCCATTGTATTGAAGCTAGACAAGGCAAGCCAATAGGAGAAAATCCTACAAACACAGCAAGTCAACAGCCACGACATGCATCTTCCTATGCATTTACAATTGTTTTAATTAACAGTTTTCAGGGAAAGCTTCTATATTGTGGACATCTTAAATTAATAAAAGATAATAATTTTAAAAGAATTGTCTGAATAAAAGACTTGTTATGCACTGAAATTAAATCATGAATGCAACCACTGAAGTCTATGACAAATACATCCTGTAAATGCATGTGAAGTCATGAAACATAATCAAGAGAAAACACTAAAACTCTAGTGCCTCTCTTGTTTGTTTAAGCTCCTCTGGATTTAGGAAATAATGTATAATATGCAACTGTGCTCTGTTCTCTTTCCTGTATTGGCATTTGTGCAAACTGATTCAACAGCAACAAGAAGGCAAATTTTTGAGCAACAGTCATTCATGGAATTTATAGGTTGATATCATCTTTTCAGTCTATTACAAGGTCCTTCATTTAGGAGGATAGGCTAACACAACTAGTAAGCAAAAGGACTGGGATTTAAATCTAATGCACCTGATTTAGCCCAGGACTTCTATCTTCTTACTATTCAGTGCAGTCTCACAAGTGATAGACTCTTGGTGGCTGAAAAAACTGTTTAGTGGTTAAGACCATGTATAGTTTTACAGACAATCCAAGTTCATTTTATTTATTTATTTATTGTCTTTTATTTATCTATTTTTTTTACACTCCAGATTTTATTCCCACACACACACACCACCTGGTCCATCCTCCAACTGTTCCACATCCCATACCTCCTCCCCACCCTCTGTCTCCACGAGGATGTCCCATCCACCCAATCTCCCACCCAACCAGACCTCTAAACTCCCTGGGGCCTCCAGTCTCTTGAGGGATAGGTGCATCTTCTCTGACTGAATCCAGACCAGGCAGTCCTCTGCTGTATATGTGTTGGGGGCCTCATATCAGCTGGTACATGCTGCCTGGTTGGTGGTCCAGTATTTGAGAGATCTTGGAGGTTTAGGTTAATGGAGACTGCTGGTCCTCCTACAAGGTTGCCCTCCTCTTCAGCTTCTTCCAGCCTCTCCCTAATTCAACCACAGGGGTCAGCAGCTTCTGTCCATTGGTTGGTCTGGCTCCTTCAGCTGCTTGTTAGGTCTTTCAGAGGACAGTCATACTAGGTCCTTTTTTGAGAGCACTCCATAGCCTCAGTAATAGTGCCAGGCCTTGGGACTGCCCCTTGAGCTGGATCCCACTTTGGGCCTGTCTCTGGACATTCTTTTCCTCAGGTGCCTCTCCATTTCCATCCCTGCACTTCTTTCAGACAGGAACAAGTATGTGTCAGAGTTTTGACTGTGAGATGGTAACCCCCTCCCTCACTTGTCTTCCTGCTGGAGGTGGGCTCTGTAAGTTCCCTCTGCCTATTGTCAGCCATTTCATCTAAGGTCCCTCCCTTTGAGTCCTGAGAATCTTTCACCTGCCAGGTCTCTGGTATATTCTGGAGAATCCCCCCAACCTCCTACCTCCTGAGGTTGCCTGTTTCCATTCTTTCTGCTGGCCCTAAGGGCTTTGGTCCTTTTTCCTCACCCAATACCAGATCAGTTTCCCTTCTCCCCTCCTACGCCACCCCCATCTACTTTCCTTTCCAGGTCCCTTGCTCCCTCCCTACTTGTGATTGATTTCTTCTCCCTCCCAAGTTGGGCTGAGGCATCCTCACTTGGGACCTTTAACTTGTTGACCTTTTTGAGTTCTGTGGACTGTATCTTGGGTATTCTGTAGTTTTTTTTGACTAATATCCACTTAGTGAGTACATACCATGCATATCCTTTTGGGTCTGAGTTACCTCACTCAAGATATTTTGTAATTCCATCCATTTGCCTGCAAAACTCAGGATGTCCTCATTCTTAATAGCTGAGTAGTATTTCACTGTGTAAATAAACCACATTTTCTGTATCCATTCTTCTTTCCTGGGAAATCTTGGTTGGTTCCAGCTTCTGGCTATCACAAATAAGGCTGCTGTGAATATAGTGAAGCATATGCCCCTGTGGCATGGTGGGGCATCTTTTGGGTATATTCCCAAGAGTGATATTGCTAGGTCTTCAGGTGATCTATTTTCAATTTTCTGATGAACTTCCAGATTGATTTCCAGAGTGGTTGTACCAGTTTGCAATCCCACCAGCAATAGAGGAGTGTTCCTCTTTCTCCACATCCTCACCAACATGTGTTGTCACCTGAGGTTTTGATGTTAACCATTCTGATTGGTGTAAGGTGGAATCAGGGTCATTTTGATTTGCGTTTCTCTGATCACTAAGGACTGAACATTTCTTTAGATGCCTCTCAGCCATTGCAGATTCCTCTATTGTGAATTCTCAGTTTAGTTCTATACCCCATTTTTTGATTAGGTTATTTGTTTTGTTTGTTTGTTTTGTTTTGTTTTTTGGTGGTTAGTTTCTTGAGTTCTTTATATATTTTGGATATTAGCCCTCTATTGGATGTGGGGTCAGTGAAGATTTTCTTCCCCATCTGTAGGTTGTGGATTTGTCTTATTGACTATGTCCTTTGCCATACAGAAGATTTCCAGTTTCATGTGGTCCCATTTATCAATTCTTTATCTTATAGCATGAGCCATTGGAGTTCTATTTGTGAAATTTCCCCCTGTGCCAATGAGTTTAAGGCTCTTTCCCCACTTTCTCTTTTATTAGATTCAGTGTATTTGGTTTTATGTTGAGGTCCTTGATCCACATGGACTTGAGCTTTGTGCAAGGTGGCAAATATGGATCTATTTTAATCAATCCAGACAGCCAGTTATACCAGCACCATTTATTGAAGATGCTTTCCTCTTTCCATTGTATATTTTTGGTGTCTTTGTCAAAGATCAAGTGTCCAGAAGTGTGTGGCTTTATTTCTGGGTCTTCAATTCTATTCCATTGATCAATGTGTCTGTCTCTGTACCAATACCATGCAGTTTTTTTTTAAAATCACTATTGCTCTGTAGTACAGCTTGAGTTCAGGGATGGTAATTCCCCCAACTGTTCTGTTATTGTTAAGAATTGTTTTTGCTATTCTGGGTTTTTTGCCTTTCCAGATGAATTTGAGACTTGCTTTTTACATGTCTTTGAAGAATTGTGTTGGGATTTTGATTGGAATTGCATTGAATCTGTAGATTGCTTTGGTAGGATGGCCATGTTTACTATATTAATTCTGTGAATCCATGAGCATGGGAGATCTCTCCATTTTCTGAGATCTTCTACAATTTCTTTCTTGAGAGACTTAAAGTTATTGTCATACAGTTTATTCACTTGCTTGATTAGAGTTATCCCAAGATATTTTATATTATTTGTGGCTATTGTGAAGGGAGTTGTTTCCCTAATTTCTTTCTCAGCTGGTTTATCATTTGTATAAAGGAAGGCTACTGATTTATTTGAGTTAATTTTATATCTGGCCACTTTGCTGAAATTGTTTATCAGCTGGATAAGTTTTCTGGTAGAATTTTTTGGGGTCGCTTATGTGTACTATCATATCATCTGCAAATAGTGATACCTTTATTTCTTCTTTGCCAATTTGTATCCTCTTGATCTCTTTTTGTTGTCTTATTGTTCTAGCTAGCACTTCGAGTACTATATTGAATGGATATGAGGAGAGTGGGCATCCTTGTCTTTTCCCCAATTTTAGTGGGATTGTTTCAAGTATGTCTCCATTTAATTTGATATTGGCTGTAGGTTTGCTGTATATTGCTTTTATTATGTTTAGATGTGGGCTTTGAATTCCTGATCTCTCAATACTTTTAACATAAAAGTGTCCTTCCCTTGGATTCTTGAGAGTCTCTCACCTCCCAGGTCTCTGGTACAGTATTGAGTGTTCCTCACCTCCTACCTTCTAAGTTTGCCTGTTTCCATTCTTTCTGCTGGCCCTCAGGGCTTCAGTCCTGTTCCCCATCCAATACCTGATCCTATTCTGAAGGGAGTGAGGATGAGTGAAAAGAAAATTACTTTAAATCTTCATATTTATCTGTAACAATAAATACAAGAGAACTCTGTGCTATTATGTATGTAAAATATGGAATGCAGGCAGGACCAGGTTTATTTCCTAAACAGGCTTTCTTGGTGAAGATCAGTTGGAACCTGGCTGGCTCCTTGTCTTTGACATTGCCCCTAGCATGTTTGTTGATTTGTCACGTTCTCTAAGTTATATATTTGTTTTCTCATAGCAAATATTTCTCAGGAGCATAACACAGTACAGAGTACAAGAAGAAGGAGGTAATGAAGGGTTTAACAACCTAAATTAATTTTTTTCCTGAGTAACATAGTGAAAAACCTAGAAATTGTTAGATTTATAACAAAAATATTAAAAAATAAATGAAGAAAAGAACGCCATATTGACGTCCTTGTCCTTCTAGCACAGAGCTCTGTAGATTCCTGAGGTTTCCTTGAGTGTGCTGTTTTCATTTTTTTAAAGGTATTAGTATTACGGGGATATTTATTATTTTACTTATTTGCTTATGTCAATATGAATATTCTGAGTATTCAATAGAAACTAGATTTTACATTTGATCTAGTCACAGGCTAATAACTCATAATACTACATCTCCTTACCCTGCTGGGTAGTGAAAAATATTATGCTCCCAGTCAGGCCAGCACCAGAAGGGTCAATGAATGATGTTCCACCCACCTTGGTGCTGCTAAGTCAAGGTGCTTATTAAATTAAGCATAACAAATGCATTATCAAACTAGCATTTTCAACTTAGCAGTGGTATTGTTGGGATGGAATACTGTGAGAAATTAAACTTTTGCTCCTATATTACAGGAAAAATAAACATAAAATGGCAGAGAGTCATACTGAACAGGTTCCACCCTGAAACACTGATTCTCTGGGCATTGCTGAACACTTTGATCTTCCTTTGCATGTGTTCATATTAGTAGTGTTCTAAGAAGTATGTCAATGTCTGGAAACAAAGAATATCATAGTTTGAATGGGAGGTCCATCCTAATCTTGGACATTTGAACGTTTGGTCCCTGTCATTGATGCTGTTTGGGAGGTTTAAGTGGTATGGCATTAGTGGAGGAAATATATCACTGGAGACGTGCCTTAAGAGATTAAAGAAAGTTTCCTGCCATTTCTATCCTGCTTTTCTGGTTCCTTCATAACCTACAGGTGTGAGACTTCAGGTTCTTGCTCCTGCTGCCATGCCTTTGCTCAGTGATCATTGAGTCTAACTCTCTAGAACTGTACGAATAGCCAAGAAAACTCTTCCTTCTCTAAGTTTCCTGGGTCATGGCATGTTTTTACAGCAAAGAGAAAGAAAATAATTAAAGGAGGTATGTGTGGTGAAGAAGAGAATGTTTGTAAAATCTCTAGAAACCTCCATACCCCGAAAACGATCCAGATGAGTTTTAAATTTCAACAAGCTTGATGTAAGAAGGAATCTAAGTCAATGACACAATAGTGGGCAGGGACAGACAAACACACACACACACACACACACACACACACACGAACACATACACACTATTTTCTCATCCTCTACAGGATTTTGCATTTATTCTCTAAAGCCTATTCAATCACAATGGAGCAAAACCATAATTAAACAATGAGAAAAAATTATACAAGGTATAAAAACTCCTGAATGGGTCATTGGAGAAATCATGAAGAATATAGACTATAGAAATTTCCCAGTATTGAACTATATAATGAAAAACACAACATTCTAAAATCTAAATTCAGTTTGAGGTAATCTCAGTTGATACTTGCATGTATTTCCCATTATTACTTATACCAATGGAAGATACAGAGTTCAGAGTGTTTTGTAATTCTTTGTTTGTTTGTTTGGTTGGTTGGTTGGTTGTTTTGATAAAATTCCTCACTATTTCTCCCAAGCTGACTTTTAACTTGTGATTCAGGCTTCTGAGTGCTGGTGTTATAGGTATACCCAGCATGCCTGACCAGAGTCTAAAATCATATGTTTAAGTCTTTGATTCATCTGGAGTTGGTTTGTGTATGAAAAGATAGTCACATTTTCAAATTCACTTTTTCCAGCACTATTCAGTGGAGAAGCTTTCATTTCTCCTACTGTTTGTGGCACTGTGGCAGAGGATTAGTTGGCCATAGAAGGATGGATTTAGTTCAGGGAATGTCACTCCATTTCATTTGGCCATGTGTCTATTTTCATGACTATGCCTCTGCAGTATATCTTTATATTCAGAACTGTGAAGCTATCAGCCTTATTCATTTTGCTTCAGACTTCTTTGGCTGCTTGAAGTTGCATTTGCTTCCATATGAATTTTAGCTTTATATTCTAATTCTGTGAAAATTATCCATGAGATCTGGGTGGAGATGGCATTAAGTTTTTTATTGCTTTGGTTAATATGGGTATTTCAAAAACATTAATCTTTCAAACCTATGAGCATGAGGATGTCTTTATGCCTTTTTGTTTGTCTACCATTATACTTAACCAATTCGTATTCTTCAAAAAACCACTATTGTAGGACTCACGTAGTTCATAATTTGATGTTTATTTTTATAAGCAACTTGACGTGATCTCCTGATTATTATTTCTTTGATAATTTTACATATTTTCCTATATAGCTGAATATAGTATTCAAAGAGTAGCTTTTTCTGTAGTTGCATTTAAATCATCTGTCTAATGTAATGCAAGACTGGGGTAGCAATACTGCCTTCTACATTTGTATCACAATTTCACGTAAGTGAATAATTGAATAAAAATAGAGGCAGAAAAGAATATAACAAGTAACAGCATTATATGCTTTTCTGCAATTGTATTAGTCCTAGCCCATGTTGCATGTAGAGGTAAAATTCATATTATTACCAAGAACAGCAAAACATTAATGTTGAATATCTGTGTACTATAAGAATAAGCACTTTTATTTTCATAGTAAGCAAGCTAAATTTAATATTTAAGCAGTTTTCAAGACACAGTAATCATTCTTATTGTCAGCAGGAAAAAAAAAAGCCCTTACTCTTAGGAAATCATTAAAGCTCAGACATCATCTGTGAAAATGAATGGCATAGCCTATGCTCTAATGCTTCCAGCTCCCTCTTGGTCCTGCAGCTCCTCAGTTACAGCCACCTGCAGATCCATTGTGTGAAATGATATCAAACAAAAGGCAATACAAATTTCATTTCCATTTTGAATTAAAGTTTCTAAGAGAACCACATCTATTTGCAATGTTCTGAACACTGACTGTAGAAAGACAGAATACTGCAGGTTAGCATATAAAATTACCTCATTCGATTTTAAGTCTCTTTAGTAGCCACGTATTTGCAATCTATAGATCTTACCTAACATTACTATATACAAGGCAAACCTTGTGGAATATATTTACTTAAAAGACAATTACAAAAGCTAATAATATAATCACAGATCGTTTGCAAAACCAGAGGTCCTCCTTTGTTATAACAAATTCATAGTGATGTTTGCACTAGCATATTTGGTAAATGCACTGTTATTATTTTCCTTTCTCCTGTAACTGTGTAAGATCATGTAACTTCTTCCATAGTTCACCATGTTATTCAGAGCTACCTTCATCCATGTTCCTGGGCCATGGTCAGCCATATCTGCCTGTGAAGCAAGAGTTTTATCATGTAAAGACCTTCTCAACAGGAGATTAGTGAGAAGAAGTTAAAATGGCATCTGCAAATGATTCCTACCAAATGCAGATACAAGGCAGAGTTGGTTAGTAAAAAGGGAAAGGACAGGAATCCTGAGAACTCTGAAACCCAAGAAATAAAAAAGCCTTAAATTGAAGCTGGACAAGGAGAACTGACAGTTCCATCACCCCATGATTTGTTTGCCACCACGTCATAGGTAGCAACCATCATGAGTTAGGAAAGGCAAGAAAACTGTGAGAGTCTGAGATATATTCAGTAAGAACTGAAATCAAAAGCTAGATCATGAACCCCAACATAAACCATTGCTTTCTGTAATGGTAACTTTGACTACTTTACTGGGTTCTTATATCCACCACCTTTTTCCACTCCAATCCCTTCCAACCCACTCAATACTAAGTAGTCAAGAAAGGATAGAGGGGAAAGTAGGTGTTTTAGACTCTTTAGACTACTTCCTGCTGGTTAGGGTTATAGAGTTCCTTGGGGCAAATCCAAACTTCAGTGAAGACATCAAGAGAGCTCCAACCAACAATCCAGCAAACAGCAAAACAGAAATTCAGCAAACAACAAAAGCATCAGCAGGAACCAACAGCAATACAGGCCAGCAGCAGAGGAAGTAACAGCCATCACAGCCTCCTCTATAGGATCTGGCACATGTTAACCCTCTCAAGAGTCCCTAGAATTCCAAACATAAACTATCTACAGCTGGATGAATCACACTCCTACCAAAGTATGAGGGAAATCATAGTTACCTGTTGTGGACAATCTGAAGCATCCCAATATCCTACACATGAGTTTAAACCAAAATTCAATGCAGAGAAACTTAAAACAATTCTACCAAAATCATAGATAAGACAAGACTACCTACTCTCTTCCTTTCTATTCAATATAGTACTTGAAATTCTAGCCTGAGCAGTAAGATAAGCTATAGTAGATCAAGGGAATAGAAAGTGAAAAAAGAAGTCAGAGTGTCACTATATGCAGATGATATGATAGTATACATAAGAGACCCAAAAATTCATCCAGATAACTTCTACAGCTGATAAACACCTTCAATTCAAAAAATCAAAAGCCTTCCTTTGTACAAATGATAAACAGGCTGAGATAGAAATTAGGAAAATAACACTCTACAATAGTCATGAATAATATAAAATATTTTGGTATAACTCTAACCAAGCTAAGTGAAAGTCTTATATGACAAAAACTTCAATAAAAGAAGACAAAGCCATACAATGAAACAAAGAAAGCATCTTCAACAAATGATGCTGGCCTAACTGAATGTCTGCATGTAGAAAATGCAAATTGATTCATATCTATCACCATGCAGAAAACTCAAGTCCAAGTGGATCAAAGACCTCAATTTAAAACCAGATACACTAAATCTAATACAAAAAAAATGGAGAATAGTGTTGACCTCCTTGATACAGGAAAAAAACTTCTTGAACAGGAAAGCATGCTGTTGGCTCAGGCTCTAAGATAAATAATTGATCGATGGGATCTCATGAAGCTACAAAGCTTTTTGTAAGGCAAAGGACGCTGTCAATAGGACAAAATGGCAGCCTACAGATTGGGAAAGGATCTTCACCGACACTACATCTGACAGAAAGCTAATATGCAAATTTTATAAAGAACACAAGAAATTAGATATCAACAACCCAAAATATGTCCCACTATACCACAGGGATATTTGTTCATTTATGTACATATCAACATTATTTGTAATAGTCAGAAACTGGAAACAACCTAGATGTGCCTCAACTGAAGAACAGATAAAATTCAGTACATCTGCACAATAGAATATTATTAAGCTATTAAAAACAAAGACATCATGAATTTTTCAGGCAAATAGATGGAACTTGAGAATATCATCCTAAGTGAGGTAACCCAGACCCAAAAGGACATGCATGGTACACTTCACTTATAAGTGTATATTAGCCACAAAAGGCAGAATACCCATGCTACACTCCACCATGAACCCAAAGAAGCTAAATGAGAAAGAAAGCCCAAGAGAGGATGCTTGAATCTAACTTAGAAGGAAGAATAAAATAGCTGTAGGAAGCAGGTGGAAGGAGGGAACTGGGTGGAAGATGGGATGGGGAAGGAATTGGGGGGGTCAAGATCAGCCGTGGGAGGGACAGAAAAGATGGCCAGATTACCATGAGAGTGAATGTAAATCAGCAACTGGAGGGGTATAGAGTAGGGGTGCATCTGGAGGATGTACCAGAGACCTGGGATAGGGGAGGTGCTGAAGAATCAATGGGAGTGACCTTAGCTGTGAATCACAGCATTGGAGATATGGGATCTGAGGAGACCACACCTTGTATCCACACAGGAACCCCAGAGGAGAAAAAGGAATACCAACTCACCCACAAAACTTTCAACCCAAAATCTATCCTGTCCACAAGAAATTCAGGGACAGGGAATGGTGCAGAGATTGCAGTAATGGCCAAGCAATAACTGGCCCAACTAGAGACCCATCCCAATCCCTGACACTATTGATGATACTCTATTATGCTCACGGACAAGAGTCTCCACCCAGCAGCTTACTCAGATAGATGCAAAGACCCACATCCAAACCATGAATGGAGCTTGGGTACTCTTATGCTTCAGTTTCCAGAAGGATTGAGAGCACCAAAGGATATAGGAACTCCACAGGAAAACCAGCAGACTTAATTAACCTGGACCCTTGGTACTCTCAGAGACTGAACTACCACCCAAAGAGATACTTGGTCTGGACCTAGGCCCATCACACATATGTAGCAGATGTGCAGCTTTGTCTTCATGAAGATTCTGAACTGGAGCATGGGCTATCCCTAAAGTTGTTACCTGTCTATAGGATATGTTCTAGCTGGGCTACCTAATTAGGACTCGGTGGGTGAGGATATGCCTAGCCCTGCAGAGACTTTATGTGCCAGGTTTGGAAGATACCCAGGGGGGCCTCCACAACCCTAGAGGAGAAAAGAAAGAGGAGGAGGGATTGTGGGAGGTGGTGACCAGGTTACCAATCTGGGGTTAGCAATCTGGATGCAAAGTGGATAAATAAAATAAAGAAACCCAAATTCTCACTATAGCTTTCACCTCTTCCTTTGCCTCCCTTGCACAACCCCTCTTCTCAAAACCTGAACCCTCATAAATTCATTGCCGTTTTTCTTTAATTTTTCCCATAGGTATATAAATATTCAGATACAACTTGCTGAGTCCATTCACTGTGGCTTGTATGTTCATCATTTCTGGGCTAACCACATAGTGTTGGATAACCAATTAAAAGTTTCATTCCCGGAGAAGACTGTTTCTCTTGCATTTAAAATTCTTTAATTGCTTGTAGCATTTTTGTCTAAAATAGAGACCTGTGAGATTATCCCCTTCCATAATAGTATGTCTATTTTTTTTTTTTCAGGTCGTTAGGTGGCCATATTACTGATTTACCAGAAGTCAAGCTTTCCTGTCATTTTTGGAAAACACAATCAGCATGTTTCTTGGTTCTCTGACTATTAAAATCTTTTTGGACTCTCTTCTGTGATTTCCTTTGAGTCTTAGGTATGGCAGTTGTATTATAGATGTACCATTTAATTGGAGCTTGGCTCCCCAGGAGCAGTTCTTTTCTGAATTTTGACCAGTTGTAGTTTTCTGCAACATTCCCTATCTGTTGCAAAGAGAAGCTTCTTTGATGAGAGATGAGAACCATTTATCTATGGATATAAAGAATGTATATTAGAATGTAGTTATGAATTATGCTGGTTTGGTAAAGTTGTGTATGGGGTGTGTAGAGGATGTGCACAAGGAAATATCCAGGATATCCCTGACACTACTATGGATACTATGGACATATCTACAGCATCTTATTGTTGAAGTCCAGCCTTAATCTATGGTGGTATGATGGGATTCAAGGAGTCCTTTCAATTTTATTGTATTGGCTGAGGTATGCTTCATTACCAAGTATATGGTCAATTTTGGAAAACATTCCATGAAGTGCCAAGAAAAAGGCCTAATCTTTTGCATGTGGATGAAATGTTCTGTAGATAACTGTTAGGTCCATTTGATTCATAACCTCTGTTAGTTTTATTATTTCTGTTTAATTTATGTCTTGATGACCTATCAGTTGGTAAGGGTTGGTTGTTGCAGTCTTCTGCTATTTATTAATGTATGGGGTTTGTTTGATGTGTGATTTAAGCTTTAGTTGTTAGTATCAGAAGCAGTTTATAGTTAGCCTCCAAATCTATCAATGATGTCATCCCTAGGCCACAAGGACACTCTTGAGTCTTTTGCCATGGCAACCAACACACATTCCTGGCATATGCCTTACCCACATCACCTGTGCACAGTGGTGTGCATCATTCATTATCTGGCATCTACATCATAGCCCCAATAAAAGACAGAAACCCCAACCCCTTGTCCTCTCTTTTTTCTCTTCCTTGATTCTTTCACCCATCCAGTAAAGAACCTCTTGGATTATGGTGGCCTACAATGATCTGTTTGGAAACAAGTTGCCTTTCTTTCTTTCTTTCTTTCTTTCTTTCTTTCTTCTTTCTTTCTGTCTTTCTTTCTTTCTTCTTGTCTTTCTTTTTTTGAAATTGGATATTTTATTTATATACATTTCAAATGTTTTACCCTTGCCAGTTTCGCTCCAGAAACTTTCTATCCCATCCTCCCTCCCCCTGCTTTTATGAGGGTGCTCCACTGAAGAGAGGTCAGCTCAGGAACTTTGGAAAATTTCACCAGGGCCCCAAGCACATGGGCACCCCTCCCCTCCTAGAAGAAACAGGTTAGAGAGCCTGTAGGATGGAAGGGAGGGGCTGATTAAGCCCCTTCTACCTCATTCCCTAAAGACCAATCAGTTTAAAAGTCACTCTGTTCTACCAATCACATTGTGCCTAATGGCTGCTGCTCTAAAAGCTATAAAAGCTTGCTGAATGGGCTGCATGGGGTCGTTCTCTCCCGCCTTGCTGCACAGGGTAACCCCAACATGATGGAACAATAAATTCCTCTTGCATTTTGCATCGATCTCCAACTCCATGGTGTTCAGTTGGGGGTCTCTGGGAAGTTAAGGCTCCGCAGAGTCTTACCCCACCACCCACCCACCCACTCACACCTCACCACCCTGGCATTCCCCTAGGCTAGGGCATCAAACCTTCAAAGTACCAAGGGCCTCCCCTCCCATCCATGTCTGACAAGGCCATCCTCTGCTACATATGTGGCTGGAGCCATGGGTCTCTCCATGTGTACTCTTTGGTTGGTGGTTTAGTCTCTGGGAGCTCTGGGCAGTCTGGTTGGGTGATATTGTTGTTCTTCCTATGGGGTTGCAAACCCCTTCAGCTCCTTCAGTCCTTTGTATAACTCCTCTTTCAACTAACATTACTAGTGTTTCTTTTACAAATATTGGTGCCCTTGCATTTGTAGCATAGACATTTACAATAGAGACTTCATCTTGGTGGACTTTTCCTTTACTGGGTATGATATGTACTTCTGCATCTCTTTTGATAACATTTGGTTGAGAGTATCTTTTATTAGACATTAGAATGGCTACTCCAGTTTGTTTCTTGGATCCATTTGCTTTTTACAGCCCTTTAAGGTAGTGTCTGCCTTTGGGACATGTATCAAAAATCCTAATAAGTAAAGTTATTTTTTTTGAAAAATTCAAATTCTAAAATGAATAGAAAAGAAATAAGTATAGATGTTTTCCAAATCAAATTTCCATGAGTTTAAGACAGCAATCAAAGCAAGAATGAGGTTATCAAAAGAAGGGCGGGCCCAGTGATTGCAGAGAAGTAATGGTCTAGCATCACAGGGTGAATGATGTTACCTATACCAGGTGGGCCCGCAGGTTTTCTATTTCTATTGTTCCCAGAGTATGGATAGATATAGACTTGATGATGAGGGCCAGAGACAGGAGCAGGAAGAACTTAGGCCTTATGAGGGTTGACATTGTTTGTGTCAAGATTTAATGGCACTGAACAATTTTAATAAGCTTGAAAAGTCACTTGCTATAAGAGCTCTGACCCATGCTTGAATTCATGCCATTTTTATGAGGTGGACTCCTCCTTTCAAAAATATAGGTTTAGACATTTCTACATGACCATTTATCTGGTCCTCATTCCCTTCTCTCTGCTCCTTTCCCTTACAGATTATGACACAGCAATCGGGGCCTCAGGAGATGGCAGTAACCTGTTCTTGGATATTCCAGTCTGTGAGTACAGAATGGCAAAGACATTGTCACTTTAATTTACTGATGAAAATATGAAAAATAACACAGCTTTGAGTTTTTAATAAAATTTAAAATATCTAAGAAAGGGTCATTACCAATTAACTGATAAAAATCAAACAAAACAAAAAACAACAACAAAAACTAAAAGTCTGAATAACTTTCCAAATTTCAAGAAAAGGAGTCAGTATTATTTGTATTCCAGAAATTTCCACCAAAGTACTTGATGATAATAATTCATAAAATATTCATGAATACTCTTTAGAAAACAGAATATCTTTTTAAATGTTCATTTTTCTTTTCTATGCTGTTGCATGGTTTGGTTTTTATAGAACTTCTTGTTGTTTTTGCTATTGTTTTGAGACAGGGTTTCATTAAGTAGCCCAGGATAATTCTCTTCTTGCTTCTGCCTCCAAAATTCTAGGATCACAGGGACGAGCCACTGCACATAGCATAAAAGGGAAAATAAAGAATATTATGCTTGGATGACAGATTTGCAACTAGGACTTTGGTAAGGCCTGGCATAGCCTTTGTTATAGATAGCTTTGTCCTTTATCTTCTCGAGGAGATTTTGCCAGCTGATCTAAAAAATTCTCAACTTATTTCAATAGCTGTTTTATTTCCCCTTGAATACATCTCTCCTTCATGATGAATGCCTAAAGAACAGTGAGATAATTACTGTACTGATCTGCAAGAGACTCTAGGAGCAGGTAGCCAGGAGAATGCAGTGCAAAATTTTAAATGAGTCCAAAATTCAATCTCCTTGGTAACTTTTAGACAGTCAACATAATATTGATATGAAATAAAATAAAGTGGTCTCATAAAGTACTCTTTATGATGATGTTTTAGTACACAGAAGTGTCAGTACAGCTTTATAATAATGATTATCATATCACTGGACAAATGTGAACAAGTAAACAGATCCAAAGATGCTATTAGAGTCTTCATTACATCGCTATTAACTCATTAAAACCATCAGGATCCTGTTCTTGTTTAATTAATATGATTGAGTCACTACTCTGAAAGAAAAAATAAATAAATGATTTTTAGCTTTCATAATATTTTTATTCTTTTATCAAACTGATAAAGAAAGCCAAGTAGCATTGGCATCAATATAAGCATAACAGTTTTGTTTGTAAGAATAATGTTTTTTCATTGATAAATCCATTACTTAAATAAACTGTGCTTTCTCTGTCCTCCGGATTTTATGTGAATGTTTTTGTATGAAAACTGAGCCTATGTTTTGTTTATTTGAATTAATTGACAAGATGTTTGAGTGACCTTTTCAAACCCTCATCTTTCCTTCTTCAGGTTTTTTCTTTAATTGAATATTTTTTAGTGTTCATTAAAGGTCATAGACTGGAAGCTCTGAAGACAGTGGCTTCTTGTGAATCCATACATGTGTTTATTTTGTGTTGGCCATCTCTGACTGGACATTCAGCCTATCCCTAAGAGTGGTTTGTTTCTCTGGTGAGACTCCCTTGGGAAAAGACTAAAATTTCATTTGCAAATGGTTTTTAATTAGAGAAGCTCCTGGGATTGAGGTAGGCTATGCATCCATTACTTTTAGATCTAGGACCACATCTGGTGCAGAACCATGTAGGCAGTGTACATGCTTCCTGAGTCTCTATAAGTTCATATACATGTCAGTCATGCTGTGTTTGACAGAAACTGTTTTTCTTGTTGTTTTCTGTCATTCCTGGGTCTTAATACTCTTACTGACTTCTCTTCTGTAAAGTCCTGAGGGGAGGTATTTGATGAAGACATCCCATTTAGGCTATAATATCCAATTTTTTTTACTCTGTGAATTACTGGCTGTGGGTCTCTCTATTTTGTTCTCCTTGCTGCCAGAGGAAATTTCACTAATGATGGCTGAACAAGAAACTGACCGCTGAGTCTAGTAGGATATCATTAAGAGCAATTTTATTGCAACATTCGTTTAGCAGAACAGTAGGATTTAGTTTTCCCCTAGGTTCTTGTGCATATTAGGTAAGGGTTCTAACTCAGTGAAGTAGGCTTTAAATCAAATCAAATCTTTGTTGGTTGATTCCACAAGCTTTATGTCACTATTGTACCAATGTATCATGCCTACAGGTCAACATGATAGATTGAAAGGTTTGTACCATGATTGATGTTTACCTTTCTCCTTTGGCATTCCTATACCTTCTGTACTATGAACACTAGTTCATATGAGTGTAGGCTATAGGTAGGCACCAGCTCAACTTTTCCATGTCTAGTGAGCTATGAGGTATGATCTTCAGCAATAGGACCTTACTGTCAGTATAGAGAGAGTACTTGATAGCCTTGGCCATATCCTGTTACTTGTGTATTTCCATGGGTTTTCTTGGGCATCAAATTTATTAGATACAACCCATTCCTGGTATTAGAAGTTTCATTCAATGATGAGAGATCCCTAGATGGGTCTCTATCTCCCATTATTTGGCAATTTCATTTAGACCCACTTCATATATGTATATGTTTTAAGAAGTGTCTATTGTATTGTGTTTCCATAAAGCCCCTCAAATGGCCTTACTTTTAGCTGTCTTTCCCTGTATTCATTCCCTCCCTTACCCGCCTCTTCTTTTACACTTCCGCTCCTCATTTTATCCTCCCTTTTCAGCCCCCGCATCCATTCATACCTACTCTCTATGGTTATATGGATTGTAGGTTGTCAAATTATAAAGCCAGTAACAATGAAGAAGACCTTTAGTTATTTAGCTCTGATTTCCTTGTTCTGTGAGTGACCTTCTGTATGATCTGACATCTCCATGGATTTCTTTTTCTAACGTGACAATAAAGAAGTAGCAACATGGAGAAAAGATACTAGTAGAAAAATCTTTCTGTCCAATAGTAACATGTATAAATATTAAAAATAGGATGGTTGATCCACTGAAAGTCTCCTGTAAGTAGCATGCACCAATAGTAATGAGTGAAATCTGCAGATCAAACCAAATGTGGTCTCCATTTTAACGCATCATGTGTAGACAGGGAATAAGACTTACTTTCATAAACTAAGCAGACTACTGTGCCCTATTTGTTCTCCAAGCAGTCACATAGTAAAGAATCTGTGTTGATTATGACTTTTGGGGAATTTTTATTATTAACTCTTAGGTTATCATCAGATAATACATGGTATTGGTCAGCAGGCTCATTTTACAGACGTGTATAGTGATTACATTGTAGTTTTAGCATTGTTATGATGATTAATTACTCATATGATTTATCAGCCCTTGCTAGCCTCATCTTACACCAAAAACTTCCATGTTGCTCTAGTTACAGGATAGTCTTCCCTTTCTCCCTTCAGTTTTCTTTTTAAACAAGTATTCCTGTATAAATTTGGCACAGTGACTGTCCTAGATAACAGATTGGCTAAACTAGAATAGACATCTGACACAGAAACTAAGCCTATAAAAATGCTTTCTGAGAAATGCTTCATTAATGAAGACTACATTAACATTTACATAAAATTTGTATAGGTGATTTGTCTATAATATTTTAATATTTAATCTGAATGTTTTTCAGGAATGTCAGAAATTAAATGGAATTTAATGATATGGAAGGACTAAGAAATTCTTCCTAGTGACTCTAAAATGGTTTTCCAGAACCATAAGTTCATTTATGTTTACCAAATTATCCTTGTTAGTTAAATTATATAGAGCCCCTAATAAACTGAAATTAACCAGCTGCTATTTTGTCTATTCTAACAATATTGAAAATATTTTGTCAACAAAAACATAGACCATAAAAAGATTCATAATCAGGAGGTTGGGGAGATGACTCATTGTGTAAAACACCTGCCAAGCACCAGGACCTGAGTTCAAATCCGCAGATCTCACATAAATCAGGGCTAAGAAACATAAATCTTTAATCCCAGCCTACCAATAGGGAGATGTGAGGCAAGTCAAAAGAACCCAAGAAACTCTTTAGCCAACTAGCCTGAAATAAGCAACAATGGACAACAGACACTGTTTCAAACAAAGAGAAACACAAGAGTAAATATCTGAAGTTGCCCACCAACCTCTTCATGAATTATATGTGTACTGACACTCACTCGTTAATGTCAACACAAACTCTCACATTGTATACATCCACACCCACCCTCCCATTTCCCTTCTCTACCCCAAACAGATACACTCCAACACTAAAAATAGAAGTATTCAAAGTCATTGAAGCAACTATATACTTGCAAACATAAATATCAAAGTACTCTTTTTAAAATTAATTGAATAATTTATTCTTTTCTTTTATATTACATCCAACTATAGTTTTCTCTCCCTCCACCCTCCTAGTACCTTCTCACATCTCCCTTTCTCCCAGATCTACTCTTTCTTGAGTGCTCTTTAAAATATTTTTTTTTGCTAAAGATTATTCATACCTGTTGCATTGGAAATTCTAAAAAACAACATGTATAATCTGAAATGGATAAATTATGATAACTTCAAGTTCATTCACAATGTAGAAATTTTACATCCATTAGAATATCTATAAAGCTTCACACAAGAACCAATGCTGATTGTATAATATTCATTGCAAATACTACAGTACTCTGATTTCAACAGTGTTAAAAAATAATTAGAGAGAAAAGGTTAAAAGTCATACTTCAAAATACTCATGTTTATTTCTTATTAAAAGGAAATTTAAACTTTTTTATATTTGTCACTATAGTTTTCATTTCCTTCATAATCAAACATAATACGACACTTTGGGAAATTTAACATTTGTATAGATATTTATATTTAAATCTCAGAGAAATCAGATAAAATTGATTTTTTAACATAACACCCAAACTAAAGTTTTGAATAAAAAATGTATTTGACTCCTTGCTGAGATTGTCCTCCCATTTACCTGGAGATCTAATAAAATGTTGGTCATCTTTTGGCCTTCTCTATCAAAACCATCTATTTATCTCTTAAATCAACCTGAAATCTAAAGAAAAACATTTTGGTGATTTTTCAAAGTACAGCAGTCTATGCATGACTTGTAAAATGCTTGTTGTGATGGCTGGTATTACAGTGATGTGTAACTGCTATCAGCCACAGAAGACATGCCAAGGTGAGATTGAGAGCAGGTATGGAGCAGACACTGATAACATGCAGCTTGGACATGTCCTGATGGGGAAAGAATTTCCTTTGAAAATGACTTCTATGAGAAAAAAATCCATAGTTTAATCTATGTGTTCAGAAACATGATTGTATAAAAGATCTTTGAGTAGGAACCATTCCAAGAGATGAGAAATAGTCCTGGAAGAGAAAAATAGCAAAGACCCAAAACAATCTGACTGCTCCCTAGCCCATTTCCTTTTGCATATGCCCTGTAGGGTGGAAGGGATACTGTAAATAAGGCGATGGGAATTGCATTTTAATCTCTACTACTCCTCATAGATGACAACAATGATGCCACCATGACTGAACATGGTATCTTTTGAGCAATATGTAGAGGTATAGGCCCCTAAATTAATATAAAGTATATGTATAAAGCCACATATAGTGAGCAAGAAAGAAACTTTACTACATATATTACATTTAGATATAAACAAATTGCTATAGTCTTGCATACAAACTATATTGAATAGAAACCACTTTTCCAAACATAAAAATATCATATCCAAAGAAGAGACACACTAAGATGATTCATGGAAACAATAGGTCCACACAGCTACTCCTCAACACGAACACAAATGAAGACAGAGATTAAGCCTTCCTAGAAATAATAATGATAGACTCAGAAGCAGAGCTCAAGAAAGAATATAGGTAGGGAAAATGGACCCCTAGAGATCTTTCCCAGTGGCCTATTGCCACAGATTTACCCCACTTACTGAAGGTTCCTTAACCTTACAAAACAGCATGGCCAGCTGAGGGTGCTTTAAACCATGAGCTTCCAGGGACATTTTCGATTAAACCAATAATGTCCTATTAACCTGGCTCATAGTTTTAATGCATAAATACATGAAAGAAATTAAAATGGTTACAGATTTTTGTCTATCAGGTCTCTCAAGATGGTGAATCATCTATGTCCAAGCAGGCAGGCCCACATTCCAAGCAACTTTTCTATGTGTTCATCTTTACTGTATTAGAAGATGGCACAGTTGGTGAGTTCATAATTGAACACAACCAGGACAGGGATCACATAATAAAATATATAAATGGCATCCGAGTCTAATTTGTAAGCTCTGAAATATTTTATAAAAATGTATTAACTTTGTAAACACCAGAAAAACATGGCAGCATCTTCTACTGGGAGTTCCTACCTATTGCATTCAAGAATTTTTATTCTGTAGCCTTCTACGTAGACTTCATGATATCTTCTTTCCCTGTAAAAGCCAAACCACTTAATATAATATGCCTCAAGTTTCCTAAAATTAATATGCTTGAGTATATCATTACTGAAATTTTTGTGAATTTATTTTTGCTGAGATTGGCATAGACTCACACATTTATAAAAAGAATGGGGACAGATTGCTTATATTCTTTACTTAGCTGCTAGAGGGAAGCTATCTTTCTGTGCCATAGTAGGATATCTCAGCCAAGATATTGATATTAATGTTGTCAAGATAGAGACCCTTCATCACCAAAATGCTCACTTGCTGTACTTCTACAGGTATGTTTTCTTATCTTCTTCTAAGACCTGGAAGCTCCTGACATGTTATGCCATTCTAGACACTCCAATTCCTGGATACAATATAAGGAGAATCATGTAGTATATAACAATCTTGTAAAAGTCTAATTTTCTTGAGGTCACCCAAGCCATTATATATTTATGGTTTGCTCCTTTTAGCTACTGTATAGTTCTTTTTTGTGACAGGGCATTGGTGCATTAAGGCTCACCCTTTGGGAAGTATATGAAGTATTTTCCCTTTGTGGGTATGATAAATAAAGCTCTAAATTTTTGTGACTAAAATTTTCATATGAATACAGTTGTCATTTCTCTGGAATAAAGTCCAAAATAGGCGGTGTTCTATATTGCCACACATTTATATGACGGAAATACCAAGATACAAATTGCTACAAGCTGAAAAAAATGTAAATCTTCTTAATAAAAGCTATATTCTCCAAAATATAAACTTTTAGCCAAGTTAAAAATCACTAAACAAATGAATCTCCAAGTTGCTGGATGCAGTGATTAAAATGTTATTAATATTTTTTATTTTATTTATTTATTTATTTATTTATTTATTTATTTAGGTTTTTCAAGACAGGGTTTTTCTGTATAGCTCTAGCTGTCCTGGAACTCACTCTGTAGACCAGGTTGGTCTTGAACTCAGAAATCAGCCTGTCTCTGCCTCCCAAGTGCTGGGATTAAAGGCATGCGCCACCACTGCCCAGTTTAAAATGTTATTAATAATTAAATGTCTAATTTAACATTTCTTTCTGAACTGTAAAATACATTATTCATACACAAACTATTTCTGTTATTTGCATTTTTGATGGGTCTGGAGATTGAACACATAGCTCCCACATGCTAGATAAGAAAATTCTATCATACCCATTTGCAAAGGAAGATTTATTTTAGAGAAGAACATACAGTATTATAAAAGCATGGGTTCATGAGCCCAATAATTTGAATCTGGATCCCAGTCTTGCCACTAACTAGTTCTGTACTTAGGTTCTTAGTAAAGATTTGTTTTGTTGATTTTCCTGTTGGGTTTCTGTTGGTTATCTACTGCTAAGTATGCAGGCTGCCTTTAAGAGTACTCTGTTTTCCCAGTGAGACTCCCTTGTAGGAAACTAAATTTTCTTTCTTTTTTTAATTTTCTTTCTTTCTTTCTTTCTTTCTTTCTTTCTTTCTTTCTTTCTTTCTTTTTGATACTTTATTTACATTTAAAATGTTTCCCCTTTCCAGGTCTCCCCTTTGCATCCTTTCCAGGTCTCCCTATTGCATCACATCCCCCTCCCCCAGCCTCTATGGGGGTATTCCCCCACTCACTCCTGTTTCCCTCCATGGCATTCACCTATACTGGGGCATCTAACACCCTCAGGCCCAAGGGCCTCTCCTCCCCCTGATGGCTAACAAGGCCTTCCTCTGCCACAAATGTGGCCTAAACCATGGGTACTTCCATGTGTATACTTTGGTTGGTGGTCCAATGGGAGCACAGGAGGGAGTGGGGGGTCAGGCCAGTTGACACTGTTGCTCCCTCCATGGGGCTGCAAACCCCCTCAGCTCCTTCAGTTCCTTCTCTAACTCCTCCATCTGCTATCCTCACTTAGTCCAACAGTTGCTGTGAATTGAATCTTAGGTGTTCCGAACTTTTGGGCTAATATCCACTTATTAGTGAGTACATACCATGTTCCTTCTCTTGTGACTAAGTTTTTATTTGCAAGTGACTATCTATTGGAGATAGCTTCTGGATTAGGGATGGGGGTGTATATCTATTCCTTCTCTCAGCTCTAACTCCATTTGGTGCAGAGCCGTGCAGTCTCTGTACACTTTGCTTCAGGCTCTATGAATTCTGATGCACGTTGATCTTGCTGATTTAGAGGCCTTGTTTTCTTGGTGTCCTCTGTGCCCTCTGGCTCATCTTCCTTTTATTGCCACCTCTTGTAAGAAGCTCCCTGATCTCTGAAGGGAGGGGGATTTGATGAGTCCACCCCATTTTGAGCTGAGTGCTCTAAAGTCTATCACTCTCTTAATAATGTCTGGCAGAGGGTCTCAGTATTCATTCCCAACTGCTGCAGGAGAAATTAGTCAAGTGTTATTATCTGCTGAATTTCTGTTTCCTCCATTATGAAGTGAGAATGAGAATAGTGTAAGATAGTGTCCTAGAGATGATTATGTTAATAACACCACAGTGCTTAACACAATACCCTGTGGAGCAGGAATTCCCTAGCTGTTATTTTACTAGTATATATCGCATGCTTCCTTGTTAACAGTTCAAAAGCTAATGACTTTTCCACATTACCAAAATCTTCTTTTATGGAGTTCTCACTTATTCTTTACAATAAAAACTGTGAATGGGTGATCATTCCCTCAATGGCTAAGTATTAACAAGTATTAACGTTAAATACTGTAAAAGCAAGCCATGAAAATAGTAGAGTCCCTGGGTCCCTGAGATGGCTCTTAGAGTAAAGTGACCTGCTACCAAGTCCAGTGATGTGAGTTTCAGTTCTGGGACCAACATTGTCAAAGGACAAACCCAATTGACACTAGTTGTTCTTTGATGTTCGCAGATGGTCCATAACACATCCCACATAAATAAATAAATATAATAAATAAATAAATGTAATAAAATAATTTAAAACAGTTCAGGTCCTAACTTTAAGAGGACATCTCAAAGAGTATCTATCAATGAAGTTAGAACAACAACAAATCAGCTCTTGTAACTCAATGTAAATGCAGATAAATAATACTTCTGGAAGGTATAATTCTCAACATTAAGTTTGCGTCATAGTGGAGAATCACTATATCAGCCCAATGGGTTTTAAATCAGAAGTAAGAAACATATGTACAGAAAGCTAAAAGTGATTTCCTTGTGGGAATAATTATCTATCAAAAGGGTAAAACACTTTACAGTATAAAACTTGCCCCAAGTGCTGTGCAATGGAGATAAGTCATAAACCTTTCTAATTCTGGCACAAGTTACATATGCCATTTTAGAATACTATCAGTGAAATAGATGTTGAAAATGCCTTATCTTTCCTCAGCTTATCTCAACTGCATCCACATTTAAAAGGAATAAATGCATGGCCATTGGAGACACTGTTACATTGGGCTGATGATCTGGAATATGAAACCAAACCAAACACTGCAGCAGAGTTCCATTCTGAAGGGTTCCCCAGGTACAAACTCAACCGCAGTGAGACACAGAATGACTTCCTTTCTACACTCTTATTTTCTATTTGAGTGAAGCTACGATCCTGTAACTATTTTAAGGTTTAGATCATGAATTAGTCTGTCTTTGTTGTTGTAAAGAAAACACAACAAAACTAAACTAAGATAAGCTGGAATTTCCCAAAGTCTCATGCTTTAAATGCTTGCTCTGCAGTTGGGGGTGCTATTCTTGGAAATGGAAAGAAGCTTCAGAGGGGTGAGGCTGAGCTGACAAAAGTACATCACAAACAGTAGTCCTTTAGAGATCATACAATTCTCAATGCTCCAGCCAGTCTCTCTGCTTCCTATTCTACTGCCATGTGACAGCCTCTGTTATATGCTTCTGCTGCAATGGACCACTGTGTCATCCTTTCTGCTATGATAGACTGAAACATGCTGGAACCATGAGCCAAAGTAAATTTTCCCTTAATTAGCTTTTTATCAAGTATTTTGGCCACAGAAACATGAAAGTATATAGCCTGTATTTTCAAAAGAGGTTTATTTTAGCTCACAGCTCTACAAGTTGTCATATGAGGATGACTATCTATCTGACAGAGTCCCAAGGAAATATAGAGATAAACTTGGAGCACATGGGCATGTTACTACCTAGTCCCTCTCCTTCTATTGTAAATCTATTTGGATGCAATCATGGAAGCTTCCAGGCATATTTAACCCTAATCACATTCCAAAATCCTTCCTGTTAACACCATAGTTAGAATAGAGTTTTAGTCTTGTAATACATTATAATAAAGGTTAAATTTCAGCATAAAATGTTGGTATACATACCCATATCTCATCAAATCCATAGCAAACAAAGAATTATTTTTTTAGTGAAATGTGACATGATTTTTAAATATAAGGCATTGGAAACAACCTCCTCTTCTTTATCCTTTCCTTGTGCCTACTGTGTCATCCTACTTGTACCATCTATCTTGGATGATCCCTTTAGGTAAAACAAGTAAATCTTTCTCAGGAAACAAAGCTTCTTGGGCATCAAAATATAGGAACTGGAAACATACATTCATCAGAAAATAATTTCAATATGAGTTTCTTAATGATTTATGACAGAATATAAATGTGCTTGCATATCAATCAATGAATAAAATATCAAGTCATAATTCTGAAGGATTCATTCATATTAGAGAGGGCATAAAAATCGGGAAGATTTAAATTAAATTTTCAATATATTATTCCCTAGTCTTTACTTGTCCTTTGTCAGTAAAATCTTTAGGTTGAATGTGTTTTGTGATCAGAAGTGAGAGGTTGTTGATACTAGTTCTAGTTCAGAGTTATAAAAGAGTCACAAGATGAGGGGAGATATCTATCTATCTATAACTATATCTTATCTATAATGCTATTTGAGATAAGTTTTGACTTTGTGCTTCCAAAGTCTTTTATAATCAAAAGTAAATCATAACCTACTAAATCTCTATATAAAAGTCATTCAATCAGGATTTTGTTTAAATACAAAGTCCGATAACACACATATCATTCACATTAAAGACCTAAAAGAGGCTAATATATTGAGAATACTAAAAATTTTAGTGGTTTAACATGCATCAAAGTACATTTGCATTAGGAATACTATTTCAGTTCATAAATGTGTGAAATGATTTTCATAGCAAGGTGGTTCAATGTCTTTGTTACACACAGACTCATCATTGGACTGAATCCCCATGATGTGCCAGACTTTGTATCCTCAAAGTCCTTTGTACATAAATTATTTCCAAAAAAGTGATGGGCCTAGACTAAGTGGAAGATTGTTCTAGCTATAAAAGTGTACTACTAAATCCTGATTCACTAAGAGATGTTTCATACAACAAAACTGAAGTATGATCACAATAAACCAATTCTTGAAATATTTGTATATATTTTACACCCTAAATACAGAGAAGCATAACAGTAAGCAAACACAGACCTGTATTTACATTTGATTGAATTAAGACAAGAAGCAAGGGGTAACTACAGAGCTGACATTTAACAAGTTATCACTTATGCAGCGGCCATTCTCCTTAAAATAAGGAAACCACAAATTACATACGAATTACTTTTCACTTCATTGTTCAGAGTCAAAAGTGGTAGTTAACAGTAAATATAACCATTACAATTTTCACCATTACATATGATTAAAGTCAGCAATTGGCTTGGTTTCTGAAGAAGAATAAATAATTAAAATGAAGAAACTTGACTCTACATCCCTAGACAAACAATTTAGAAAGCTAATTCATTTAAACAATGATTTATTAAGATTTTAACATTCGGAGAGCAAAGTTGGTCTATGCACACTCAAGAGTTTACAGCCTAGTAAATATGGAAGAACTTAAGATAAAGAATAAAAAAAGAAGGAGAGAAAGACAGTGGACACAATACTGTAAAGTTTAAAGGGAAGAAATTCTGTCCAATACTTCTAGGTATAAATAGACAAAATTGACTGTCAGTTTATGTCTTAAGAAAAGGAAAGCATTTAGTGACGAAGTCTCATCCTCTCCTTGTTAGGACATGGAAAAGTCTTGGATTTCAATCAATATCAGTGGGATATCAGTAGACTGCTGAGCTGAGAATTCTGAATTCACAACTGTGATTCTTCTATCTGATGAAGTAATGCCTACTGAAGCAAATACTTTCCTCAGTCCAAGCTTTAAATTGTATGAAATGAAACTTATAGACCAAAATGGAAAATTACCACAAATGTGGTTTCCATCCTCGGCTTTTCATCTGGATAGAATGGGAGTTACTTTTTAGAGATTGATGGGTCCCCCACAGGCACATTTGTGCGTGATGAGCTTTACTTTCCAGAATTATTTGACATAATCCTCATGTTATCAAAACTGGTCTAATCTTTGCAAATCAGTTTAGTTTATAGGTTCAAGTGCTTCTTTTGAATATGTTGTCCATTTGGGCAAAAACATCTAAAAATTTTAATTAAATAAAACATCTGGCATCAGTGGGAGGAGAGGCCCTTTGTCCTGTGAAGGCTCAATGTCCCATTGTAAGGGAATGCCAAGGTCGTGAGGTGGGAGTTGGTGGGTGGGTGGGTGAGCACCCTCATAGAAGCAGGGGTGGGGGATAGGAGAGGGGGTTTGCAGAGGAGAAGCAGGAAAGGGGATAACATTTGAAATATAAATAAATAAAATATCCAAATAAAAAGAAGTTGGAGTATGGAGGTGAATCTCAGAAAGTGCTCTCTGCCCTTTGCTCTTCAAGTATCCCTTCCACAGTTCAGAATTCTACTAGAAACTATCACTAAGAATCAAAGAAGTTCTCATCCTGCTTTTCTCCTCTGCAATGCCTTGTGTCCGAACTCCTCTCATTAATAAATAGTATTTTAAACCACTCAAAAAACCACGTCACTATTATTTAGGTTAAACTACATATAACAGAAAATCATATGAATAGGTACATAAACTGACTTCACATATAGAAGCAAGATAATCTAGAACTGAAATGGTAACACTGAAGTGGTCATCAGGGCTTGGATTGAAAGTTAAGTCCACACTGTTAGGGTTCCAGTCCCAAGCACCACAGCCAAGATACAGAACTCTCGGAGGGGAAATAAAATGGAGGTAGGAGGTAGTGAGTGGATAAAAGTTAACAGAAAGACCTTTGAAATCCATTATGGAAACCTGCTACTGCAGAAGCTTCCTAGAATATATAATATACATGAATAAAGTGTTCCAAGAAAATTACCATAAAACAAGGAGACAATGGACTTCTCAGACACAATCAAATAAAATCCCAGGGCCAGGAGTGAGTTACTTATTTTGTACTGTTGTCCATGGAGTTCTCACAGATACTCTAGCACTACCAATATCACCATTGCTCTGTGTTACCCTTCAGAACTTGAATGAAAGACTCTGTGACTGAAGACACCACATATATAACTAGGAAGAAACCAAACTGCTACTAATCTGGAACCTTCACCGTCACTGGTTAGCTTTCTTAGTGCTGAAAGGTACTATGCACACTCATAACATCATAAATCTTACCCACCTCTGGACCCAGTGAGCTATAACTAATGACTAGCATAGCAATGTATACTCCCTAGTGCAATAGTGGCATAAACAATATTGGAGTAACCAACTACTTTCTGATTGGATTTAAGGCTGACTACACAGACAAAACCCATTCCTGGTACAATTATTGATTCAACAACCTGTGACCAGAAAGGTCCTACATCCTATGGAATCTACAACTTATTCTCCTAAATGAATATAGTGTTAAACAAGCTCTGAAAGACTTAATTGTTATAACCATAGATTAGTGCATTTCTCAATCTTCATATGAGAAGCTTCTTTTTGCAGGAGATATTGGAGGAGGAGTGCTCAGTGCTAATTAGGACATTTATATCATCTTCTCTGGGTGCTCAAGGATCATTATGGAAGAGGAGATGAAAGATCATAAGATCTAGAGATAGTGGATCACTGTAGCAAAATGGTACTAAATGCATTTATCTCCTCTACCCACTCAGAAAAAGTTAGGTAGCTTTTTCTGTTTGTTTGCTAATTTATTTTTAAGTAGGGGTTTTAAATTCAAAACTTTACTTTTTCTTCATGTTTAAAAGTATATCAAGTAATTTTATTTTAGCGTTATTTAGTATGTAAATTGCATTGTTATACACAAAATAAAGTGTAGTTTTAATTTCTTTAATGGAGAGAAATATTCAATAATTTAAAAATTAAAGTAAATACAAACCTCTTCCATTTCTGGATGCTAAAGTCTGAGAACAGAGAACCAACATTATCAGGTGTGCACCTCTTCCAGGTTTGCTGTTAATCGTCTTCTTGTCTCTTCACTACAGAGATCTAAGACAGACCAAAACTCAAACAGGCACTAATTCCATCAGTAAGAGTTCCATTCCCATCACCTAATAATGCCCAAAGTTACCATGCCTAAATTGTAATAGTTCAGTAAGAATTCATATAAATGGGAAAAATTTGTAAGGTTACACACCAAAATACTAATGCCTGTTTTGCAATGTAAAAAACAAGAATTTGCTTATATCTTTCAACTTCTCATTTATAAAGCAATTTAACTTAAAATATAATACAACTCAAATAGTCATGCATTTTTCAATATTACAAATGTTATTTTTATTAGTATTTCATGTTTTCCTATAGTCCAGTCTGTTAAGTACCATAGCTTTTTATATGAGAAACTTCCAAGCATACTATATATTATCACATTTTAGAAGACCTCAATTTATTAATATATAATGCATTCACTGATGCATCCCATATTATGATCCTACTAAACTGTTAATTTAAATAATTTTGTTCATTGAAACTTATTGCTTCCATTAAATACTTTGAATCTCCACCGCAAAGTGTTTTACATTTTGAATAGGATCTAGATTTTTGTTTTAACAATGTAAAGCGTGGCTAAAGATAGAAAATGACAGATGTACTTTGCAAACATAATAAATAATAAATTTAGCTAAGTGATATTATCCCGGTTATTTAAAATACACACAGAGCACTCCCTGGGACATTACTTCCTAGACAGTTGCCATGTATTATTCAGTATGAATTGCCATTACTTACCAGGTTTATGGAGAGAAGATGTCTTTAGCAAAGAAAATTCAGGAGTGATGGACACTATTTAAATAATTCAAACCAAGAAACTGCTTTCCCAGAATTATAAACTCTGAACAGCCTGTCTGAGCTATCTGAGTAGTTTAATGTATCTTCAAAAACCAATAGGAAAACAACTCCACTTTCCCCAATGACCATCCAATGGATTTGCATATGATAAAGGATATTATATAGTAAACCAACTAATATTTAGATTTTATAATAATTTCATGGGAATAATATATTCAAACATGAAATGATCAAGAACAACACCAGTAGACAGGGCAACCTAGATGGAAAAAAGACCACAAGATCTCAACTCTATGTAAAGAACTTCAGGCAATTATAGAGTGTTGGGAACAAGAGTGATAGTCCTCCCCAGGAAACAGCACACCAGTTGATTTTTCTGATACCAATTTATAAGGCCTGAAAGCCTGCATACAGGTAACATTATATGAACTAAATCGGGTTAAATGTAGCAATATAGTAAACATATATGCACATGTGGATGTTATATCAGTGCATAAAGAAAACATGAATGTGAAAGATAGCAGGAAGGGACTCTGAGACTCTTTGGTGGGAGGAAAGGGAATGGGGAATGATATGATTATAATTTTAAATTAAAAAATCTTTAGAAAGTTTGTATAAATTTTTAAAATGAGAAGAATAAAAGCAAACAAAACTGACTCCATTTTAGGTTGAGTTTCGTGTTCACCAAAGAGGCTAGGCAATTTTCTATGATTCTGCGATAACTCTATAGGGAACCTTGACCTTGTATTAGGGCATTTTGGTGACATCCCATAATATTCCTGAATACAAACCTTAACTACAAATCCTTAAATGGAGAGAAAGGGAGAAAGAGTCCTAGAAACAGAGACAAGGAAAAGAATTATTCTTATGTTATGAGAAGTACATGGTCTAACATGGTGAGATATATTTTTGATACTTTCGAATATTAAAAACCTATTTATTAAACATAACCCCTAAACAGCTGCATTTAAGGTAGAAAATTCTAAATAGTAAGCTTTAATTAACTGATGTAGATTCCTATCTCAGTGCTGAAAATAATCTCTGGAAGGGAATGCTTATGCCCTCTTGTTAAGACCCGAGAGAAAGTTCATGTAGCATTACCACTGACTTCATTATAGCTCTCCCTGTAAACAGAATGTCCTCCGTCAAGACACAGGAGACTTTCTGTCTAATTAAGACAGTGTCCTACATGGTGGAGATCCTGACATTAATGCCCTTCATTGTCATGACAATTCCCCATGCAGCTCATTTTATACTTCAATTTTAGCCATGCATTTTATTGCTGAATATTGTTTATGAGATTTAAACAGGCTAATAAGGAAAAAATAAGATTATTTGGGATTTACACTTTTGCCAAAGGAGGAAAATCTGTAACTATCAGGGAACTATGGTCAAAAGTGATTCAGTAGACAAATTAAAGAAGGGCTGTGATAAGCAGATATGCGATTGTTAGGATTATAGTTAATGGGCTGGATGGGGAGGCAGGGGGTGTAATGGTTTCTGAAAAGCATGTGAACTGGCTTGTTAGTAATTAATGAGGAAACGGGTTATACCCTCAATGTCTTATCATGCTCCTTCCAGTCACTCTAATTGATTGGTTGAGTTATTTAATGAGGTTCTGTATGCTAGTAATTCTCAGCAAAGCCCTCCATTCTTACTGTTACATAGCTTACATTGATTGCAGAGTATTCAGCAAAGATTAGCACATAATTCAGGCTCTTTCCTGTGCTTTGTTTTATATATGTGGTATTGAGATACTATTCTAACTTTGGAAAATTGATGTTGATAATATCTCAAAGAGGAAGTGTAGAAACTTCTATAAACTCAGAACATCAAGGCATTAGCACCATTCTAAGTTTGTTTTAAATGAAAACAGAAAAGAAAAGAAAAGAAAAGAAATACTTTGTTGGAAAAATAGATTGAACAGAAATACATACTAGATATTAAGAAAATCTGGTACTTATTTCAGAAAATTTGGTGCAAACTCTTCCCACCCTCACAAATTTTAAAAACACAAATTATATATTTTTCGAGCAAAAGAAAAATTAGATCTTATTCTAGGCTTTGACAAATTTTGGCAGTTTGTTGAGTGAAAACTTACAATAGCTCCACAAAGAGTTTCTAATGCTAAGAAACTTGATCCATCCTTCTTTAATATGCTCACTTTGAATTCCTTTGGGATTCTAGTAAAATCAATTTTATTGTTTGTATCAATGAATAGCTCACATCTTCAGCCTCTGAATTTTAGTTCTAAATTTTCCCTTGGTGTATAATCTGACACATTTATTTTACACAAAATAAATTTTCTGTTTTCGATACATTAATATAAACTACAAGTTTCACAAAAAAGAAAGTTAAAAAATATTTGTCCTTGAAATTGAGATGAGAAAAAGGAAAAAGCATACCTCATCAAGACAATTGCTATAAACTGTCTTTTATTCACTATCAATAAAAACAAGAAATTTCCTTCAAGAGAACAGTTTAAATGTCGATCTATATATTCAAATTGAGAAATAATTTTCTCACCATTAATGATGCTTAAGCATAATATAATGGTGTGTAGAATTTAGCATTGAAAAAGAAATCCAACATTTTTATTCCATGTATAATTTCTATATAAATGTAAATACAAGTTTAACAGAAATATATCTTAATATCTCAGTACAGTTAGTGTTTAACATATTTAATGATAATTCCTTTAATTTTGAAGTCATTTAATATGTTTATGCTTTTAATATATATATAAATTTTGACAAATATATATGTCTGCGAACCATTTACATGCAGTGCTCCCAGAGACCAGAAGAGGGCATCGGAAAACCTGAGACTAGAGTTTCAGATGGCTGTGAGCCAAGTGCCAAGCACCCAGTTCTCTTAACCACTGAGCCATACCTTAACACCCCCTTTGTTTTATTTCTTTACTGATTTGTTTCTCTGTTTGTTTGTTTTACCATCTTTTTCTGTTTATTTACTTACTTTATGTTCTGATCGCTTCCCCCCCACCCCCGCGCTCCAAGAGTCCCCCACAACTCTTGTCCCCGCTCCCCCTCCCCTTCTCCTCTGAGAGGGTGGAGGACGCTCTTGGGTATCTCCCCAACCTGACACATCAAGTCTCTGCAGGGCTAGGTGCATCCTCTCCTACTGAGGCCAGACAAAGCAGCCCAGTTAGAGGAATAAGATACTCATACAGGCAACAGCTTTAGAGAGAACCTCTGTTCCAGTTGTTAGGGGGTCACACGGGAAGACTGAGCTACACATTTGCTGCCTCTGTGCATTGGGATTGGGGATAGGTCCAGCCCATCCTTGCTTTTTGATTGGTGGTTAAGTCTTTAGGAGCTGCAAAGGGTCCAGGTTAGCTGACTCTGTTGGTCTCCCTCTGGAGTTCCTGTCCCCTTCAGGGACTTCAATCCTTCCCCCAGCTCTTCCATAAGACTCCCAGACCTCTGTCCAATGTTTGGCTGTGGGTATCTGCATCGGTTTCAGTCAGCTGCTGGGTGGAGCCTCTCAGAGTACAGTTATGCTATACTCCTGTCTGCAAGCATAACATAGTATCATTAATAGTGTCAGAGACTGGTGCTTGCCCATGGGATGGATCTCAAGTTGGCCAGTTATTGGTTGGCCATTCCCTTGGTCTCTGCTCCATGTTTGGCCCTGCATTTCTTGTAGGCAGCACAAATTTGGGGTCAAAAGTTTTGTTAGTGGGTTAGTGTCCTTACCTCTCCACTGCCCTCCCACCCCCTTTAATTAAATATCATCTCTACCCATCTCAAAGTGCATGGTTTATAGACAGTAGTAAGTCCATTTTTTACTTTTCTAATTTCCATGATTACTCTAGATCATAGACTCACATTTGGCAATTTGCAGCCAGGACGCTCACACAAGAGAAACATGTAGTGCTTGTCTTTCTGGGCCTGAGTTACCTCAGTCAATATATTATTTGCTCTCTGCCTCCATTTAGCTGCAAATGTCATGATTCACTTCCTTTACAACTGTTAAAGTATTCTATTGTGTGCGTGCACCGTGTTTTTCACATTCATTTGTCAGTTGATGCACATTTAGGTGGTTTCTACTTCCTAATCATTGCAAATGGAGCCCCAAAGAACATGGATGAGCAAGTGTCTCCAGTGTAGGATGTTGAGTCTTTTAGGCATATGCTGAGAAGTGGTATTACTAAGTCAGATGATAGATGTATTTTTACCTATATGAGAATTCCTCACACTGATTTCCATAGTCACTGTAGCAGCTTGCAATTACACAATGAATGAGAGTTCCCCATTTACCCATATCTTCTCCAGAACCTGTTGTCAGTTGTTTTATTTATCTTAGCCATTCTTACTATACTAAGATAAAATCAGCAAATTGTTTTTGATTCACATTTTCCTAATTGCTAGGACTGAGAAAAAACATTGAGCTATTTCTTACCCATTTTCTTGTCTTCTTGTAAGAACTCTCTTTCAGGTCTATAGATGACTTTTTAATTGTGTCATTTGTTTTCTTGACTCTGATCTTATTTGTTTGTTGTTTTTTACTTCTTTTCAGAATACAAAAAGTAATTAATAATCACTTCACTTCTTGAAACAACTTATGGTTGTATATCACAAGCTTTATGGATTTGCTTAGAAAAAGATGCAATACAGTAATGATTTTATATAACCAATTGCTGCAGTACTTCCAAATGCATGTTTTTGCTTCTGTAATTTTCAAAATTAATCTTGAAAGCATAGGATGTACTGCTGCACCTAGTGACACAGTACAATCACAGGTAAGCAGCAAGCTTGGCGACCATGGGGCAGGTCACTGAAGAGTTGTTTTGTGAATCTTTATTTAGTGATCACTGAGGTTTCTTCTTGCTTCAGTGAAATGGGGCAGAGCAGTATGGAAGGCAGTTACTCTGTTTAGTGCTGTGGATGGGGGATACTACTCAGCAGTTTCCCATCATCCCACCTCTGAGACACTAGCATCTTTCTTATTCTGCCAAATCCTTAAGTCTGTTTTTCAGTCAAATAGATTCACCTTCTCTCATGTTCTATTCTTTCACATTACCTTGGAAAAATTTTTGAGAGATTTTGATTTCTGGGGTTGTTGGGCAATTGTTCTTAGAAATACCTTGAGTGTTGAGGGCTCTGGGATTCAGTAGAGAGAGAAACTGACTACATTGTTTTACAGTAGAAGCCAGTCCATTAGGAGTGTTCTAATCAATGATCTAAATGAAAGCAACATGAGCTTGCACAACCAATCCATAAATTTAAGCTGCTTCTTTGGAATGAATATATCCTTGAAAGTGGGTGCATAAGAAAATTCCTGAGACAGAGCTCAACTGAAAATCATTACCAAGGTCTATGAAACCTGGGAGCATTGAGCAGATAAAAAAAAATTGAAATCTGAATTGAAATTTTATTAGCAAATTATTGGATGCCACTAACCAATGTAAGGATAGCAGAAAGCAAAGCAGGACTAGGATTTCAGCAAGTAGTTGTAAAATGTCCAAGTGGGGATTTCAGGGAGGTACTTGGAAATGTAAATCCAGGGTTCAGGAGAAAAGTCAGAATGGAAGTTCTTAGTACTAGAGATTGTAGAGGTTTGTGAGTGGGAGTTTACAGAATAGAATCAGACAGTGGCTTAAGAGGGTTAATAAACACCAGAAGAGAATGCATGAAGAGCCAACAAAAATGGAGACAGCTTCAGAGTAGAATGAGGCATGAGGAAGTTTAGCAACAGGCATGGTAAAGGGAGTGAAGTGCTTCAGCATAGGCAAAGGATCAGGAGTTCATGTAAACTAAAAATTAATGCCAAACTCAAACCTAAGTGAAGAAATTTGGATGTAGTCACCATGACACATTGTGCGGGTTATTCATTTATTATATTCAATAGACAAATAGGAAGGAAACATTGAAAATCAAAGTTGGAACAACCTGAAACATTTGTATGAACTGATGTGCTGAGAAGGGCACATGGCCCTGTCAAATTTCTGCTCAAAATGAAACTCATCACGGGAGAAGGAACAGACAAAATTGAGGAGCATTTTATAAAGAAATCAGCCTGTGCTCTTCCAAAAATGTCAAGGTCAAGAAAAATAAAGGCTTAGAACTAAAGAAAATTAAAGCAATATAGCAAGTGTATGTAATACTGGATATTAAATTGGATTCTTTGTGGGAGAAAATTGCTATGAAAGACAAGGATGAGTGGATGGATCACTGTTTGATTACAGTCCATAAAATAGAATATATGGCTCAATTTTCTTGTTTTGAAAGGTACATTGTAGTTAGAGAAATTCTTTTTCATTAAGAAATACACAAATCTTTTTGTGCCTGTAATCTCAGCATTTCTAGAGGCTGAGACAAGAGGATTCTGAAAGCAAGACCATCATGGGATATACAGTGACATTTAGAGAGGCAGAGAAATAGGGAATCAATTCAAGGTAAAAGAGTACAGCATTCAACATCTCTGATTTATTATTCTCATCTCAGAAGAATGTTAGGGATTGGCAGATAATAGAAAACAAGATGATAAATTGAAAGTTATATTATAGATAGATACATAGGTGATAGATAGATGTAGATAGATGACATATTGATAGATTAATACATGATAGATGATAGATGACAGATAGATGATAGAAGATATAAAGATAGATGATTGATAGATAGATAGATAGATAGATGATAGATAGATGGTAGATAGATGATTGATAGATGATAGATTAGAAGAGATGATACATAGATAGATAGATAGTAGATTGATGATAGATATATTACATAGATAAATAGATAGATAGATAGATAGATAGATAGATAGATAGATATGTATTGATGACAGATGAGTGGTAGATGAATAGATGCCAGAGTTAGAAACACATAAAGCTGACAGAACAAACTACAAATATAGAAATGTATAAAGCTTCATACAGGTTAAACTGTTAAAACTGATATCAACATATCAAAAATAAAGTGACAAATATCATCCCAAATTATACAATACAACATTTTATTACCAAAAATAAATCCCCATCTTGGAAACCTCCATTGAATCCAAAACACAGCCATATATGACCATAAGAGCAATGCTGACCAAATGTAAAATACTACCTCATGGGAAATGCAAATGCAGTTGAAAGTTACAATAGCAGAGATCATGGAATCACATAGAGATCTTCAAACAACAATGGGGCCAACACACACTTTAAAAAAAAAAACTATTAAAATAATTTTATGAAATGGGATGTCAGAAAACTCCTCCACATAAAATCAACTCAAACTAAAAACAGATAAAATGAGATAAACAGTGAATTTTATGAGCCTTAAAATTTATATTGATGCATTTTCAAAGGAAGGACTGTGAGACATGTTTTTGTTCTCTTTGTAAGGCTTAGAAATGGATACTATTCAACAGCACATTAATGTATTCTAATGGGTTGGAAAGAACAGACATCAGAAAATACAGTCAGATATAAGAAAATTACTGCTGACTAGGACAAGAACCATTGTCTCAGAATGAGGAACTGGCCATGTTTCTAAAGACCAGTGATACCATCAGGTATGCAGAGTTACAGACAACACCAGTGTTTACTGGCACTCACAAAAAGCTCTGCTTTCGTTTTGATGATATAGTTTTATTCAGGAAGACCATGTCACAAAGATTCTGACTTCAACTCACTTGTGAAATAATAGCTTCCATCTCTGTGTTTATTGCCATCTAAGTGTTGAACTCTGTTTAGAATATCCAAGTTCCTTGTGGCTAATGGACTAATAATCAAGGCTTTGTAATTACAAAACAAGGCTAAATTTAGTGCAGACGTAGACTCTGGCACCAAGAACCACACAAGCACATGTGAGTGCACATGTGCTTGTGCGAGTGCAAGCACATGCATGCACACACACACACACACACACACACCTCTTCTAACCTACCATTTAATGTTCCACACATGTTATTCCCATGGAATCACATGCCATTTGGGTTTGCCCCTGTGAATATCATGAAGTGAAATGCCTTCTTTATAGAAAATTATAAGAAAAATGTTAATGGATACTTCTTATACAGATTCCATGCAAAATTATAACTATAGATGCCATCATATTTCTATTAGAATTCTTTAGATCTACAACCTAACAACTGTTGTTTTGAAAATTGCCTGGCAGAAGCTGTGGTATTTGACTTGTGGTATAGCACTGGGTGTCCATTTTAAGCTACATACCAATTGCAAGATTTTTTCCCTTGGAACTAGTAGGATGCCAAGTAAAGCACAGACTTGATGACAACAAGGGTTTTAAAGCTGTATCAGTCTGATTGAGGGTTGGTGGCACACATCTTTAACCCCAGCACTCGAGATGCAGAAGAGGGTGGATATTTGAGTTCAAGACCAACTTCTATGATGTACAGAGTGAGTTCCAGGATAGCCAGAGCATATAGCATATATATATATATATATATATGTGTGTGTGTATGTGTGTATGTGTATATATATATACACATATATATCCGGTTTTTCTAGACAGGGTGTCTGTATACATATATGTATATACATGTGCATACACATCATATACATATACATCATATATATACACAAACACACGTACATATACATCAGGGAAAATATATTCATATATATATGTTAGTGTACAATGTATATAGGTATAAATGTAGAGCAGTTATATAGCTCAGGTATATATATATTCTTATATATAATATTATTTATAAATATATATGTATACATTATATTCTGCCCTAATTTTACCTTGAGAGGAACACAGAATCAACAGTGATGATTACAGGACATAGTAACCCAAAAGGGAATGTTTATATCTTTAGTCCTCTGTCATTTACATGTTCCAATGAAATATAAGCCTAATGCTAAAAATTTTCTGATAGCTTAATATAAGCATATTAAATGTCTTGTATAAAGCATAATTATTACTTTAGAACACGGAAGGTTTTCATTTAAACATTTCTATCCCTCTTCTTGAAATTCTATGAAGAAGAAGTGATCATTTGTTACCCTCATTGTCTTCATAAAAATCTTTGAAATTCCCACTCTTAGCAAGTGTTGCTTTCTGTCTGTAACAATGTTTATTTTCTGGCTCTAAATTCTCCTTCAATGTTCTAAGCAAAGATAGGAGAGATATACTAGTAAACAAGAACTATAAGTGGAATTGAGAATACTCCAAAATGGCCTTCATTCACTTAAATGAAATAGAAAGGTTATAATGAGAAGATTAACTTTGTAGGGTATTTACTTTGCATTGTCTCAAATCATTTTGTTTCGAAGTGCTGTTACCTAGGTTAGTTAGCTGCACTGTGCTTTTGAAACACTGTGGAAAGAATTATCTGTAAAGCCACCCCAGGCTTCTTCTATTCTTCACCCCTACTCACTTCTTCTATTACTTCCTCTAGGGAAGGCTGGCAGAATAGAATAGGGGTTTGGTTTTTCTGCTTGAGTGTAACCCTTGTTTTTTGAAGGTTCTATTTGCCTTTAGGTTTTTGAGAAAGAAGTATTTGAGAATTATCATGTTATGGGAGGAAATGAATTCCCCCCCCCTTTTAAACATCTTAAGATGAGGTTGCTTAATCACAATCTAAGTTCTAATAGTCATACCCGTATTGTTTTGAGATTTTGGCATGCAGAGTTTAGTATATGATTATGACTTTACTGCTGAAAGAGAAAAACAAGAGCATGTCACCTAAGTAAAGTAATAATTCTGAAAGACTTTGTCAAACATCAACAGCTCTATCACATGGTTAGTTTAATGGTAGGTACTAGGGTTGTAAGAAATTCTACTTTATGATACCATCAAAATAGAGATCTTCTGAATATTTTATTCATTCCTAAAAACACTTATAAGCCATGCACTTCTATTAAAATAATCTTGATATTTCTGCATGGTTGACTATTAGTAATGGTTGTAGGTTTTTTTTGATACTTCCTTTTGAGATAGGGTCTTGATCGATAGTCCTGGATAGCCTGTAACTCATTACATAGAGTACGCTGGCCTCAAATCTTTTGCAGTCATCCTACCTCCCCAGTATTTGGATTGTAGGCTATCCCCCCTGCCTAGTCTCAGTTATTGTTCCTATACACAAAGCAAGAAGACAAAAAAAATAAATATTCAATCATAAACCAAAACACCTGCAAATTTGGAATTTTGTCTTGAAAATGAAAGCACATAAATTATTATTGTAAACTGGGGACACTGGATAGGTTCATCTCTTTCTCAAGTGGCTACTATCTTGACTGCCCAAACCTTTTGAGCTTGTGATGCATGTATCTGAGGCCTCAAAAAGAACTGCAAGCAGCACTGGTACCATCTTCTGATCTTCTGTGTTGGATTTCATTCCTCACCTGAGCTGACATCCCTCCCCTAGCCTTCTGTGGAGAACAGCTGGTGTTTTATGAATGTATTAGATGAGGATTGAAAATTCAGAAATAATGATGAGCTCCCAAGGGCAAAATTCTAAAGTAGCTGCAGTTCATTTTTAGAAGCCACCTTCCTCTTGTTAACATACTTCATTTATTCTGCCCTAGATTGGGTTACTCCTCAGTGTTCCAGAGCTGACTCATGTCTCATGCATAGGTAGCTCTGAAGTACTCTATTCTAACACTGTCCCTCAACCGCCTCAGAACGTCTCTGTTTTATGTGTCAGTATTTCTTGCCCAATTGCCATTTAGAAAAAAAATGATGAAATCATCTTATTTAAAATATACATAGCTAATAAGGCACTAGTCTTCTGATGTATTTTACAAATTGTTCTGGGAAACAGAAAATTTAAGTCTGAAGAATCAAATTACCAATGATAAAATTTAATGCAGAGCTCAAGACCTGTATCTGGGCCAGCAAGCATTTTTTTTTTCACGTCTTAGGTTACATAACTCACATGCTTAAGGACAGATGCCTAAGACGTATTTCCATTATTTCTTTTCCAATCATTTTCCTATTAATTCAACTCACAGTTCATTCTGCCTTTGCCTGACACTTAAAGCTGAACAACATACATATACTGAACCCTTCGCAATGCTGAACTAAGTCACAGATTTTATATATGTAAAGTAAGTACCAATCTGAAGAAGAAAAAAAAATCACCTTTTTTGTGTGTGTGACATTGACAGTCTAGAGAGAAATCAGGTCCCCGAATCAGCCATTGCAGTACATCATGCTTGCTGTGAGCTGGTTCTGAAATCTGAAGGAAGGAGCACTGGTAGATTGGCATGTCCATTATCTGGGTAACTCAGAAGTTAGAGGGAAATCTCAGGAGAGCCATGTGAAGGAGATGGTAACTCCCTAAGTGAATCCTTGACCTTCTGCTCCAGCTCCCCTTTCATGATCAAAGGACTTCCTCTTGTTGTACTCTCTCTCTTTTTTTTCTTAAACCTCTTCAATTATTAGTTTATTAGAATCATCCAGAACTCATGTTCAGTATTCCTCCTCAAATTACATTTAACAAGCACAAATGTAAAAGAACCCAAGTCAAAATTAGATAACAGCATTCCATCACAAAAGCGCATAAAATTACAAGAATGTGATTTTAAAACACTGGTATTTTAAGAGAACGATAATCTCAAAAAGAAAAACAAAAAACAAAACAAAACAAAAAACAACACACAAAATTGCCAAATTGTTCCCTAAACTAAGCAGATTAAACATGATTAATGAATGAGTTTGAATTTTATAAGGAAAAGCAAATGGATTGGACAACTGGTACTAATATGCAAAGTTTATCCTCTTTCCTTGTATCTGATTTATAAAGGGACAATCCACAACATAGGAAAATATACCGTTCATTTTTAAGGTGGCATAATTTTTAAAAGCTGGTTCAACTAGTTAGAAATACCTTTAAACAGTCAAGTTTCCTGAGCAATCTGTATTTAGATAGAAGGGCAAAGGCATTATAGCCAGCGTTCTCATGACAGTCTTCGCTGGGACTAAGGTCAGCAAATAGTATAATGCAGTCTTGTATTTTAAGCTCACGTTTTTGGGGATACATTCTCAGGTCTTTTTTAGTAGGAGAAACTGCAAAATATAACTGTCATTACACAGTAATGGCAGTTAAAGGAGAGTCCTCATGTAACAGGTCAGACTCTTAGGTATCATACTACCTACTAGAACAGTGAGTGTTCTGTGAAAGGCACATTATAATCACCCTCAAAAGTTCCTTCCAGTACCTGATCATGTCCCCCTTTTCCCCTACCTCTTTCTTCTCCCACCTAGTTCCCTCCCTTCCTCTGCCCTCTGCTTTCTTCACCCTCCCAAGTGGGATTGAAGCATCCCCACTTGGGCCCTTTGGCTTGTTAACCTTCTTCAATTCTGTGGATTATACCCTGGGTATTCTGTACATTTTTAAAGCTAATATCAATGTATTAGTGAGTACATACCATGCATGTCCTCTTGGATCTGAGACACCTCATTTAGGATGATATTTCCATCTATTTGCTTCCAAAACTCATGATGTCCTTTGAAGGCCAGAAGAATGAGTGGAAATATGCAACCTGGAGTGGAGAGATGGGGTTGCCATCCCACAGTCAAAAACTCTGATCCAAAATTGCTCCTGTCTAAAAGAACTGCATGGACATAAATGGAAAAGAGACTGAGGGAAAGAAGGTCCAGTGACTGGCCCAAATTGAGACCTATCTCAAGGAAAGGCTCCAAGTCTTGACACTATTACTAATGTTATGGTGTACTTACAAACAGAGACCTAGCATGACTGCCCTCTGAGAGCCCCGACCAGCAGCTGATTGAGACAGAAGCAGATACTTACACCCAACCAATGGACTGACATAGGGGACCACTATGATTGAATTAGGGAAAGGCTGGAAGAAGTTGAGGAGGAAGATGACTCGTATAGGAAGACTAGCAATCTCAACAAACCTGGACCCCCAGGATCTCTCAGACACTGACACTAACCAGGCAACATACACTAGCTACTCCAAGGCCCCAAATAGCAGAGGACTGCCTGGTCTTGCCTCAGTGAGAGAATAACCACCTAACCCTTGAGAGACTTGAGGTCCCAGAGAATGGGAGGCCTGTCGGGGGTAGGGATATAGGAGATGGAAACATCCTATTGGAGACAGGGGAGGAAGAATGGGATGAAGGACTGTTGAAGGACAAAATGGGAGGGGTATAATGACTAGACTGTAAAAAAATATTAAAGATAATAATAGTAAAAATAAAGTTCCTACCACCCCCAAAATCTCTGCTGAGAGAAGAAAAATACAGCCATCAATATTTCATGTCTTTATACATTCTGTCTCAAAGTGCTCTCTAGGCATCTTACCATGAGTAGCTAGAAAGTCACTCCAAGCTGACAAAATTCTAAGAACAGGCCTTTAATTCTCATCAGTGATGCTATGTTGATGTTACTCCCTCCTGGACAATTCATGGCAGAGCCAGCATAATGCTGCAATCCAACAATCCAGCAATAGAAAGAAAGAGTCAAGATAATTAAGAATTCAATACACATACAGGGTGAAGCAGAAATAGTCACACCCCTTTTCCTTATTGCTTTCAGCCTTTTTATATCAATAACAAGCTTAAAGCAATGTTTCATTCTGTAATGTCATTATAAGTTCAAAGCAACAGTTTTTACATGGACTTACCTTATCATAGTATATACCTGTGGCTTCATCCTTAGAGCTGAATGCTTTTCCTTGAATAAAATTGTGTCTCTTGTTAGTATAATTATGAAAGTTCATTGTATTTCTTATTATTGCAGTCTTTACTTACTATTATGAAGTGGGTACATTCTGTTCTTGATTCTAACTTTATTACATCTTTCTGGCAAAACAACCAAAAACATCTCTTAAAGCTTTCTTCATTAGATTATTTGAATCAAATCAGGAATTCTATAAAAATCATTAATTCATCTAAACAGTATTCATGTATGTTCATCTTTATGTTGATCTGCAGGAAGTCTGCTCAGTAAGGTGTGCTAATGCCCAAGAATTCCTTAGGGCATAAAATGGAGACAGGAAAGTCATATCAGCTGCAAGAAGCAATCCTGAGATGAATTCTCTTGGATCCCTGCCTCTCAGAGCTGACTCATTGCAGATCATGCAAAGAAGGTGGACCACTTCCAGGAAGGTCACCTGCTAGCCTTAGTCTTTTCTAGATGGCTCCTGACCTATACCCTTAAGAAATTCTTGGGATGTAATTAAGCTTTAGAATTCCATTTTTAATATAGGGGTGTCTAATTCCAGCCTAGAGACTGATTAAGTATGGTTCAGGTTGCTACAAACATGTCCCAACACTTGCCTCAAACATTATGACTTTTTTCTGTTTTATTTTTTTAACTCTACTGCACAGTTCTAGAGTATGAACCTTGTATACAACAGTGTCACTTCACACTCATAATAACCATATGTATGCTCTCATGGTGATAGGCCAGCCATAGACTATGCTCTATGCATATATGCATAGACTGTGTGGCTCAAGACAATGCTTTGTCCAGTGTAGCTTAGATAATCAAATGTTGAATATAATCTGCTGTAGCAGAAGGTTTAATAGCCTTATTTGATTTTATGACATATTGTTAGATAATTAAGAGTTCAAGAGATCAAGATTATTCTCAGCTACATTGTAAATTAAGGACCAGCCTACACTATATGGATCCTGTCTCAGAAAAACAGAAAATAAAACAAAAAGTGCCGAGAGTATGCATGAGTTTGTACAAGAAATAATCTAACTTTGGGCAGGCAAGGTGGGTAAGTGGGTAAAGATGTTTGCCACCAAGCCCAATGTCCTGACTTTAAATCCCATGACCCACATAATAGAAGGAGAGAACTGACTGTAGCAAGGTGGTCTCTGAACCCCACACACATGCCATAGCGCACATTTGTCTCTACTCTATAAAACAAATAAGCGTAGTTAAAATTTTAAAGGCATGTTAATTTTTTTTCTATCTCTGCACTTTCATTTGCTATTAGTTTTAGGGGGCTTCCTTTGTTTGCTATCTTTTTCTGTGACTAAACACCATGACCAAAAGCACCTTGGGGATCTTGGGGGCTTACATGAAATTACAAGTTATAGACTATCACTGAAGGAGTCCAGAGAAGAATCTCAAAGCAGGAGCTTAAAGCAGTAACCCTAGAAGAACACTGCTTTAAGATTAGCTCCCCATTACTTGCTCAGATACATTTCTTATAGAGCTCAGGTGCACCAGAGTAGGGATAGCACAGCCAATGTACTGGGCACTCCTATAATGTCAATTAGTGCTTAAGGTAATGCACCATAGACCTGTCGAACAAAAGCTGAAAGAGCCACTTCTTCCTCAGTGATGTTCCTTCTCCCCAGAAGTGTCACGTTAGCAACCAAGGCTAATTGTGACAGAGACAAAAAACAAGTTATAGACAGATGTAGCCCTTTCTTATATTTGAGAAAGAGAGTCTGATTATTTGCTGATCTCTTTAGACAATGCTCTCTGTCAGATCTGTAAATAAGACCTACCAAGGCAAGCATGAGGTCTCCCTGTTTTTCCTCCATGACAGAGGATTCATCTCTGGTCCTCTTCATATCTATCCACATACCTGTGCCTACTTAGCACAAGTTCTGCCCATAGAAACACTACCAGGTCTTGGTAGAGACAGTGTTGAATGAGGCTTAGATGATATGCCTCCCTCTTTGCTCTTTTCTTTCTCTGTTCTATTTATGTTTGAGAAATAAATGTAAACTACATACTAAAATGAAAAAGAAACACATGAGATGTTCTTTTTTTCTTTTCTTTTATTTTTGTGATTGCTACTTAATTATGCTTCTCCCTTCTCTTTTCTGTCGCACATATCGCACGTAACCCTATTCACTCTCTTTCAAATTTGTGGCCGCTTTTCTCATTAATTATCACATGCATACAAATATTTTCTAAAACATAACCTGTTAGGGCAATATAATGTTACTTGTATGTATGTTTTCAGGGCTGAGCATTTGACACTGGACAACAAATTGGTGTGCTCTTCCCTGAGCAGAAGCACCTCTCCTGCTTCCAGCTTTATTCTATTGTCTGTAGTTCTTTGTGTGGTGTTGAGGACTCTTTGGCTGTCCTGCATCCAGTCTGGCACTTAAATAAAACAGAGAGAGGGAGAGCCAGAGAGAGACAGAGACAGAGATTAACATCCAAGAGAAATATTTGGAGATCATATAAAGAAGAGAGTGATAAAAATATATTCAGAAGGGTAGTCCCAAAGAAAATCATTCCATAAAATTATCCCTTTCTGAAAAACAGTGTGACAGTATTAGAGGAAATCAGAGTAAAATGGCATGCCCTCAGGTGTAAACAGAAGCAGAAAATAAAAGAACAGGTCTAAATATAACAAGGACTGAGTTTGCTTGCAAAAATGCTGACTTAGGAAAGATAAACAGCTACTCATTAGCACCACAGCTTTTGTTAACAGCTCCTTTAAGCCATTTCTGCTGTGCCTAGACAAAGGAGGGTGAAACATCTGACCCATCTCATTACCTCTGTAACATCAAAATGAGTTAATAGATATATAGGATTGTGGGTGTCATTTTGAACAGTAGCATTTCATAAAAGTGCTAAAGTGCAACCTGAAATACCAGCGGTGAGACAAGCAACCCATGAGTCAACTTTAAGAAGAGTTTGAAGGCAACAACTCTATTCCCAAGAGGAAGATGGTTTCCTGTCTTTGTGGCTAATCCTCAACTAACAAGCAAGGAACTGATGTGACACTGTGAAGGATTGCTTTAGTCTCTGGTGGCTGCATAGTGGCCCTGGGCTGGGTGACATCTGCCTCTCACTCACAGACTGGGTCTTGTAGTTCCTTGTCCTGATGCTCTTGAAGTTTTACACCATTCCTAACCTTCACAGCTCGTTATCTACCCAGTCTCTAAATATCTGAGCTTCTATTTAACTTATGGGCTCTTATTACATATTTCCATCCGAATCTCACAGATTCAGTGATGACATGCTCAGGCCTCTATCTGTATCCAGACTTCCCTTCTTAGCATGCAATTCAGATATCCAGCTACCCTGTAACTACATTTAATGGAGTGGCCCCAATGGTGCTAATTCTGCATAAGCAAGTCATTCAGAGCAAACCTGATCTCTTTTCCAACTTCCTTCCAAACTGCTATCATTACATAGGTTATTTCAATTAATACCATTAAGTAGCCCAATTTTACAGCCACCATTTTCCCAAGCATTCTCTCTTACGATACCGATACCGTATACCCATCAGTTGCTACCCAGCTCTTAGTAGAACAAGGTACTCATCTCATAGTTCATCCTCTCTACAGATTTCTTTTCTCTAGTTCTCCTGAACCATCTGCTATGCAAATATACCACACCAAAAAATTCTTCATGCTTTTTTATCACTGGAAATAAACCCTGAGGGACAAGTTATAGCAGCTCAGTCATATATATGGGTACAGCTATGATCCAGTGACTATGCAGTCATCTCATGATCCTTGCTTGCCCTCTGGGGCTTCTCTGCTTGTACACCAAGCATTCTCTGCATGAGGTCTTTATGCTGTCTTTAGATGTTCTAAATTACCATTTGAACCTTTATTACCCCAGATAAGTCATGCTTCTATTCCCCACCACTATCCCTTATTTACCCCATAAAACTTGTCAGTTACACACACACACACACACACACACACACACACACACACACACATATATTTGTATAGGTATGTGTGAATGTTTATATAAAGATTCCAAAGTTGTGTCACACTCACATGTATACTTTGTATATCTCACATGTTGCTAACCCATACAAAAAGACTTAGTTCACAAATTTTAAAATTTAGAATCAGTTCTGTATCAGAGCCTTGTTCTGCAAACTCTTGGGATACCCAATGCTACATTTTCAGCCCGTTATTTATCTCCTCAAACATGCTGTCCTCAGTATGCTTGCTTCCTCAACTGCTGCTCCTAATATATTCATTCGTCCAATTACATGCTGCTTTCAAAAGCATCCTAAATGCAGTGTTCTATTTATGGTGCTTCACACCAATGCGAAGTCTTAATTCCTTCATAATCACATTCATTTCATAAACACACTCATTGATAAATATGCATTTGGTGGTAAATGTGTTTACTGAAACATTGAAAACCTGGAAAAATTCACATAAATATTGCTTGAATTATGTGTATGGGATTGAAAGTGATCACCGAACTCAGCATTTAACATTCTAAATTATAATTTGAAAGCAGCTTTGACACAGTTTTTTTCTCTGCTGATTATAAGCTTAATCTTAATAATGTATAATCCTGGAGATGAGTTGCATTATTTCCAGCGTTATGTATGTATTTATGTTGAATATATTCATGTTAGCCTCCTTAGAAGATGAAATTTTTCTTTGCTATCTAGTCATACATCATAGCCATGAAATTAGCTTATTTCATATTTCTCTTTTGTATAAATTTATATACTTCCATGTGATTTTTATGAGTCACATTTTAGTAATTTACTATTTAAATCTCTACCAGAGATTATGTGGCATTAAAAATGGTTATTCAAAAGAAGTCAGTGTTATTGTTTATTAAATTATAAGTATCCTAAGCTAAAATACTTCATTATATTGAATATGTTGTTTAGTGATAGGCTTAGAAGTATACTGTTATTTATAAAATATATATATATATATATATATATATATACCTCTTAACAATGAAATATCTAAATAGATTTATGTAGAAATAACAAAATTTAGTATAATAGACATTTATATAGGTATTATTTTAAATAATAAAATATAATTGCAAAAATATTAAAATAACATTTAAATGAAAACCAGTCATTGTTACATAATTAAAACTATGGTAAATTAATAACATGGAGATTGCAAAGCTAAAATGTATCATCTTACAGGATACTATTCAAACATAAATAAATAAAAAATAGTAATTCATAAAATATGAAGCATTTCTAAGTAGAACCAATGAATGCCTCAAAGTACTTCATTTTAAATCATCTTACAGGCATGTATGAATATATGAATAATTTCAGTTTTTAATTACATTTTAATGGAAATAGTAACTACAGTAGATTCATATTTCATTGCCTTGACACTCTGCTTATGCATTAAGGATAGGAGGCTGTATTTGAAATCATTGCACTTTGGGGAGGCTAGCTTCAACCTTAGAATTACATGAAAAAGGTTAAGGTTGTGCTGTGTGGTTAATTAAAGCACAGCACCCAATAACCTACTTCTTAATTAAGAGGGTATTCTAACAGGATACTCATTTTATCCTCTTTCCAGCGGTAACCATAGTCCCTGTTTGACAGTCTACTGGTTAGCGAACAGATTCTCCTTACACCACAAGCCATGGCAAGAAATGTGTATTCTTACTCTGTAATCAATGCCATTCTTTTGAACTCAGTTATCCTCATAAATTCTGGGGGATATTAGTATATTTAAAAGCCATGGTCGATGTTCATAAGAATGATTACAGAGGTGGAACAAACCTGTAATTCAAGCACTGGTAAGGCTAAGGCAAGTTGATTCATCTGCTCAAAAAAAAACAACCTGAAAACTTTTGGAAAGTGCAGCCTTGTTCTGATACATCTCTGTATTATTCCATCCCGACCCATAGTATTTTAATCCAACTGATAGATAATATGTGACAGTTTTATATAAATTGATTAATTTATCACACATTCCCCTCCACAACACATTGGGTATGTGTACACACATCCTGCTTTAGACTCTCACTCTCAGTGTTGTAGTAAGGGGTCAGAGGCTCTTCTTTATGCCCATTGGTGAGGCATCATTATCCTGAAAAGTGACTGTGCTAGACATTGTGACAGTACATAATTATCCCCCTCCCATGCTTATGCTTTAATTCCTGGAGCTGTGAATTCATATATGATAAATGATGTGATTGAGAAAGTTTATCACTATTTTCATAGCAGCCATATTTATAATAGCCAGAAGCTGGAAACAACCCAAATATCCTTCAACAAAGGAACGGATACAGAAACTGTGGTACATTTACACAATGGAATACTACTCAGCTATTAAAAACAATGACTTCATGAAATTTGCAGGCAAGTGGATAGAACTTGAAAATATCATCCTGAGTGAGGTAACTCAGTCACTAAAGAGCAAACACGGTATGCTCTCACTGAGGATATTAGCCCAAAAGTTCAGAATACCCAAGATTCAATTCACAGACCATATGAAACCTAAGAAGAAGGAAGACCAAAATGTGGATGCTTCAGTGTTTCTTAGAAGGGTGAACAAAATACTCACTGGAGGAAATATGGAGACAACGTGTTGAGCAGAGACTGAAGGAAAGGCCATCCAGAGACTGCCCCACCTGGATGCATCCCATATACAGCCACCAAACCTGGATTCTATTGTGGATGCTGGAAAGTGCTTGCTGTTGGAAGCCTGATATGGCTGTCTCCTTAGAGGCTCTGCCAGAGCCTGACAAATACAGAGGCAGATGCTCGCAGCCAGCTATTGGACTGAGCGCGGGGTCCCTGATGGATCTGTTGGAGAAGGGACTGAAGGAGCTGAGGGAGTTTGCAGCCCCATGGAGGGAAGGAACAGTATCAATTGGCCAGACCCCCTGGAGTTCTCAGAGACTGGACCACCAACCAAAGAATACACATGGAGCCACCCATGGTGCTAGCCACATATGTAGCAGAGGAGGGCCTTGTTGGCCATCAGTGGGAGGAGAGGCCCTTGGGCCTGAGGGTGTTGGATGCCTCAGTGTAGCAGAATGACAGGAGGATGGGAGTGGGTGGGTGGGTGAGAGAGCACCCTCATAGACTCAGGGGAAGGGACGATGGGATAGGGGGTTTCCGAAGGAGAGACCTGGAAGGAGAAAAACATTTGAAATGTAAATAAAGAAAATATCCAATAAAAAATAAAAATAAATAAATAAATAAAAAGAAAATTTATGAGGCATGGTGGGCACTATCAAGATAAGTATAGTCCTCACCCCTCATCAAGGAAACACACAAAGACCATTACAGAAAACCACAGCTAGGCAAAATGCAAAGTCGTGACACCCAGTTCTAACTAATACTTTTATATTTTTTTAAAATTTTTATTGGTTATTATATTAATTTGTATTTCAAATGTAATCTCACTTCCTGGTTTCCCCTCCACAACCCCTCTATCCCACCTCCTCCTCCTGCTTCTATGAGGATGCTCTTCTACCCACCCACCCACTCCTGCCTCACTGCCCTAGCATTCCCCTATGATGAGGCATCCAGCCTTCACAGGACCTAGGGCCTCCCCTCTCATTAATGCCAGACAAGGCCATCCTCTCCTTGTTGGTGGTTTAGTCCCTGGGAGCTCTGGGGGCGGGAGGATCTGATTGGTTGATATTGTTCTTCCAATGGGGTTGCAAACCCTTTCAGCTCCTTCAGTCCTTCCACTAACTCCTCCATTGGGGTCCCCTTGCTCAGTATGATGATGGTTGGCCGCAAGCATCCGCAACTGTAAAACTGTATCAGTAAGGCTCTGGCAGAGCCTCTCAGGAGACAGCTATATCAGGCTCCTATCAGCAAGCACTTCTTGGCATCAGCAATAGTGACTGGGTTTGTTGTCTGCATGTGGGATCGATCCCCAGGTGGGGCAGTCTCTGGATGGCCTTTCCTTCAGTCTCTGCTCCACTCTTTGTTCTTGTATTTCCTTTAGACAGGAGCAATTCTGGGTTAAAATTTTTGAGAAGGGTGGGTGGCCCTATCGCTCAACCAGGGGACTCTGCCTAACCTCTCCATATGGTCTCTACAGATTCTCTCTCCCCTTTGTAGGTATTTCAGCCAATGTCATTCCAGCTAATGGTCCTGGGAGCCTCTTACTTTCCTGGCATCTGGGACTTTCTGTTGGCTACCCCTATTCCCCATCCCCCATTGCTACCCACCTCTGTTAGATTTCCTGACCCCCTGTATATCTCTCCCCAATCTCCTCCCACACCTGATCCTGCCCCCCGCCCTTTTCCTACTTTTAAAACATAACTCTTGCATCTAAGGTTTAGGCACCATTGCATGACGCAACAGAAAGATTTTAAGAGCCAGAGGAACAGGGAATTTGCTTTGAGATTGAATCTCAAAGAAATGTCAGAATCTATACCCACAAAGCCTCATCAGCATGACTGCCTACACATACCCTAAACAAAGATGGCACCATTAGACATGCCATAGTGGATGGGAACGACTTCACAAAATCTCAACACTAGACAAAACCAAAACAAAACAAACAAATCATCATCATCAACAACAACAACAACAAAAAAAACCTATAAGCAACTAAGGTATGCTGAGAGTGGAAGAAATAGTCTTTCCCCTGAACACAGCAATTGGTTATCCAATACTATACAGACCTAGAAGGTTGTATTTATGCATTCAAAGGTATATACATATACAACATATACATATACAACATATATGTATGGAAGAAGAATTAAAGAAAAAAGGCCATGAACTTTAAAGAGAGTAATGTGGACAGCACAGGAGGAAGAAAGAAGAGGAAATTATGCAATTCTATATTAATCTCAAAAAATCAAAAAGTATTTCTTAACAAAATAACATACCTTAACACCCTGTATTTTCATCTAGTGTAGTGGTCCTCAAGCAGTGGCACAAGAATTCTTTGGGGTCAAATGACTCTTTCATAGGGGTTGCATATCAGACCTCCTGTATGGGAGATATTTACCTTAAGATTTATAGTAGCAAAATCATAGTTATGTAGTAACAATGAACATAACTTTAAGGTTGGGAGTCACCAGAACAAGAGGACCTATGTTAAAGGGTCGCAGCATCATGAAAGTTGAAAACCACTGGTCTGGGGCAATCTGCACCACACTCATAACCTTAAAAACCATAATGTAGTAGTGTAGCTTAAGCTGTCAAAACCGCGATAATGTGTTATGGAATTAAGAGAAAGCTGGCAGCTCAGTTGCTGTGTTTAAGAAGTGATATCAGACTGAATGAAGGCTAAAGCTGAGCAGCAGGAGCTCAGTTCACAAACTTGAATGCTGAAGTCAAGTCAGGATGACTGCAGTGAGCTACAACCCCACCCCCACCCGTACCATCCTCTTGAGAATTTGCCTTCACTCTCTTCCCATCTTGAAGAGACTCTAAGAGCCTCTTACACAAAGTAAGATATTAGCTGGTGATGCTTGACGTCATTAGAGGCTGGAGATTTAATTTCTTCCCTTCACAAGAACTAGTATATAAATATATCCAAAAATGACAATGTTGGCATTTTTGAGAGTATCATAATGCAGTTGAATGCATATGAGTTACATGAAAGAAGAAAACACTTAGTGTCCGGGAAAAAGCTGCTTCAGCTCTTTTGAGTTTCCATCTATGGAGTGCTGACTGTGGCAGCTCTTCCCTGGCTCAAGGGCTACTTTGTCTATTAATTTGACATTCGAGAAATTAGTTACTTGAGTTTTAACCATCACACTTACTGGTAAGCAATAAAATCTGTCTTTTCAGGAAAACATTTTCATCCTTAGGAAAAGAAAGTGAAATTGCCTGTTAACTGTCAAATGCCACACTGCAGAAAAACCCAGGCTGCTCCAAAGTAAGTAGATCAGGTAGGAATAGATATAATGATAGACAAGGCTTGTCTGGAGCTGGGGAGAAGTTTGAGGCTGTGGTACAAACAAAAGTGAGGAAGTCTAGATGCTTCTCATTCCTCCACATCACCTTGTGTCAAAGTATACTCTATAGCTTTATCGGATAGCTTGTTAAAAGATGAAAATGTTTGCTCCTACCCAAAACCATATGCACTAAAAACACAAGCCCTGTGGGTGACTCTAATATTTGAACAATGACATTCTAATGTTAAAATCTCCAATTAGTCCCATTATGGATTGTTCTCCTAGGTGCCTCTAGACTGGCCTCGTTTGAGGAATATACACAGCATGTCTTCTGACTAGATTCAATACCCTGGAAGCTTAATCTTCTAAATGACTATGTGCAAATAAGAGCCCTTCCCACATGGCCCATGAGAGTCTCAAATGAAATTAGGTCAAAAAACGATCAAATCAGTGTCATAAGAACATGCGTAATGAATGAAACTTTAAAAGAATTACCTTTTTTAAATCTCGAGCTTATTTGATCTGTTTTCTGTGTTTGTCTATTTATAATATTTTCTGGGTAATAACAAAATATTGTAGTGAATATAGCTTGTAAACAATGGAGATTCAAATGTTTTTCTTCCATGCATATTTGCATAATTATTTTCAACATATATGTATTTGCCCTAACAGAGTTTACTTTGGCTTCTTTACCAAGAACCAAAGAGAGCCTCAAAATGACTAAAAATGAGTGTCAAAATAATAATGCTGGACTCAGTTTGGCATTTATTTAAAACACACACACAATTAAAGTGTGCTGTCTTTCAGTGTTAAGCTTTTTAGGCAAATGCCAGTGAGGAAGACCTTAATAATTTAAATACTCTTAGACTCAGCCTCTCTGTAATTAAAAGAAGATTTCAGGATAGTTGCTGGAAAATAGCTTGTACACGACTGTAGATTTTAAATACAGCTCAAGTTGGTAGCAATGACAGCTGATTTAATGGCCTTTTCTCTGAGATAGTGTTTATATGATAGTGTTTTAAAACATCATTTCCTGTTTCATTGTGTATCTGTAATGCTTGATGCCAAGTCTCTCTATTGTGCCTTGTTTTCTTTACGTTCCTTTGTGCAGTTTCAAACTGTATTTTACATATAGCCATACAATTTACATATTACATAGCAGTGTAATCAACCACTTTGACATAGTCTTAATAAAAAGAAAAAAGGAAAATAATATCTTGTTACAAAACCTCTCATCCCAAAACAAATCCAGAAAAAATATCACTCTTTCTAAATGGGTCAGTGTGACAAACATATTCAGTGACTAATCTTGTCTTGTTCCTTTGTTCACCTTTCACAGTCACTGCCTCAAAAACATAACAATTAACTAGATTCTTGGATTAACAATTAACTAGATACAAAACCAGTTCTTGCTACTTTGATGTCCAGAAAGTTGAATTTATATATTCACCATGAAATAACTCGGGGTCTTTTGTCCTATACGCCATCCTTCCTTATTACCTCCTGGCCTCTCTTCTAAACTTTGGGACTTTGCCTACATGTATCCCTATTTACACATGTTCATGCATAACTTACAGCTAGGATCAGCATATAAGGGAAAGCATACTGTTTTGTCTTGGTTTTCATTCTAAGTTCAAACCTCACTTCATACTATACTTTCCAGGTCCGTCTAACCTTCTGAATATGTCATGGTTGCATTTTTCTTTACACCTGAATAGTATTCTATTTTGTATACTTGCCACAACTTCATTATCCACTGAGCTGATGATGGTGGACACCAAGGATCATTCTATTTCTTTGCTATGATGAAGATAGAAGTAGTAAACATAGACGTGCAAATGGCTCTGTGGTAGTATATGCAGTCTCAGGAGTGGTATTTCTGGGTTTTAGGATAATAATTCTGTTTTAATTGTTTTTTTTTTGGCAGAACCTCCAAGTTTATTTCTATAATGGCTATTTTCAATTTGTACTCTCACCAGTAGTAAATAAAAGTTCTTTTTTTTAACATCCTGTCAAACATTTATTATCAAATTTGTTAATGATAACTGTGCAAATTAATTCTTGTTACCTTCTTACAAGCTAGAGTCATTTGGAAAGGGGGCGGGGACTTGGAAAGATTTCTCCATGGGATTGGCTTGTCAGCAGTTCTGTGGACCAAACAAAATGGGTATAAGAGGACCCATCCCATTGAGGGCAGTACCACTTCAAGGGAGTAGTCCTATTGTATAAAAAGCAAGCTAAGCAAGCCAGGGAGAACAAGCCAACAAGCAATGGTCTTCCATGGTCTCTGCTTCAGTTCCTGCCTCTAGTTCCTGTTTTAGCTTCATGTAATAATGGACTGTGAACTCAAATGAACCCTTTCCTCCCCTAAGCTGCTTTGGGTCAGTGTTCTATCACAGAACCCAAAACAGACTAGGACAAAGTCAATGCCTTTGACCCGGGAGAAGTCTCTCCAAGTAGTTTTAGCTTATATTTCCTTAATAGTTAGGGATGTTGAATTCTTCAAAAAATAACCATTGGTTATTTGTGTTTTCTTTTATGAAAACTACCTGTTTGGTTGGTATTTTGTATGTTTGTTGCTTCCTTGGTATTTCATGTTGCAATTCTTTGTAAGTTCTGAGCATTAGCCCCCTTCTGAAGGGTAGCTGGTAAAGAATCTATTCCATACTGTGGGCTGTCTGTGTGCTCTGCTGCCAATCCTTTTCTTGTATACAAGCATTTTAATTTCATACAGCCCCTTGTGTTGTACTTGAGGCTAGTTCCACTGCTGCTGCAGGTCTGTTCAAAAAGTTCTTGGCTGTCCCAGGGTCTCGAAGAATAGTCTCTATGCTTTCCTCAAGTACTTTCAACATTTTAACTTTTATTGTATGTTTTTTTTTACTCTTTTAAATATTTTCATAGCAGATTTATTCATTATAGGCCAAACTAAAAATCAATATTCTTCAAAGGGGTATAGGAAAACATCCTGAGAGGTTTTATTTTTACTTTATCCTTTAACTTAGTGGGGAAGGGGAGGTGATTGTGAGCTGTGGTGGTATGGGGAGATGGGGAGTTAGAGGGCAAGCTTCTGGTGTCAACCTTCCTTTCCCCCCTTGTTTGACATGAGATCTCTTTGCCTCTGAAAAAGTCAAGCTAGTTGGCTTTCTCACTTCTGGGGATTCTTGCCTCCTATTCCCTGCAGGCACTCTGAGACTGTGGATCTTTCTGCTACTGTGTTCAGCCTTCATACAGAGGTCGAGTCATCAGGCTTTGCCTAGCTAACACTTTGAACAATGAGCCATCTCCCTATCTTATTTTTATTATATTTTTTCTCATACCTAAGATTTATTCATGGCTAATGTAAACTTGTCTAAGATTTTCAAAAGTTCTAGTGTGGAAAGATTCCTAAACAAATACCTCTGGTTGTCTAAGCCGAAGTCAGTACCAGAATCCTACTTATTTTATTCCATACATACTAAAAAGTAGTAAATGTTCTGCATGGTGGTGGTGATGTTAAGTTAGACAAAATTGGCTGAAAATGGGGAGGAGCAGTGATCTGCCTTCTGAAGATGTTTCCTTTTCTTTTATTTCTTTTTTTCTTTTTTTGCAATCAGCAAGAGGTTTATTATTTCCAATGCATTCCTAGGGTTAGATCAAAATGAGTTGTAATTTCATGATTGAAATACTACCAAGAAAAAAAAGGGGGGGGATGAAAGAAATGCTTTTCCTCCCCTCCTCCCCTCTCTGGAGATAAGGCCACCTAGCTAGCAGATATTCCCTGTGGGATGGGTATTCCTCCCCTCCCCTCCCCTCCTCCAAGCACAAGGAAGATGCTTCCTTTTCAAATCATCTAGATTAGAATTGGAGCTTCTAGGAAATGGAGCTTCTGCATCAGCCTTACACAATTAGCATGAACATTACAGTTTTCCATATACTTTAACTCTCCATATTCTTCCCCAAAGGATATGAATTCAGTTCCTGGCATCTGCAACATGCTGTTCATAACCACTTGTAACTCCAGCTCCAGGAGATCCAACACACCTGGACTCTGCAACCTGTTCTCACATATACAAATCTAGTCATACACACACATGCACACACACACACACACATACACACACACACACAACTGTAAAATGATCAAAAATAAATTATTAAAATAAAATTGAAAGAATATTTTTGTTATAATTATTCATGGGATAGTGGATTTATTTATTTATTTATTTGTATTGACTTAAAGATTGCTTTTGTTTAAAAAATTGTATGTGATTATCTTTAATAATGGGCAAAGTATTTTTTTGTATATTCCAAACTACTACCCATCTTTATTTTCTGTTTAATTTCTTCAATATTGTTTTACCCAAAGATAATAATGATATGTTCTTTGAATAACATACTGTTAATATAGGAAAAATATTAATAGTGATAAATTCTGAAAAGCTGAGAGATTCTTTCTACTCTGAACTCCTGCTAAAGACTACCATGGAAAACCACACACATTGCTGCCTTTTTCACTCATACATAAAACTTTCTTATACAATTGTCATTTTGTAGTAACATCGACTGTTAGTGTACCTACTTTAGTTAGTTTGCTTTGGTTAGTTTGGGTTCAACTGAAGCAATAGATAAAGAAGAGAATGTCATTCAGTCCTGGAAATTATCCTACTAATACCAGCATTGCTGTTTAATTCTCTAAGATACTGTATGGCTACGGGAAATGAGACTCAACAGAAAAGTATGTTTTATTTCTCTGAGATTCTCAACCAGAAGAAGAAAAGAAGAAAAGAGAAGGAGGGGGAAGAGGAAGAGGAGGAGGAGAAAGAGAAGGAGGAGGAAGAGGAAAAAAAAGAGAGAGATAAATAACTATAAAGAAAGAAACAAAGAAAATTGCTTGTTCTTGAACTATCTTGAAGGTGTTCTAAGATTTCATACTATCTATCCCCTTGGCCACACTGACTAGGCACACCCCTGCCATTCCCTGAAACCTGAAGTTCTCAGAGGTGATCTCTGCAGACCACACTGTCTATCCCCATCTTTGTCTCCAGTTTGTCCCTGTGCCTCAAGGGGACTCTTAGGTGGCCTCAGTTAAAGATAGATATATGGCTGACTCTCAGCTGTAACATCAAAATAATCTATTTCATTTTAATCTATAAAAGCTTCATTTGAAAGTATTTTCAGAAAAAAATCCACACAACTTTCTTGAGAATTTAGACTGCAGATGTCCATATGAAATATGAGGAAAATTTCAAGATATAAAAATTTCAGAAGATAACTTACAGAATAGTGGAGGACTTTCTGTGGAAAAAGTTTTGATATATCACAAGTTGAGGTCTATATGAATTTTATATGAGACCTGTTATATTTTCTGCTTTGCATATCAAGTTTTCTCCACCTGAAAATCAAAATGTATTTTTCCCTTTATTATCATTTGCTCCTAAAATAACATTTTGGCAAAACTTAGAAATGGTTTCTTGTTGATCTAAAAACTATATCCTGAAAGTTATGTACAAAGAAAGTTGAATCCTGGTAAATCTGTGTCATGCCTTCTAAAAGGATAAGATCTCTTTTAGAATTTCTTTTAAATTATTTAGACTACACGTCCACAAAAAGTTCTGTTAACCCTTAGGTATCAGGATTAGGATTTTGCTGAAGACTTGAGTAGGACTGAATGTCTTCTCTATTCTACTTATGATAAGAAGACATCTAGCACACAGTAACACACACACATGCATATACACGCACACACAAATGCATGCACACACATGCACAAATGCATGCACACACATTCACACATACACATGTTTACCCTGGCACACACAAATATATACACTAACATACACTCATACATGCCTACACATATCAACACACATTAACACAGACTAATATATACACTAGAGTATATAGTAACACACATTAATGCATACATCTACTAACATACAAATTAACACATACACATAGACACCAACACACACAATATCACACACACAATAACACATACACATATATATACACACACTAACACCCATATACATATATTTATGTATAATACAATAAAATGTTGTTTGTGTGTTACAAAAATAAATGTGTGTGTCTGTGTATGTATGTGTAATACCACAAAATTCCACAAAGTTCCCTTCTGAAGTGGAAATTTCTGGTTTTGTTGGAGACCAGTTGTATCATGTGATATTTTTCAGGAAACTGTCTTATGAGAGGATGTTTTGCTGAAGCAGACATATAAGAGGGTGTTTTTCTGAGAACAGACAGGTGGCATTTTTCTGGAACCTGCCTAGAAAAAGGGCATGTGATGTTTTGCCGGAGCAGACACTTCATAAGACACATGATTCTTGGAAAGAGTATGGGTATAACCCACCAGACATTGGCTGACCCTCTGGCATTCTTTCATATGGCTGGTTTTCATTGGACTTTGCTGAAGCAGTCTTCTCAACAACGCTCTGGCATTTGTTTGCCTTGCTTTCTTCTCTGATCTTGCCATAACTTCATAGAGAGAAATTAACCAAAGAACTTCTGGCAGTGTTCCAGCTGCTTCTTGTTGCTTTGACAGACTTGTGCCCATAGGTGGAGCCTCGCAGTTTCTTCTGGATCAAGCAGCTGCTGCTAATTTGTGTTTGGTGTTTTACTAGTGGACTGGACTGCTGACAATAAAGATTGGAATCACCCAATAGAACTATTTCCAAACAGGTCTGTTTCCCCCTTGTCCTATTAACCATCTTCCTCTCCTACCTTTGGTAAGTGGGCTATAAAGGAGGTTGAAGTGTTTAAGAATCCTTATTAAATTAGGTTTTAAAAAGTATAAGCATGTACCCTTCAGTCTCCATCAGTGTTGTTGGTTATAAATAATTGTTACAGCAAAATTAAAGACAGAAATTCATGTGTTTCTGAGTCTCATCTATTCTATCCTCTCTCTCTCTCTCTCTCTCTCTCTCTCTCTCTCTCTCCAACTTAATTAGAAAAGCACAATGCAAAGCAAGAACTCATGAGTGTGGTCAGAACTACAGTCAGTGGTATCAACACCAAGCTGTGTGACATTAGGAAACTAAGATTTAACTTTCACTGCTTTTGTTATAAAATGATATCACAGTACTATCCTTCTAGGATTGATGCAAAGCTTGTGTGAGATTCGTCTACCTTGTTCTCTGGAGACAGATCTCTAATTAAAGATGCTGTCCTTCTGGTATCAGAGAATTTCTACATTCCAGTAAACAACAGAATATAGACAAATAGCTTTGACAGTATGATAGGATTCTATTTTTTGTTTGTTTGGTTTGGTTTGGTTTTGGGGTGTGTGTGTGTGTGTGTGTGTGTGTGTGTTTTGTTTGTTTGTTTTGTTGTTGGTTTTTTGTTATTTGGTTTTTTGGTTTAATAAAAATGAATTTGTAAGACTCCCTACACTCAATTATTCAATTTGGTGAGAATGTTATCAGCACAGCTTTGGGATTCTAGCATATGAAGAATGGGACCAGTAGAAGAGTTCTAAGTGTAACTCTGAATACATGGTGCATGTGGGGATAGTACTCTGCGGGGCAGCATAAGGCACCGAGGCTGTAAGTTCCCTTAACTGGCCTTCGACATTCATACTCTCTTCCTGCTCCAGTGTACAGGCCTCTTCATGGATTGTCTCTCTATAATTGGTGACTGATTGTCACCACGGTCTTTGTTCTACAAAGGTAGCAAAGGTTAAACAGCTTGTAAACGGACACACTGTTTCAAAATCCAGCTCATCTCCTTATCTTTCTATACCAACCTTGACCAAAATACATCCTTATCGTATCTCAGAAAAATGTCTTGTGAGGAAAACCAAATTATTTTATACTCTAACCTTGGAAATTTTAAATGCTTTGAAGTTTTAACACATTTTTCAAATGTTTAAGATATTTGATTGTTTGGTTGGTTTTGGATTTGTGCTTAGTTGTTTCTAACTTCATATATATGATATATATAATTTTGGTATGATGAGCATTTTCATCTATTTTCTCTATTTACCTGGTTCCCTACATCCAACCAATGGACTGAAGTTGGTGACCCCTGTGGTTGAATTAGGGAAAAGCTGGAAGAAGGAGAGGAGGAGAGTGACCACATAGAAAGACCAGCAGTCTCAACTAACTCAGACCACTGAGATCTCTCAGACACTGAGTCACCTCCAGGCAGCACACAATAGCTGGTACGAGGCCCAGACACATATACAGCAGAGGTCTGCCAGGTCTGGCCTCAGTGAGAGAAGATACATCTAGCCCTCTAGAGATTTGATGCCCCTGGGAGTGGGGAGACTGCTGGGGTGGGAGGGTGGGGACATCCTCTTGGAGACAGAGGGGAGGAGGAATGGGATAAGGAACTGTTAGAGGGTAGACAGGGAGGGGGATAAAAAAAGATAGGTAAATATATTTTTAAAAGACTAAGGTAAAGTTCTTGAGGTTGTATCTGATGCCTTTGGGCACCTTGTTAGTGCAATGTTACCAGACATTGACATTTCCACTTAAGAAAATTTCTAATTGTTCCAGACAGCCTGGCAATTGACCCACAGTTCTCAAGGAAAAAGACCTTGCAAGCCAAAATAAAATGTAAATAACTGATCACAGGAGAATTATTCCTCTGACCAATAGGACTCTATATTTGGATGCATCTTTGTGTGAAACATATACCACATGAATTGAAACAGCATGCATTGGTAGAGACCAGCTATAAGCACCAGATAATCACAAAATTATCTAACCACACCATTCCTTGAACATGGGTAACACATAATAGGTCTTAAGTAACTACCCATTTGTATTGTTTTGGTTTTTGTTGTTTTGGTTTTATTTTATTTTTTGGCTTACTGGCTTTTTTATTCGTTTACTTATTTTGATTTTTTTCTTTCTTGTTTGAGAAAGAGAGAGAGAGAGAAGAACTAGAAGTTGATTGGATAAGTAGGTAGGGAGAATCTAGGAGGAGTGGGAGAGGAGAAATGTATGTATATGTATGTATTTGTATATGTGTATGTGAGTGTGTGTATGTGTGCATATATATATATATACACACATATATATATGAGATATATATATATATATTGTATTGAGAAAGTCTTATTTTAAAAGACTTCTCAGAACTAATAATACACAAACATATGACATAAATTTCCAGAAGAGGAGATTTAGTAATGCAGTTCATAGTTTAAAACTTCTAAGGAACATGGTATCTTTGTTATTGAAAAATACAATAAAGAATATTGGTAGGAATTCTACATATTGATTGAACGTATCAGTAGAATATTAATTGTAAAATATTGTAAACAAACTTCTTCACTAAATATTTTACCAGTAAGTAAGTTTAATTAGTTCAATGAGCACTGATTAATTCTATGCCAAAATGTCCATGTGTTATTGATCTAATATACAACTGAGGGATATTTAAATAACATTGTAAATAATGAGGTAATGATTTTCAAATTCAGCATATACATAGAATTTATAATTATCCCTTTATTGAAATAAAATAAGTTACATAGAGGATCTGTTTATTTCAAAGAATAAAATAACTTTATTTCAAGATTAAAATGTTGGGTGTGTGCTTGGGTAGAGGTTCATCCTAGAAACAAGCAAACAAAACTGTTTGATAAAAACAGAAAGAGTGGGGCTGGAGAGATAGTTCAGTGGGTAAGAGCACTGAATGCTCGTCCAGAGAACCCAGGTTGAATTCCCAGCAACCACATGGCAGTTCACAACTGTCTATATCTCCAGTTCCATGGGATCCACCAACCTCAAACAAACATATATGCAGGAAAATCAATGAAGATAAAAATAAATAATTAAAAACAAAAATAAAAAAATTTAAACAAAACCTAGGGTAGGGAAGGTGGCTCATCAGGTAAAATGCTTGTCACAGAGGTCTGCTGATTTAAATATGAACCCAGAGAACCAGTAAAAGCAGAGGGAGAAAACTAACTGCACAGAGTTGTCCTCTCCATGTGCATTGTGACATGCATGTATACCAACCTCACACTCTCATCATACACACACATACTATTAAATAAAAATTATAAAACAACAGAACTAACATTTCTATACAATCCATCTTAATATGAAGGATCATCGTCATGCAAAGTGTTATTCAGTAAATATCTAGTAAAATCCACAATCTTTGTTAACTAAAATAGTTTTACTGTTATTTGAAATATAGCATTTTATAATGAAACTTCCCTTTATAATGGCTTCCTTTAAATAAAATGACTCTAATATCACAGATTGTTATATTTGATATCAGATGGCAAACTATTTTGACTATTATTTATAGTTCTCCATACAATCTTTAAATATGCTACCTAAATTATTAGTATTATAAAGGAAGCCAAAATATTCTCATTTATTTAGTAGACATTATATTTCTTAATAAACTTATTAATGCTACAAGTTATTTACATGCCTCTTTCACCAATATTTGTTTTCTCCTATGATTTTTAAAGGAACTAGAAATATATGGATTTCATATTCTTTCTTATAGATATATATTATTATAAGAAAGAAAAACTGTATATAAGGGATATATTTTCTAAATATTCATTAATAGTACAAGTAAAAGATAAGATTCTAGGCATTTTATTTCAGAAGGAACTTTAGGAGACCGAAACAGAGAAGTAGAATCAGTAATAGTTTCTGTTCATTGTGGATCCACAATCTAGAAGATGTGTAATATAACTACGTCCTAGTTCTTCATGAAATTCGCAGGCAAACGGATGGAACTAGAAAATACCATCCTGAGTGAGGTAACCCAGCCACAAAAGAACACACATGGTATGCACTCACTGATAAGTGGATATTAGCCCAAAACCTCGTAATACCCAAAATACAATTCACAGACCACATGAAGCTCAAGAAGAAGAAAAACCAAAGTGTGGGTGCTTTGGTCTTTCTTAGAAGGAGGAACGAAATACTCATGGGAGGAGACAAAGTGTGGAGCCGAGAATGAAGGGAAGGCCATCCAGAGACTGCCCCACCTGGGGATCCATCCCATATACAGACACCAAACCCAGACACTATTATGGATGCCGAAGTGCATGCTGACAGGAGCCTGATATGGCTGTCTCCTGAAAGGCTCTGCCAGAGCTTGACATATACAGAGGTGGATGCTTGCAGTCAACCATTGGACTGATCACAGGGTCCCCAGTGGAGGAGTTAGAGAAAGGACTGAAGAAGCTGAAGGGGTTTTGTAACCCCATAGAAAGAACAACAATATCAACCAAGCAGAGCTCCCAGGGTCTAAAACCCAAACCAAGGAGTACACATGGAGGGACCCACGGCTCCAGCCTATATGCAGCAGAGGATGGCCTTGTCGGACATCAGTGGGAGAAGAGGCCTTTGGTCCTGTGTACGCTCGATATCCCAGTGATCCCAGTGTAGGGGAATGTGTGGGCGGGGAGGTGGAAGTGGGTGGGTGGGTGGGGGCACACACTCATAGAAGCAGGAGGAGGGGGCATGGGATAGGGGGTTTCTGTTGTGGGGAAACCAGGAAAGGATAACATTTAAAATGTAAATAAAGAAAATATCCAATAAAAATTTAAAAAGGTTATGAAGCATTTTTGAGTTAACAGGAACTTGTAGGATTTTATTCTAATTACTGATACATGAAAACTTAAAGAAGCATACAGGTTAGAAGTAGATTGTTATCGTCTCTGACAAAGTAAATATGTAGAAAACCATAATGAATACACAAATATGTACTAGAGAGAATAAATGAATATAGCAAATTATAGTCTGTTATTTTGGCATACTAGCAATGGTAATTATATTTTTGAAAAGCAATTATTACATCTGGGCAGTGGTGGTGCATACCTTTAATCCCAGCACTTGGGAGGCAGAGGCAGGTGGATTTCTGAGTTCGAGGCCAGCCTGGTCTACAGAGTGAGTTCCAGGACAGCCAGGGCTACACAGAGAAACCCTGTCTCGAAAAACAAAACAAAACAAAACCAAAAAACAAAACAAACAAGCAAAAAAACCCAAAACAAAACAAAAAAGAAAGGAAAGGAAAAGGAATTATTACTTTTATTCATATCTAAATATGTGATACTCTTGGAGATCACATAACAAAGGAAAGATTTTTCTCTGAAAGCTGTCAGACATTGAGATAAATTAAACAATATAAATAAATGAAGACAAAGCAATTTTAGGGGATGAAAACCTTAGTTCCACACTAAGTTTCTCAAAATGTGTTTGTAGATTTAATGCAACCTCAGTTATAAATTGAACATGTAATAATGTGACTTTAACGAACAAATCAAAACTTGACTTGAAAATGTGTTATGTTAAGCAAGGAAATCACTAACCAACCTTGCCGTAGATCTAAAGGAAAACTAGAAGTACATTATCTGGGCAATGTTATAGATCAATATACTGGAGTCCAGAAATAACACTATTATTATTATTATTATTACTATTACTTATATTATTAATAATAGTAATTAATATTACTATTATTATTAGTCTAATAATAATATATAATTAGCTACTTTTAAAAAAACTATGTAAGACAATTCAATATAGATATAATAGAGTCTCCTTTTTTATACTTACTCAGTTATTTGCTGTGGGGCATGTTCTTGAGTAGAGGTCAGAGGATAACTTACAGTGGTAAGTTCTCTTCTTTTACCTGTGGCTTCTAGGAATAGAATTCTCATTATCAGTGAATACCCCTACGCACTGAGCCTTCATCCAAAATATTGTCTATAAATGATCCCCAAAACAAACATGTATTCTATGAAAAGATGGAAAATGTTATGACTTTTGTCATTAACATTTATCATTACATTATTATGAGGTGTAAGGTATAAAGTATGTTACAAAACATAAAATTATTTAAAATAACATTAAGCAGAGCACTTAGAACAGAAAGAAGTATTTTCAACTTTGCGGTATGTTAGTATTTTGGGATAACAAAAAAAACTAAAAAAAAAAATTATGTTTGATTTCATTAAAAATAAAAGTTTTGTTCTTTGAAATACCTAGTCAATAACATGAAAAGGTTGGTGGTGAGAAAAGCCCATGGAAGGCACGCATCTGATGAGATTTCTATCAATCATACATAGAGAACTCCTATCACACAGTAACAGGGAACCTTTTATAAAAACAGCCAGATCCTTGAACAAATATTTAACAAGGAAAAAATATGTAGTTCAAAAGAAAATGTGGATATTATTATCATTTTTCATTAGGGAAATGCAAATCAACACCAAAATGAGGAGCCATGACAGAGTCTGTCTAATTAGGAAAACTGATTTTCACATTTGCTTCCAAATTAACATATGAAAGTGATGTACAGAATGTTTTCTGAAAGAGATAGTTTAGAGTAGAATGGTAATACGTTTTCAAGCCCTGTCATTTTGGGGCTGTGACCTCTTTTGTTAGAGAAATTGCTCTACTCCTGGGGCCATGGTGGGATACAAGGCACAGACTAAGGGTGTCATAAAAGGGATGGTGAGTTCCTTGGAAAGAGTTTTCAAATTTTGTGTTTCCATCCTGTACTTTCAGAATTCTGAATTTCCAATAGGAGAAGGTATAAATAATCAAACATCATCCAGAAAAGTGTGGTATGTCATGAAGAAGCCATTTTGATTTTCCATTTTTCATACTTCACTGAATAGCAGGAATAGGAGAAGGCACAAGAACTCAGGAGCACTATGCCAGTCAACCCATCTGTCGCTTTCCATGACAGGATAGCTCCATAGGCTGTGTAGGAATAACATCACTTGAGTCTCTTAGATCAGTGATTTTCTGAAGATGAGGAGAGGGTTCAGTGGGTAAAGTGAGGATCTAGTCCCACCACTCTTATATGAATACAAGAGCAATAGTATATTTCTATAACACCAGTAGAGCACAGTGTGGGGAGAGGCATGGATCCCGGGAGCTTGATGGTCAGGCAGTCTGAAGTCTGATACAGTAAGCTCCAGGCTCAGTTGAGAAACCCTGTCTTACCATTCAAGGTGGACAGCAGTTGAGGGAGGGACACAAGTTGAATTAATGTCAACTTGTGGCCTGTAGGAACAACAGGTGGTATGTGTGTGCACAGATACACACATACAAACAGAAAGAGAGAGAGAGAGAGAGAGAGAGAGAGAGAGAGAGAGAGAGAGAGA
>JADRCH010000102.1:3514517-3554517 GCA_019843965.1 Rhynchomys soricoides
GAGAGAGAGAGAGAGAGAGAGAGAGAGAGAGAGAGAGAGAGAGAGAGGGAGAGATTAGTCAGCAAAAGATCAAAAGTCCTTTGGCAGTTTGCATCTTGGCAGGTACACTCTGGAGATGCTATGCTCTTCATTTTGGCATCCCTGGGGACCATTTGCTCAACAGTGCACTTCAGATGTTAAGTGCCCCATAAACGCTTGAATCTATTACTACCAAGAGACATTGTATTAAATGTTGCAAAGTGAAAGTCTGGGGATACTTTCAAACTTCTAAGCAGTTAAAAATGCATTAAGAACTTAAATCTTAAAGCAGTGGACAATGAGGTGGTGGGTGTGCATCATTGTTTACAGATTCTCGCAAAATATACTAAGTATTACTTAACTATAACTATAATACCCTAGCTATGGTGATGAGAAATAATAATGACAAATTAGTAGCACTTCTAAAATACAAATTGGCAGAATTCTTACTTCTAAATTTTTATCCATGCACTTAATATATCTGAAGATATGGGTGACTTTTAAACATCGTCTGATGAAAGCAGCAATAATGCTTGATATTAATACCCAGTCAACATCCCATTACTATTAAAAAAAATCTCTGCCTAGCAGTTGGCTAATGCATGTTTCAAGTCTTGCTATATCTATTACCTTCCTATTTTTAAAGTGTTATTTCTTGAGGAAATTGATTTTGTTCCTTTAGTTCCCTTTGGTCTGTATTGCTCTGATTGCTTCCCTGTAGTGTTACTGAGTGAAATGCTGTGCACCCTTATCCTTGTAAATTCATAGTTGGACCTAGGTGTTTCATTGGTTAATGTTCAATACTTTTTTGTTTTCTATTTAATCAATCACTGTCCCTGCTCCTGGTCCCCCTTTCCACAGTCCTTCCTCCACCCTCCACATTCTCTGAGTTGAGCCGCCCCCGGAGGCAAGTCAAGTCTTTGGAGGGCTAGGTGCTTCTTCTCTCACTGAGGCCAGATAAGACAGCTGAGTTAGAAGATCAGATTCCACAGACAGGCAACAGCTTTAGGATAGTCCCCGCTCCAGCTGTCTGGGACTCACGTGAAGACTAAACAGCACACATCTGTTTTAGAACCAGTGGTTTGCCCTTCTGTGGCATTACCTGTGTCTATTGTACCTGACATGCTTTGAATACTTTAAGCATGCTTGAAATACTACAGCTTTTTAAATGAATATGTCAGAAAAATATCTGTATTCCCATGTTTGCAAGAGTTAATAAATTAGCAATTTGACATTTGTCCTTATAGCTGCGATATGTGCTTTTGGAATCTGATACTCTCCACAGACCTCAATTCCTGCAGCTGCAGATACCCTGTCCCCTCTCTTACCTCTCCTTAAAAGTCTTCAGCAAGACTTTAAGTCTGTACCATTTCATGTAGAACTCTGTGCCTGAGTGAAAACCCATTATAAAATTAAGAAGTCTGTCTAAGGGATTTAATTTAAAAAAGTAGTATGAATCAGAGTAAAACAGTAATGAAATATGACACAGGGAAGTATTTGTGTGGGAAAATAGAGATATTTCAGTGCTATAACATCAGAGGTAATATGTTTGACTATCTATTAAACCACATGTATCAAGTACAGTTAAAGGATTTTGGTTTGAATATAGACTGCATCAGAATGACAACTCAAGGAAAAGACAGTCCTCTAGCCAGCCAAGTACTTTTGCTGTTCAGTCTACCATGGTAAAGTACTTCATTTACTCTAGTGTACTAGCATCAGCTACCACTTTCTAAGCAATGTGAAAGAGAAAAAACTAAAAACTACCAAAAAATTGACTTAAGCTCTAGTTAGAAATCACACCGTAACCAAAAGAAAAAAGAAAACACAAATATTCTCCACTAGGTAGTCACCATAGTCAAACAATAAATCACCTTTGAAATGGTGAAATTACTGTTCATAATAATCTTATTCTATGCTACACTGGTGTGTATCTCCCAGATTGCATACTATTCCCCAGGATTATTCTGGATTAACAGACATCAGAATACCAATTCTTTACTTCCAGCAAACTAGATTTCTACTATCAGAATTTGGAGAGAGGACCGACCTGAGAAGGAAAGAAAGACCACTTAAGTGTTATTGCCACCCTCTGTGTGGTGTTCTAACAAGGACATTGCAAGTAGCTCTAGCAGTGATCTCTTGGGAGACTTTCAAAGGAGTTATTTGTACACAAAGTTATTGTGGGAGTTTTCAGTTCATTTGTCAGAAAAATTTACACAGCACAGCATTCCCAGAATCACAGGGAGGCACAGGAAGAGACAAACTTCATAGTGCATCATTGCATTGAGACACTGCAGTAAAATTATCAACAAGTCATCTCCTAAATATCTATTTTGGTTAAATATTTGTTTTGCACTTATTTTTTAATAAAAATAAATCATGGTATTCATTTGTTTGTTTTCTGATTTTGCTCTTTATTTGAATACCAGAGTCTGTTTTAAGACTATACCAGAATATTTTTTAGATATAATCATAGCAATGAATATTCATAATATATTTTTCAGGTTGGATATATTCATTATACAGTGCATTAGGTTAAATAAGGACATGTACATTTAGGCACATAATGTACTGAGAACTTATTTCACTCCAAGACTTCCAAATCCTTCCTTTGTCAGCTGCATTATTACTCCCATTTATTAACCTAGACAGATTTACTTCATATATATACATATGTGTGTATACACACACATACTCAAGGAGTAATAAGTGAGAAGAAACTACTCAATATTTGCCTTTCTGAGATTGCCTTAGTATACTTAATTGTCTAAAGTTGCATCTATTTTCCTACAGATAACATAATTTTGCCATTTTTGTGTCAAAAATTATTCCATATATATATATATATATATATATATATATATATATATATATACTACACATATTTATTCTTCATCTGCTTCTTTGTTAACGGTCAGCAAATTTTGTTCCATAGCTTAGTTATTATGAGAAGTGCTGCCATAAACATTACTGTACAAGTATATCCATTATATGTTGTCTGAAGTCCGTGGGTAGACACCCAAGAGTTATCATGTTGTTCTACATAGAACATCTAACTGTAATGCTCTGAAGAACATGCATACTCATTTCATAGTGGCAGAACTAGGTATCTTCCTCTCTGTTAGTATACGTAGGTTGCCTTCTGCCCACATCTTCACCAGAACTTGTTTGTTGTCTTAATGCAAGGCATCCTGGCCATTACATACAATGCAATCTCAGGGTTGGTACAACCTGATTTCTTTGTGGCTCATGAAGTTGAACATTGTTCTTGTTAGTTGGTGTTTGTTCTTCGTCTTCTGAGACTTATTGTCATTTTATCATCCCACCTATCTACTGGATTCTTAGGTTTCTTGATTCTATTTCAGTTTTTAGCTCTTTCTATATCTAGATATTACTTCTGTCATATGTATGATTAACAGCATTTTTCTCTTACCTACACTGTCAGCTGTATCTTCACTCAACTGTTTTCTTGGTTGTACACAAACATTCTTATAATTACCCCCACTTTTATTGAAAATAGGTTCTTTCTAACATAATGTATCCTGATCACATCCTCTACTTCCTCTACTCCTATCAGTCCCTCCCCACCTACCCTCCCATCTGGATCTATACCCTTTCTAGCTCTCATTGGAAAACAAACAGCATTCTAAGGGATAATAATGAAACAAAATACAGTGATAAAAGAAAAACCAACACATTTGGAATTGAAACAGAAATAACAATGAAACCAACAGTAAGAAAGCAACACAAGAGAAGGCACAGCACAAGAAACAGAGACCCACTCATTTGCACAGTAATGAATCCATAAAAGCACTAAAGTGGGGGAGATACTATATATGCAGAGGACCTGGGGAGATCCATGCAGGCTCTGATGCCCAAGCTTTCTTAATCTCATGAGGTCTTACCTGTCATCATTATCTCCTGAGAACTGGAATCCTATTCAGAAAGTCTTTGCCTGTGCTTATTATATATTGAAATGTTTTCACCTCTAACAGTTTCAGAATTTCATGATTTACATAAAGGTCTTTGATTCATTTGTGGTTGATTTTTATATGGGGTGAGAGACACGGATCTAGTTTCATGTTGTTACATTTGGATTCCAATTTTCTCAGAAACATTTGCTAAAGAGGCTACATTGCTCTACTGTATGCTTTTGGCACCTGTGGCTAAAGCTGCAAGTGCTTATACATGGGTCCTCTGTTCAATTTTTACTGATCTATATGTCTGTTTTTGTACTGGAACCATGCTGGTTTTGTGATGTATGCTTTGTAGTATAAACTGAAATCAGGAATGGTGATAGTTCCACATTTACTTTTTACTTGGGGTTGTTTTGCCTGCTAGGCCTGTTTACTATTCCACATGAATTTCCATACTTTTTAATTATTATTGTGAAGAATACCATTGGAATTTTGATAGGGATTGTGTTGAATCTACAGGTTGACTTTGATTAGATATCCACCTTTTTACAATAATAGTTCTGAATTCATGAACATGAACGATCTTGACATCTAGAATGTTCTGCAATTTCTTTCTTCAATGTTTTAAAGTTTTTATCATGGGTGTCTTCTGCTTCCTTGGTAAGGTTTATTCCAATTTTGGTTGGTTGGTTGGTTTGTTGAGATTATTATTAACAGGATCATTTCCCTGATTTCTTTTTCAATGTATTTGTAATTGGTATGAAAGGTACTGATTTTTGTGTGATAATTTGTGACCTGTAACTTTGCTTTTATGTTTATTGGCTTTAACAGTTTCCAGTTGAACATTTAGGGTTTCTTATATACAGGTTGTATATTCAGCAAATAAGGATTCTGTATCTTCTTTCCTTCTCATCTTCAACACTTTGGTTTCTTTCATTTGTCTTAAGGCCTAAGTCTTTAAGTTATACATTGATTAAGAGTGAAATAGAGACTATTGATTTGCTCCATATTTTAGAGGAAATGCTTTGCTATTTTAGCCTATTTAGTATAATGCTGGCTATTGGTTTCTTATACAGTCTATCTTATATTGAGATATGTTCCTTCTACTCCTAGTTTCATTGGGCTTTTATCATAACTGACTGTTTAATTTTACTAAAAGCCTGCTCTGTATCTATTGAAATAATCATGTTCTCCTTGAATAAATTATGTGAAGTATTGCACTTATTGATTTGCTTATGTTGAACCACACATGTTATTCTTGGTTAGGTTCCTGAATTCAGTTTAAAACTAATTTATTGCAACTTTTTATATCTGAATTCACCAAGGAGATTAGCATAAAGTTAAGGCTTTTTCCTTCATTTTTTGATGTCATTATGTCTATATCTATATTGGCATCAGAGCAATATTAGTATCATAAAATGAAGTATTTCTTCCCTTCCAATTTTATGAAGTAGTATTAGAAGTGTTAATGTTGGTTCATTTTAGCTGTCTGGTAGAATTCAGTGATGAGTCTATCTAGACATGGACTATTCGCTTGGGAAACGTCAAACTCATTGTTAGCTATAGGTCTATTTAAATTGTTTATTTTATCTAGGATAGATTTAGGTAGGCAATATGCCTCTAGAATTTCTTTTCTTACTTTGATTGTTTTCCATTTAGTGAACTATATAAGTATGTATTTTGGTATATCAAAATGATTTTCTGAATTCCATTGGTAGCTATTATGTTATTCCTTTCATATCTGATTTCATTAATTTGGGTCTTTTTTATACTTTCCCTGATTTGAATGAAGATTTGTTTATATTATACTTTTTATAATAACTATTTCATTAGTTATTTGTAATATTTTTGTTTCCATTTCACTATATTTTGTGTTTTTGTTTTGTTCTGTTTTGTTTTCTATCTACCAATTTGAGATTTCCCCTATCTTTTAATGGCCATCTACTTTCAGGAATGAAATTCGGAACAGAAATATTTTGTTGTTGATAATGCTGATGGTGCTGATTGCTGTTTAATAAATTACATTTGGATTTAGAAATTTAAAATATCGATAATTATTTTATGAATGTATGTGTAGTGGGGAATCTGCATAATGTGTGGCTATTCTCTGCTTCAGATGAAGCCATCATCCAGGTTTTGTCAACGTTAGTATGTTTCTCAAAGCTTGATCCATCTCATGTTTCACTCCTGTTAGAAAACAGAATCTTATCCCTAAATGGCATTGGGTATTGGGCCTTCTTTTGTGTTGGCTGTTGTTTGGGGGCCATGCATGATTCTTGCTAAGTGCCCATAGAGCAGCTAACAGAATGACTTTTATTATATTGGTCACAAAACATGCTTCTCTTTTATCCAGACATATATATGTCCTTTGTCCTTGATGATTGTTTACTATACCAGCATCTATGAAGAGGTCATAACAAAGACAAAATAAGTAGAAGTGTTGAGGCACCTGAAGAATGGCTTTCTAACAAGTTATTGACTTCAGACCTATGAGAAGGTTTTCAGTACTCTTTACATAGAACTAGACCACCCAAAACAGGTGTCTCCTCTCTGCCACCACTGATAATGAAAATGCAGAACCAAAGGAATTCTGCCCAAGGAACACTTTTAAGAATAATCTACCTAAACAGCACATCTGTTGGTTTCAGCTGCATTTATTTTCAGCTTAATGGATGCCACACCCTTTGCCTTAATCCACATAACTCAATTCATAAAATAGATGAAGGTTCTACTAGAAATTTAGCAATGAAGGTATAACAGAAATAAATTATACTTTAAAGTTTTTAACTCTAAAATTTCAAGGAATGATGGCAGAAGACATTTGAATTAGGAGTCAAGAGGAGCAAGCCTTACATAGCAGTTTTGGTTTGGTTTGGTTTTTTTCTAGCCACTCAGTTATGTTTTTCAAAACTCATAGTCCTTTTTATATGTTTAACTTTTAGGGGTTAATGCTTCTGCCTGCAAAAGCAAATACTTTAGGAGTGGTGAAATCTAGACTTCACAAGGCAAGTCAAAGTATGATGTAACCTTTTCTAAATTCTTATATAGAATCAAAAACAATGGCTCCCCTGCCCTTTGTGGGAGACAAGAGTAGAAAATTTTATGTTCATTGCTGAATAATTATTATTAGATTGTTAGTTGTAGCTTTTAGGACTGCAAAGGAAGCAATAGTATTGATTAGCATTTGTTAAGCAGTAAGTCTTGTCTTTTTAAAAAATGACTCCTACAATTAAAACCACGCATCAGCAATTGACCAGCAAAATTTCAAGGATTATTTTTAGTATACGGCTCTTGTGAGACTACAAAGTAGACGAGTAATTTCTGATGACAGGTAGAGTATATTATAAGAAAATTAGGCTTTGTTCACCAGGAAGCATGAATTCTGCTTGTCTCCATGGGATTCTCAGACCTACACCTGGACTTAATGCTTCTCCTGTATACAAAGCGCAAAAGAAGCAATGAACACCCAACCCTGAATTGACCTAAAGGGGTTACCATCAATGTCAGCATCAAAAGCCACATTCGGCATAAATGGGAAAAAGTTGATGGACTTAGCAGATGACTAAGAAGTGACAGAAATAAGATTTTATTACAATTCTAATCAATTTCATAAAAGGGGAACAGGGAACTTGGCATATCTAGGAAATGAAATGCTCTGAGGTATAATAGGTTCTATTGTTTATAACATAAAGGTATGGGAATATCTCAAACGTATTATATTCAAAAAATAGTTATTGTATGAGATGTACATTAAAAAGTATGACTTTTTCATGGAAATAATGGTGAATATTATAAAAATTAATCAAATAAAATGTAACCAAAAATAGATATCTATAAAAAGTTAGCATTGTACTTCTAAAATTATGCAAATTTTGATTACAGGAAAAGTCATATATATGTATGGATATGCACATATGCATATGTATATGTACATATTTATATATGTGTGTGAGTGAATGAATAATGCTTTATTATTTTCTGTTTTATTTCTTTTTTTTCATACTTTATCTACATTTCAAATGTTTCCCCCTTTCCAGAGCTCCCCTTTGGAACCCCCCATCCCCTTCCCTCTCCCCATGCCTCTATGAGGGTAATTCCCCCACCCACCCACCCACTCTCTTCTTCCCTCTTTGGCAGTCCCCTATACTGGGGCATCTAACACCCTCAGGCACAAGGGCCTCTCCTTTCCCTAATGGCTAACAAGACCCTCCTCTGCCACATATGTGGCCAGCACCATAGGTACCTCCATGTGTATTCTTTGGTTGGTCATCCAATCTGGAGGTCAGGCCAGTTGACACTGTTGCTCTTCCATGGGACTGCAAACTCCCTCAGCTCCTTCAGTCCCTTCTCCAACTCCTTCATCTGGGACCTCCACTCAGCCCTACAGTTGCTGTGAAGTGACTCTTGGGTATTCCAAACTTTTGAGCTAATAACCACTTACCAGTGAGTACATACTGTGTTCACTCTTTTGTGACTGTGTTACCTCTCTCAGTATAATATTTTCAAGTTCCATCCATTAGCCTAAGAATTTCATGAAGTCATTGTTTTTAATAGCTGAGTAGTATTTCATTGTGTAAATGTACCACATTTTCTGTATCCATTCCTCTGTTTACGGACATCTGGGTTGTTTCCAGCTTCTGGATATTATAAATATGGCTGCTATGAACATAGTGGAGCATGTGTCTTTATTACATGTTGGTGCATCTTCTGGGTATACTCCCAGGAGTGGAATAGCTGGGTCCTCAGGTAGTATTATGTTCATTTTTCTGATGGTCCACCAAACTAATTTCCTGAGAGGTTGTATCAGCTTGCATTCCCACCAACAATGGAGGAGTGTTCCTCTTTCTCCACATCCTTACAAGTCAGAATCTGCTGTCACCTGAGTTTTTGATCTTAGCCCATTCTGACTGGTGTGAGGTGGAATCTCAGGGTTGTTTTGATTTGCATGTCCCTGATGATGAAGGAAGTTGAACATTTCTTTAGGTGCCTCTCAGTCCTACAAGTTTCCTCAGTTGAGAATTCTCTGTTAAGTTCTGTTCCTCATTTTTTTGATAGGGTTATTTGGATCTCTGGAGTCTAGCTTCTTGAGTTCTTTGGATATATTGGATATTAGCCCTGTATCGGACATGGGATTGGTAAAGATCTTTTCCCAATCTGTTGATTGCTGTTTTGTCCTATTTAGAGTGTCCTTTGCCTTACAGAAGCTTTGTAATTTTATGACGTTCCAATTTCTCCCAGTGCTATTAGACTATGGAGCCCTGGTGGCCCAGGCAGAGGTCTCCAGCCACGGATGGAAACGAGAAGGCTCCTTCCCCTGGCTGTTCCTCAGTCCCTGTGTCCCAAGGATTCCAGGTGAGTCCCACTGAGCAGTGTTGCTCCTCTTACCCTCTCTCACCGGCTTTTCCACACTCCTGGGAGGCTAGCTTTCTCCCAGTATGTGGCTATGGAGCCCTGGTGGCCCAGGCAGAGGTCTCCCCTCCTCTAATATTTTTGAAAGTCTTATATGGCTCTTACTTTTTTTTTTTTTTTGACTTGAGTAATTGCTCAGACTTTTTGCCTTTATTCCACACATGAATTTTGACTAATGTTCATGCTTTGTAATGGAAAGCATCCTTTTAGAGTCTTTTCTCAGTGTCAAAACATGTTGATTTTATTAAAGGAAGAGGAAGTCAGAATGCCTGAAACAGGGCAGGAATATAGCATAATTTCTTAAACTGTTTTTCCTGAATTTAGCTTGTCAGACCCATGCTTTCTAGGAGATAATCTACAGCCTCCAATGCATGTTTTGAGCCTCCCACTATGTGTATGTCTTGAAGCAAGCCAAATCTGTAAGGAAGGAAGTAGGGTACTTATCACCAAGTAGGCTCTGTATAAGAGTAGTCTGAAATCTCCAGCTATCAAGATCCTAACCTGTACCTTGTGAAAGGGCAATTTTACCTAATACTTGCAGTTGTACCTTTGCCTCTAGAAGAGATATCCTTGGTCCTAACAAGCTCATTGATAGAAAACCCTAAAGACATTTATTATTTCATATTCCCTATCTTCTTGTTCAACTACATGATCAAAATATAAAAATTCAAATTAAGAATGCCCTTCTGTGATGGTCTAAAGAGGTATAGCTCTATCTAAATCCAAACATGAGCTGCTTAAGATGTCTTGTTAGTTTTTTTGGCTTTGTTTGTTTTTGAGCAAGGATATGATAGTGGAATCTAGATAGTTTTTAAAACAAGTCATTTATGTATTTATTAAATTTTGAAGAATATATTCACCAAAAAAATGTATCCTAAATTTCTTAGCAGTGGTGGAGTGACCATCTTCTAGAAGACAAATCAGAATTACCACCAAGTCTTTTCATACTGTGTGAACTTTTCCTGTTTTGATCAACCACAGTTGGAAGGGTTCAGCTCAGTATTTGAAGTCTCTAGACTAATGAACTACTAATAATGAGATTAAGGATAGGAAGCCACAGTGTGCCTCAGCACAGATAAGACAAAAAACAAGTTCAAAATCCACACCCTTAAAAATTGTCTTTCAATAGATAGCACACGATAATTTCCACCACTTTTATGAATACTGGTGTAATAGAGGAAAAGGGTAAAACACAAAAAGTTTTGTACAACTACATGAAATTTTCTTCCACATTTATATCATTTCCATATCATAGAGTTTAGAATAGGACTAAAACTTTTTCTGTATCCAATTCCATGTAAACCACTAACTTTCTAATGTCCTTCCCTCTGTAAATAGAGAGAAATCCAACTAGTTTCAAATCAAATATCGTTAATACTAGTAAAAATATCGCTGAATAACAAGGCAAACTTTGATCGTTTCCTCTTAGGTCTAATGTACACAATAAAATAAATTGGTATATTGATAAAGTATGAAATCTTACTTAAATCTAATACAATATTTTATGTGATTCTAAAAGCTGCAATGTCATCTGCTATAAGAAAATAACTTTAAGGTTCTTCACTAAATTGTTTATTGTTAATCTGTGCAGCTTGGTAATTTGTCCTTTGTGAATCATTGAAAGTTTTATAGATTTGGGCAAAAAAAAAAAAAATCTATATTCATCCAGATTATCCCAGTGTGTAAATTACATCCTGGAACTGAATTCAGTATGTTGAGTAGAGCATTACCTCCTCTGGCCACAAGGGAAGCATTGAGAAAATTAGTGCTCCAGCATGGTGTATAGCACCACAAGGGACAAAAAAGACTTCAGATATAGCACCAACTTATAAAATCAAATTCTGCAACATGATTTATGCAGACAATGCTGCTAATTTGCATTTTAAATGTTATGTTTGATAGTAAGTCCTTGAACTTTTATGAATCTTTTGATTTTTAAAGGTTTTTTTTTTAGTGCCTAGTACAAAGAACTCACAATTGGTGTGGATGGGCATTACAAAGAACTCACAATTGGTGTGGATGGGCATTAATTCCTTCCCTTTTAAAGATAGTACACATTTTTACAAGGTGAGTGATCACTTGGAGCAATGAGTTCTGTAAGCTCAGTATGATGAAAAGACAAGCATGTCTTTTGATGAACAGATTTATGTTCTTTCATTGCAATTGAATAAATTGTAGCTTTCTTGAAACAAGGGTTAACACACAGGAATTCTCAAATACAGGTGGTCAAGCTATTTTTCTTTGATTTAAATGAAGCATTCATTGGTGTCTTGGAGAATAGGAGGTCTCAGAAGCAGTTCACTGTAAGCAGTTAGTACAGTCTATCATAAAACTTCTGTACTTTTTAATCATTTCCTTTTATAGATTTCACAGCACCGTAGTGGTTTGGCAAAGTCAACACTTATATTTTCAAATATAGTCTCAGATGGGTAAACCAAAATGCTTAATAAAACTGGTATAAACTCGTTTTATGTCTTGGCAAAAGCCACATAGTCAAGTGTGGAAAGCATAGTACATTCTTGATTCCTCCGATATTTAATATGTGTTGGCAGCATGCATGTTAACCTCTTCTTGGACAGAACCTTTACTATCTTACAGTTATACTGAAAATAATAAAATATCACTTATGCATTCTATGATTATATAAATAAACATTTAAATGTTCTAATATACAAAAGATCGTTTCTTGTAAGACTAATATACTAAACATCTATAAGCTAACCTTGGATAGGTTGGAAGGTTTTTCAAAGCAGGCATTAAGATAGAATCCTACGGTTGAAATAATGAGCTCTAAATGTTTTTGCTAGTTTCAGTTGTTAAATAATAATAAGATATGTAGTAAGGCACATATTTATGTACAGAAAGTTGAGAAATAGGCAGATACTTAAAGGCATGTAGATAAACTGTACTGAATACAAATAAAGGAACAACTATACAAAGCTTCAAAAATCACATTGTCACCTTTCATCGGTAAAAGTTCGACAAGTTGTATTTTTACTCAGCAAATATATGCTTTCCTTAATCACTGTATTAATGTTAAATGAATAACAAAATTGATCATGCACAGGTTTCCCTGGGTTCTGGATATACCTTTGCTTCCTAGGAGGGACAATGCCCATGTGTAAGTTATTTTAAAAACAAATCTACATTGATCATAAGACCAAGAATTTACAAAATGTGCTCTGTGTTCATAGGGGTTGCAGAACCACATGTGGTCACTGAAATACAGTAGAAATTGGGTACAAAAGTATCATTGGCCAGTCATACGAAATGAATGCACGATGGTAATGGTTTAATGCTCAAGGTGCTTTTGTAACACCCTGGAAGATATATCTAAGTCCTATAAAACTGTGATACCAAGTGAGATCATGTTATAAAACTTCCCAGGTTAAAGTGATATGTGGTGTGCTTGTAGTTGAAAAGTAGAATGGAGTGAGAAGACTTCAATCGATGTAGTTTTTAACTTAGCTTCAACGAACAGATAGCTCATGTTAATTGAAGAATAGAATATGGTGTGAAGACACATGAGATTACTGGAATGGCAACTATTTCTTCAAGAAATACTTTTGAGTACCTACTGTTGCTCTGCTCTGTTTAGCCATAAAAATACTGAAATATGCAAGACACGATCCTTGACCTTGAGGAAATTATACTATAGCAAGAAAGGCAAAATTATAGCTACAGGAAAGTTGAAAAGACATACAGATTTAAGGGAATATGAATAATTAAGTTGGAAAGAATTCAAGTGCAGATGTATAACTACAAAAGACTAGAATAGTAAATTGTTTCAACTTCAAGTTCTATGCTAAAAAATTGGAATATAGGCTCTGGAAAAACCACTGAAAATTTCTGAGCAGAAAGTGCTCATTAACTCCAACAAAACCCTCCTTTTCCTTCAACTAAGTTTATTGGGCTCAAGAGATATACCTCAAAAAGTTGTTGATTTCTACATACTTCAGAGATAAGAGCAACCTTCTGTTTTCAAGGTACACATCTTAACTAGAATGCACACTTTGTAAACGCAGAAAACATGAGGAAGTCTTAGGGGGTAGATAGGTGAGCTTATAACTAATCTTGAGTCAGGAAAAGGACATGAGAAAATTAGTACCTGAGAAAACAATCAGATTTCATGTTAGAAAAAATAAAGTATCACAATCAAAACACATGATAAAAGTGAGATAGTAAATAATGGGGAAACTGCAGTCAATTCATGTAAGGGAATTAGAAGACAGGCAGGGAGAGACATAGCACCATCATTAAAGAGTTCAACTTTAAGAATGACTTTGTATTTCAATGAAGAGCAATAGAGACTCACACCAGCTGCTTGGAGTTGTGCAATAAGAGCAGAGATATAAACGGGCTTAAGACTGAAGCAAAGAATAGAATGAGTGTTGCTCAAAATCCATTTGCTGAAGTCTTCTTCACTGGGATGGTACTTGGGGGTGACTGGGTCACATGGATGGTGTTCTCACGAATGGGATTAGTGTTCACGTTTGTTGCATCCTGAAAAGTAAACTCTCTTTCCTCCCTGTGAGGACACAAAAAGTTGACAGTGCACAGCACATAAGACAGCCCTGCTTAGAATCGATGGCATTGGTATCCTAACTCAAGAATGGTGAGAAACAAATGTCTGTCATCTACAACCCTCCCTTGTTATGGTGTTCTGTGAGAGTAGCTCAAACTCAGGAAAGCAGTAGATTCAAACTAAGAAGGTTGTTCTGAAAACTAAATGGAAAGAGCTGAGAAAAAATGTGTGACACATCAGTATATTATATATTTGTAAATTTAGTACTTTAATTCTTCATATAGTTTTATGGGTTAAAATATTTTCATTTCTAAATTTTTTATCATGCAACTCTTATTTTTATCTATAGAAGCTAGTTTCATTATAATACATTTTTATCTGTTTGTACATGCATGGAGTTTATATAGACTTTACACTTTGTTCAGAGTTTAAGAAAAATTCAGGGCTGGGGAGATTGTTCAGTACATAAATAATGGCTGCACAAGAATGAGGCTCTGAGTTCGAACCATGGAACCTATGTGAGGAGCTGAGCTTGGTGGATTCATTTGCTTGTAACTGGGAAGGAAGAGAGAAAGAAGGAGGAGCATGGAACTCACTGGTCACCAACCCAGCCTAAGCTGTGATTCCCAGGACCCAGTGAGAGATCTTGTCTCAAAAGAAGGCAGGCAGTGTTTAATGAATGGTACCTGAGACTGGTCTCTGCCCTCTATATGCAAGTGCATACACATGCATCTGCACACATATGAGCATAGACACACATACACCCATGCACACATACAGATGGAGAGAGAGAGAGAGAGAGAGAGAGAGAGAGAGAGAGAGAGAGATCCACTAGTTTATATATTATATCCATACAAACTTTGTACTTTGTATATAGCTGTCATTCAGCACATTCGGATTTCGTATTTGGTTAAATACAGCCTATGCTTGTGTGGAGTCTCTTTTGTTTTCAAAAGTCACCTCTATTTCTGTTGCTTTATTTTATCTTTCAGTTATCTGGTTTAGTTGTCTAAGGAAGCAGCAAATGTTCTATCAAAATCACTGCATATCTTCAAATTAGTGCACCATGGCCATACATGGGGTGAAAATGCTAATAAAGCACTGAATTTTCTACTCTATTTGGAGATGCTCATCTCTTCTTGCACACTGACTACATTTCAGCGGATTACAGTTGTTTCAACTATCTAGTAAAGAAAATTCTTTTATGCTTCTTTTCTTTCATATTCCCTTCATCTTGGTTGAGTATTTCATCCTTACATGTGATGCTTAAAATAATTTGTCCTTATTTAACAGAATCATCATGAAGACAGCCGGGATTGCTTAAATTATAGATGAATCTGGAGAAATAGCAAAGATCAAGCCTTTGTAGTGACAGCCAGTTACATCTTTCTAGTTCTGTCAGAACATATTCATGGAGCTCAATGATCTCATGTCAGGCCCATCAGAAACTGGGAGTGACATTGTTTTCTGTTAAGTTTTTGTTTGGCATTCCCAGTTTTCGGTACTTGGTCGTACGGGTAAAATATACTGATAGTTATACATTGAATTCTATAATATTTACTATTAATCAGTCTGGGCTAACTGAGTGTTTCTTCTGCAGTGAGGGAATCACTGAAATCACTAATAGCTTTTTTTTTTAAACTTTCTACAGTGACATTTATTTTATTTTATTTTTTAATTTTATTTAATCATTTTTTTTTACAACTCCAGATTTTATCCCCCTCCCAGTTCACCCTCTGATTTCCATATCACATACCTCATCCCCTCAACCCCACCTTGTCTCCACGAGGATATCCCCCCCACCCCCTCCCACCCCACCCCACCAGACCTCCCTACTCCCTGGGGCCTCCAGTCTCTTGATGGTTTAGTGCATCTTCTCTAACTGAACCCAGACCGTGCAGTCTTCTGCTGTATATGTATTGGGGGCCTCATATCAGCTAGTGTATGCTGCCTAGTTGGTGGTCCAGTGTCTGAGAGATCTCAGGGGTCCAGGTTAATTAAGCCTGCTGGTCCTCCTACAGAGTCGCCCTCCTCCTCAGCTTCTTCCAGCTTCTATCATCTAGAAAGCCCTTCTCTGCGAGCCAACAAACCAAATTTTCTTATTAATTTCAAAGGGCTTTTGGCTCATCCTTTCTGTCTGTATTTAAATGAATGTGACCTGGATATGCAAATATACCTCAGACAAAGACAAAGCTTTTGTCTTCTTTTATTGTAGATTCCTTCTTTTTTGCAGGGAGGGGATGGGTTCTGCATTAACATATCATCCCTCCTCTCTCCAGATCCTTCCATGTCCCTCCTACTCCTCAAACTCAAGTCCTCTAGTTTTTTAATTAAATTGTTCCATATATGTAAATAAACATAAATACAGCAATGTGCTGAGATAACTTACTGTTGCTCAGGCATGTTTAGGGCTGACCTCATGCTGTTGGCTAAACTGTCAGGGGCTTGTTCTTGAAGAAGACTATTACTTCTCTCAGCAGTACCTAATTAATTGCCTGTAGTTCTCAGGGTAAGGCTTATGAGAATGGTCCCATCCAGGTTGAATGTCTATGGCTATCACTTTTCAAATATTGCTTAGACAACCATATAATTGAGATTTCTTGGGTGTGGCTCCCTGTCATATGTAGAGGATACTATCCCTCAGCAGATATACTTTCCTGGTTCTCTAGCTCTTATGTAGTGCCTCTTGATCCTTTCTACTCTTACCAAGTTTACCAGTACCAATGAGACAACTGGAACTATTTAAAGCAGTTAGTGGTTTACAACTTCTACACACTGACTTCAGTAATATTCTTTTATGTCACATAACTAGGATATCTGCAATTAATATAGTAAATGATTTGTGTCTTGCCAAAGCAATTAGTTCTTTGTAATGTTTGAGAGAAAAATTTTATAAGAAATGGCATTTTGCATCTATAAGCATATTGTGTTCCATTTTCTAATGTTGAGCTACTCTTATTGAATTCAGCTTAGTATTTCAAAATTCCATTACTATAAGTAAAAGAATGTATCCCAGAGAGTCATGTTAAAGATATAGGCTAATTGCCCAGGAATTTGACTCTATCATAAAGTATAATTATCTGAAACTATATTAGCTTTTAAAATATACATTATTTTTATACTAAAGCTTTTTTAATGTTGTACTATAAACTGTACAGATTGTCATCAAATTTTATGGTGTTCAAGAAATCATAATATGAGAATCATCTTTTAAGGAGCAGTTATACATTTCTTCCTAGAATTTCGCTGCAGCTCTTTGCTTCCGTTTGTCTACCCATATTGCTCTTTTCTCATTCCTAGCTCTTTCTATTCTTGCTTACTCTCTGCTTGTTTTGTCTTAGTGAGGCAAAATGTTATTTGAGGGTTAGACAAAACCAAAAGGATAGAATAGCTCTTAGAGCTCCAAATCTCTGGTGACAGTCACTAAAGAGAAATATCCCAGAATTCCAGGAATGCACCATGAAGAACAGGTTCATGCCTGTCACTGACTCTAGAGCTCAATTCTCTGGCACCTAACTGCAACATTTTTAAGTTAGAGTTTGCTATGCAAAGTCACACCAAACTGTAGACATTAAAGCTAACAACAATCATGACATTGTGTAATTCTGTAAAGCAACAGTTGATTCAGGATATAACTGGGTCTGCATGTAGGCCTTTCTCCTTCTAGACCAGGTCTGCCTCTTGGTTAACCTAATAAAGAGGACATCAGCCAGCAAGCTAGCATGGTTTCCTCTCCTTAGTATCTGGACAGAAGAGAAATCCAATGCACATGGCTTTTGATGACTCCATTTTGTCTCCATTGTCAAGATAACTCAGCAGGCATAGGTCAGAAAATATGGGCAAGTCCTGCCAATAAACCTAAATAGGGTGAGCTATATTTGTGTCTACTTTTGCAGTCACCCACACAGTAAGCCTTCCAGAGGCCAGAGATACACTGGAAGGCTGAAAAAGTTTTCTAACACTTAGTATCTGCAACAGACCTTTCAAGGTAGGACCAAGGACTTTATCTTCTATGAACCACAGTGTGAAATCTGTGGGCAGGGAGAATGAGTCTTCCAGGATAGAAGAGAAGAAGTAACCAGAGAAGAAGCACTGGCCCATGTTCTCACAGAAAATAATGAGCATGTCTCTAACCTCTAGGAAAATTAGGAGGGTGGAAACCACCTTCTCTTTTTAATTAACTTATCTCTTGCCTGGGTTGTTTAAAAGGGCAGGAAAATTGGAAGAGTAGAAAGCATCATTTTTTTAATTAACTCACCTTTACTCTATAACCATGTAAAGGGCAAGTGCTTTTTCTGGCAACCTCAGCACATTTGGTAGGGGCTCTACCCTGTAGTTATGTTAAAGCATTTCATGCCAGGTTGGAGGTGGGATCACAACAAGGTTGATGTGACCCATAGAATGGTGTGTGATAAGATGTGTTAAGAATATAGAAAATATTCTTCTGGCTTTTGTTAGGATTTTCCTCATCTGTTTTTCTAATATAAACCTCACTCCTTTTATGAATAAGAGCCAGTGTGATATTAAAAATAGTCAGTCTGGTTTGCTTGCAACTCAGAGACTACAAGGACTTCTGAGCTAGAGATTCCTCTGGGGAATGCTGTTCTTAGCAAATGATGTTCTATGGTAAAGACCACAAATGATAAGCATTGGGAATTTTAATAAATTTTTAAGGTTAGTGTTGGATCTCTGTGCTCATGGGTTTCACACTCATATATTCTAGTGACTTGTTTGTGAAGTGGGCTGGAGAAACAGCTCAGTAGTAGAGAGCACATGTTTCCCTTCCACATGATTATTCAAAGGTCTGTAACTCCAGTTCCAGGGGATGTCTGTCATCAGTGTGTACCAGGCATGCATGAGGTACAAAGATGCAGCCAACACACCATAAAGTACCATGCACATAAAATGCTTCTATACTGAACACGTATAGTTTGTTTTTCTTCGCAATTTTTCCTAGACATTGCAGTATAGTAAATGTGTATCATTTACATTATATTGAGCATTGCAAGTACTGTAGACATTATTTAAAACATAAGGAAATGTGTATGTGTAAATCATATTTTATAGAGGACCTTTAGCATCTTCATATTTAACATGTACCAGGATCTTGAAAACAATCTCTCATATATATTAGGAGACAATTGTACTTTGATACATTCTGAGTTTTAACTTGTTTATTAAGGAGATTGCTCAATTTTGCTCTTGGAGAGGTAGACTTAGTATAATACTCTATTGGATGAGACTACTGGTACCTATTTTCCAGTATCCTTGGTTATAAGGAACAAGCAGTTCCCAGTAAGACACATTTCAAACAAATAGAATTGCTACCTTTGCCCACTGAAGTTAGAAGAATGAGCCCATGTATTTGAAGACCAACTCCTTCTGAAGTCTTGAGGAGAGACCAGCCTGTTTCAGAAGCTGCCGGTATGGGCATCACAAAATCTCCACATTGTTTGAGTCCTTCTGTCCAGCCTTCCTTCCTCCAGATCCTGCTGTCTGATTTCTGGTTAAATAAGACATTAAACTGTCACCATCTGCTCAAACAGCGCCAACTGTGTTCTTCTCAGAGAGAACTGAATTACTGTGATAAAACAACAGTCCTGCCAAGATGCTTCACAAGTTAAAAGGATTATGGGTTCTGCTTTCAGGCAAGAGAAATCTATCATTAATTTCCTTCTATTTACTTGGTAATTTTTTATTCTTATTGAGGAAGGGGGGTCCTAAGCCTTACAAATCAGAATCTACAGGACAGTCATGTTTCTATAGGTCTCTGCCACCTTCACAAAATCTGTAGCCAAGGTGACCTTTCCTGTTTACTCTTTATTTATTTGCCCTCATACAAGGTTGAGAAACTCTCAGTATTATCTCAGTAGGAGTGTAGTTCTTTGTCACATTTGGTTATATTTGTGGGAATTTGTTTCTGGGAGATGTTTCTCTTCTCAACATATTTTTAGAAACTAAGATACATCTCCCATTGTGCCAAAAGCACAGATTGCAGCTACCAAACTAAAGTTACAAAGAACCAGGTAGAAAATTCCTTTTAAATACTGAAAACTAGCTCATTTTAGTTGGCATATTGTCAATATATTTTATCTGAATAGCTTATCTGAATAGCTGGCAATGTTTCATTGGGAAACTTAGACATCAACTATGAGATTTTTTTTATGTGATTATTTTCAGACCTTGAAGATGAGTGGCTACCTGGTTTCTTTCTTTAGTAGGTTGTACAAGTGCAATTGCTTTTATATATTATGTATGTGGAACATCTTTTATTCCAGTAAAACTAGTGTGCAAATCAATGAAAATTGAAACAATGCAGCATTTTATATTTTCTAATAAGATCTGTAAACAATTCTGAGGTTGTAGTAAACTAGCGAAGAAATGATTTAAATTAAAGTAGATGAATAATCTGAGGTTATGATAAAAATCAAGAATAGCAAACAGATACCAATCTAGAATTTGATGAACACTACTGATTCCTAGGGACACAAGTCTTTGGTGAAGGTTTCATGAGCCTCTTGTTAATGCTATATATAACTTTCTGTATGCGGGCTTTCCATTGGTAAATTTAGTAACTTTTAATCTTAACCTACTTGTGATTTGTTATATATTAAATTGGCATTATGAACATGAAACCTCTAGGACTGCTGTCTGTCTCGATTTTCCCCTTTTGTATTAGCTTCTAAGAGAATAAGTTTCCTTGTGCTGGTAGAAGATTTAGTCCTGTGGATTCTCAGGTGTTTCACTAAAAGGTCAATCACTCTTGACTTAGGCTATTTAAAGCCAAGTCTAACACTCCTTTTCTTAGAGCTCTGCTTGTTCAGCAATTCAAGAATATCAGGATTAACATCTCTTCTGTTCACCTTGCTCTTTAGTCATGGTGTGGTTACCATAGCTGTTGACACCACTTATGCATTCAAAACAAGGGGAATCACAGATCTAAGTGAGAAGATTTAGAACACTGGAGTCAATGAGTGCCGTGGTTTGGATCTAGAGCATCCTTCAAAGTCCCACTTGTCAAAATGGAGGTCCTTAGGTCCCTGGTACTGTGTGCTTTAAGGGAGTTTTAACATTTCAGGGTCTTCCTCTTACTGTCTTGCTCTCTGTTTCATGGATTGCAAGGTCAGCAGCTGGCTTAGCCACACAATCAGGCCATGATGGGCAGCCTTCACCAGGGGCCCAAGGTAATAGAACCACTCAGTTCAATAAATCTCAGACTTTCAAGTCAAAACAAATCTCTGCAGCTTTTAAATGAATTACCTCCAGCATTTTTTTATAGTCTCAGAAATCTGAGAACTTGATGAATACACTACTAGAACAACAAAATTTGGCCCAGAGCTTACAGTCTCCACCAGAATCCTGCTAATGTTTTCTTGGTCCTACTTAGATCATATTTCCAGATCTAGCTGTAAAGAAGGCTGAACAAATAGAGAACCATAACTTCACAATTCCTATAACCCATGCAGTAACTAAAAATAAATCGAGGACTAGCATGACATGCCATTAAAAAGCATGGAATATAGTACACTTAGTGCTCCACATTTGTATCAACTTCTGAAGGCACAAAGATTTGAAAGGAATCCAGGAAGTTCTAAACCCAAATTTTATCATTCTGTATACCAGCTACTTTCTTGAGAATGTTGACATGAAATGGTGCCAAGGGGTTCCTTTTCTATTCTCTGAAACTTATAAATGGTTTAAAGGCGTTATCCTTCACCCTGTGAAGATTTGTGAGCATTATATGAAAATACTGCATCACTTTATAGAAGGGTCTTGGACGTTTGTGTCTGATATTTACACTGGGTCCCAGAAACACTGCCCTGAAGATGCCAAGAGACAACTGTATGTATGTCATACAATGTCATATAGTTATAAAGCAAAACATGTTCACCTTAAGCTGGTTACTTTAAATGTATTATTATCTGCATACTAATTAACTTCCTCCATTTTATTCCCAGTATTAAAGTCAAATTACCTTTGTAAAATGAATGTGAGACCAGCCCAGTAGAGGGTAAATGTTCCTTGAAGGTCAATATTGATGGTGTGCAGTGATACTGTCTCTAGCACAGCTCTTTGACTATCATAGGACAGACCATGTATATAATGTATAGATGAGTGATGGTGTTATAAAACTAAAAATCTCATTTTGGATTCTTATCCTGTATCAATAAACATTCTTTTACTAAGTTTTTAAGCATATTTAAATTACATTTGTGTGTGTATGTATGTGTGCGAGGGTGTGCGTGAGTGGATGAGTGTGTGTGTGTGTGTGTGTGTGTGTACAAGCTACAGGTGGAGACAATAGAACAACTTGCTGGAACTGCTTCTATCTCTCCACAATGTGGGTCCAAGCACTGAACTCAAGTTGTCACATTTGGTAGCAGTGCTTTTACCCAATAAGCCAACCTGCTGATCCTTTAGGGGGGAAAAGTTTTCTTTTGAAAGTCAACTTATAAGGTAAAACTTTTCCTTATTAAATTTTTTTGATTTTTGGTCAGGAGAGTTTTGTTGATTCCTATCCATCCTGCCTTCTCTGCCCCATTTCCCTGCTTTACCCACCAGCTCCAGAAACCCCTTTGCATTCAGTTCTATTGCCCTCCCCATTCTCCTACCTTGAAGGCTCATTTTTTTTTTTTTAGTCTCATGGGACCCTTTCTAGTTTCCATTAGCCACATTTACGTCCATCTGGATACACACATTTAACAATTTGAGGCTGGAAGCCACATGTGAGACAGACTACATAGCTTGTATCTTTCTGAGCCAGAGTTGCCTCACTTAATATAATGTTTTCCAAGTTTCTTCCATTTTTATGCAAATTTTCTGACTTCAATTTCTCTTTATAGACGAATGAGAGTCCATTTCATATGGCTACAGGATTTTTATATCTGCTCATCTGTGGATTGATATCAAAATGATTATGATTCTTTGCTGCTGTGAAAAGAACAGCCAAAGCAGTGGTGTGTAGGGATTTCTGTAATAAGACATAGAACTTTTAGGGTGTATGCCCAGGTCTGTTCTGTTATTTTGGTTTTGAGAAATCTCCACACTACTTACCATAATGACCACCTTAGTTAATACCCCACTGACACTGGATAAGGGTACATAGTTCCCACTTGCTTGCCAACCTTTATCATTTGTTTTTATCAAAATTGCCATGATGAAAAGATTGAGACAGGCTCTCAGAGTTGTAATTTGTATTTGTATGTTGGCCAGAAATGGTGCTCAGCTTCCTAAATAATTACTGTATATTTTCTTCTATCTCTTTATACTGCTGGCCCACTCATTGATCAGCATGAGGCTTTATTGCTATGTAATTTTTACAGTTCTTTTTTCTACATAATTGCTTGCCTGAAATACTGCTAGCAAAGTTATCCTCCATTTCATTATGTAGGCTGTCAATCTTGTTGCTAGTTTCTTTTATGGCTCTTAAACTTTTTTATTAAATATAAACCTATTTGTCTATATTTGTATCCAGAAATGTTTTCTCTATATTTTTGTTTTGAAATGTCTGCATTTCTGCTTTAAAATTAAGTTCCTTCATACCATTTGAGTTAGTTTTCTGCAAGGCAAGAGATCATTCTTCTGCAAGTGGATATCCAGTTTTGTTTAAAGGGTTTTGCTCAGGGCAAGTTTTTTTTATCCAGTTTTCAAAATTAGGTGCCTGTGCCATAGGACTATTCTGGCCTTCTGTTAGATGTTTGCTGTCTTATCACAATGGCTCCATGGTACAGGTTGAGATCAGACAATGTGATGACTCAGTCTGTGTTCTTTCTGCTTAGACTCTTGTTTGTTCATAGGAATTGTAAGGTTTTCAGTCCCCCGGTTCTGGGAAGACTCTCAGTGGAATTTTGATGGGAATTGCATTGAAACTGCAGGATGCTCTTGTTGGTACAATTATTTTGACAATACTATTCTGCCAACACAGGAGAATAAAATGTCTTTTCATCATTTAGTGTCTTAACATTTTTCCTTGTCGAGGTTTTCAGCATCCTTCATTAGGCTTACTTCTAGATACTTTATAATATTTGGAACTGTTATGAATGAGATACATTACCTGATTTCTTTCCCAGTGAGTTAATTGTTGGCTTATATTAAATGCAACTGAATTTTATATGTTGATTTTGTAACCTGCAACTTTACTTGAAGTGTTTAGTAGATTCCGGAGATTTCAGGTAATGTCCATAGGGTCTTTAAAATATAGGCATGCCATTTGCAAATAGACATCAAGCACTATGTTGAAGGAAATTGGAGTAAGTAGGTACCCTTGTCCAGAATCTAGAGAAAAAGCATCAAGGTTTTTTCCCATTTAGTATAAGGCTGCCTGTTGTTTTCCTATATACAGTCTTTCTTAGTTTGCTTTCTCTTGCTATGGTGAAACACTGACCAAGATCAACTTGGGGAGTAAAGGACTTAGATTATGTTATAACTTACAATCCATCATGAATTGATCAGGATGATCATTCAAGACAGGAAGCTAGAGGCACGATTTGCAGCAGAAGCGATGGATGGCTTACTGGCTTGTTATGTGGCTTGTTTAGCTTGTTCTCTATATAATCCAGGACCCAGAGATAGCAATGCCCACCAGTGTTGGGTCCTCCCACATCAAACATCAATCAAGAAAATGTCCCACAGACATGCTTATAGGCAAAAATGATGAAGGCATTTTCTTTTTCTTTTTTTTAAATTGGATATTTTCTTTATTTACATTTCAAATGTTATCCTCTTTCCTGGTTTCCTCCCCCCTGAAATCCCCTATCCTATCCCCCCTCTTCCTGCTTCTGTGAGGGTGTTCCCCCACCCACCCATCTACTTCCTCCTCACTACCCTGGCTTATCCCTACACTGGGGCATCCATCGAGCCTTCACAGGATCCAGGGCCTCTCCTCCCATTGATGCCAGACAAGGCCATCCTCTGCTACATATGCAGCTGGAGCCATGGGTCCCTCCATGTGTAATCCTTGGTTGGTGGTTTAGTCCCTGGGAGCTCTGGGGGATCTGGTTGGTTGATATTGTTGTTCTTCCTATGGGGTTGTAAACCCCTTCATCTCCTTCAGTCCTTTCTCTAACTCCTCCATTGGGGACCCCATGCTCAGAACAAAGCGTCCAAGAAGACATCTTTTCAAACGTATGTTTTTATTCCCAGATAATTCTAGCATATGTCAAATTGAAAAATTAAATAAATACCCACCACAGGTATTCTCCATGTATCCTAATTTCTCTAGGACTTAGTTCAATATAAATGTATGTTGAACTATGTCAAATGCCTTTTTGTCTCTACTGAAATGATCAAAAACTTATGTTTACAAGTCTATTGATATTATTGATATTATATCTATTAATTTGAATATATTGAACCAATCTTCCATCCCTTATCATGTATGATTTTCTTCATTTTATTATCTTAGTTTGATTACTGAGTATATTTTTAAAGAATTTTGTTTTTAATCTTTCTGCATCACCAAGACTGACCTGTATTTTTCCTGTGTCTCTCTTAAGGTTTTAGGATCAGGGTTATTGTGAATTCACAAAATGAGTTCAATAATATTCATCCCTTGTCTGTTTTGTATAGGAGTTTGGGAAGTGTTGGTATCAGATCTTCCTTGAATGTTTGGTAGCACTCAGCAGTGAAGGAATCTGGTCCTGGGGTTTTCTTTGTTGGGAGATTCACTTACTGCTCTATTCTCCTTGCTTTCATGGGTCTGCTCAGGATGTATAGCTTCTGGCTTGAATTTCATTAGGCATAAACAATAAGAAATTTCTCCATTTCTTTTATATTTTCCAACTGTTTGAAATACAAGTTTTCATTGTATTTCCTAAGGATTTTTGGGTTTCACTAAGGTGTTGAAGCAATTCCTCTTTCACCTGTAATATTAAGAATTTAGGTCTTCACTTCCCTTCGATTAGTTCAGTGAGGAGTTAGTCGATATTATTAATCTTTTCAAAGAACTTGCTTTCTGATCATGATGGTTTCTTAGTCTCCATTTCATTCGTTTCTACCCAGTGTCATTGATCCACAGTTTGTTCGAAAGTATATTATTGTTCACTGTATTTTCTGAGGTTAGTCTTTTTCTTGTTTTCTAGTTTTATACAGTGTCTTAAAAATGCAGGGAATTTGTTTTGAATTTTATATTATTTTAATATTCCTTTATTGTTTACAATGTGGTCAATATTAGAAAATATATAGTTGGAGAGAATATATTGTATATATTTGTTAAGTCCCATTGCTCTGTGGTACAACTAAGCTCTAAGATTTATTTGTTGATTTTGTATTTGAAATGCCTATTTAGATATGTCAAGGCAGTATTGGAGATACCATTATAGCTATGTCTCTGTCAATGTGGTCTGTACACCTTTTGGTGTTTGTTTTATGGCATTTCTACTCCAAACCTTGGCATATAAATACTTAGAATAATAATGTCCTCTTAATGGCTTGCTCTTTTTACCAATATGTACTGCTGCTCTTTATCTCTTCTGATTGTTCTTGTCTGGAGTCTAGTTTATAAGTTACAAGAATTGCTATTCCAGCTTGTTTGGAGCATCTGTTTGCTTGATACTTAGATTTTTAGCTTTTGACTCTAAGTTTGTGCATATATATCCTAGCTCTTTGTTTTTCTTAGAGACAGTAAATAGTTGGGTCAATTTTCATTGTGTTTTATTTTATTTTGTACTATAGCTAATGTGACTCTTTTAAAAGCATGTTATTTGCTTTTTATTGAGCAAAGCGTTGCTGACTTCCCTGCACAGAAGCTAATACAGGTGATGACTGATGGGTAAACTTGACTTTGCAAACTGTTCTTTGCAAACACTTTTTAAACCTTTGTCTAGTGTTTAAATTATGAATTCAGTCTAAATAATTAAAATAGTAATGAGCTTAGAAAGATGGTTCAGAGGTTAAGTGCACTTATTGTTCTCACAGATGACCTTGGTTCATTTCTCAGGACCCATATGGCAGCTAACAACTACCTGTAATTCTAGTTCTTGGGAACCTGTCATCCTCTTATGGCTCCTCTGCACTCCTGCAAACATAGACACACATACACATAGAAATAAAAAATAAATAAGAAAATATTAAAATAAAAACAAGTAGAGCCAATACTTCTAAAAAAGAAACAAAAGTAATAATTTCATGTTCAGTAGTCTTTCTTTAGATTTGGAGACCCTAGTCTACCTGGTGACCTTCAAATAACATTAGAAAATGTATCACAGAGATGGACCACTGCATGATTAATGTGTAACCATGACACCTACCCATCTGTGGCTAAAAGTACACTATTAGCTTTTTGCTTGTGGGTTAGCTAAGATGGTCCTTGGGATAAGATTCAGGCAAATTTATGATCAGCTAGCACATTCTTTCCCACTGGAATAGCTCCTCATTCAAAAAAGCACAGGCACCTTACTTGGGCTACAAGGTCACTAAAACAGAAAAAACAATTGGCATCTTTACCTTCATTTTATAGCTGTCTCTTTTACTTTGGATCATCTGCTTACCTCTGCAAGTCAGCATGAAATCATGCAAAGAGTGCCTGTCTGAACAATCCCATCCACCTTCAAGGCTGAAAGCACAGAGGTATGTCATTGTTTTAAACTCTAAGTCACTTTGGATTCTAAGAAGAACAAATCCTCATAGGATAGACCACCTCTCTCTTAAAACTGAAAGCAATTCTCCTGAGTGAAACTGCATCCTAGAGCAGAAACGATCATCTTGTGAAACCAGACCGATGCATCACATTCTCCTCAGACTATCTTGATGTACCTGAACAAGAGATGGTGATGGAATTATGTATACATTTTCACCTTGTAAACCAAAAGTTCTTGTTAATACCCTAAGTTGGACTAAGGTCATAGATCCCTTTATCTGTTCTTCTTCTCAACATGGGCATACTGAATATATCTCTTCATTCGGCTTTTCTTCATTACTTATCTCTACTTAGTGTGCTAGGCACAGGAATCCAAGTCCAGCTGTTGGAACCAGGCTTTCACACTAAAACCTCCAATTATATCACTCCCTGTTCTCTCTGTAACTTAGGCCTGGCCTCTCTGCCGATGTCTTTGAGCAGGGAGCTGACAGTAACTTTGCATAGTAAGTTGTCACTAAAATATTTCAAAGAGATAAAGCTTTAATGTGATAGCCAAGGAGCAAGGCCAGGAGACTTAAGCTCAAATCTGCTTCAAGGATTCATGGATTTTGAGAGGATTTATAGAAAAGAAAAGGAAAAGGTTGCATATTGAGTGGATGGCATGAAAAGGAACTTGATTCTTTGGGGGTGGGGTATTGTAGAGGTGTGGATTTTGAACTTATTATAGAACTGAGCACCAGGATTTTTATGTTCATGTATATTCTTGAAACTGGCTCCTGATTCTAAGACTCATGAGTGATTAGCTTTTCCTGGAAGACAACGTAGGAACTTTGGTATTGAAAGAAGTACACAGGTATGTTTAGGGCTTAGCTTATGTACATAGTTCAGGAAAAAAATTTACAATTGATAATATGGTTTAAATCCTCGTTGAATATGTACAGCCTTAGTAATGTCATTTCAAATATGAATGCTATAAACAACACAATGGTTTTGCATTACTGAGGCTCTGTATCGGGGTGGAGTTCTAGATTGGCAGGCAGAGGGTAAAGACAAATTAGTGATATACCACACAAGGTCCTTCATCTTATTGTTATGGTCTACCCTCAGTTCTTTGAGTTCATGTTTTTTCCATAATTCACAATCAGAATATGTCTGTATTTTTTAATTTTCTGGCAATTGGACAGGTGAGAAAAAGTATTAGTTTTTATTTTCATTTCTATAGTTATAAATAAAGCTGGGATTTTTTTTTTTTTTGCCTGTTACAGTGAACAGTCTGTTCATGTGCTTTGCCAATTTCTAAAAAGCATTTCATCTCTTTTAATTTTTAAAATCTCTATAGCATAGGAATAGACACTTTGCTTTATAAATTTCGAATAATTTGACCTCTTTTATCCTTTGACATTTTTATATTTTTAGCCCAAAATAATTTTATTTGTTATGTTACATATATCCATCTTTATGGACATTGTGCTAAATGTATTCATATTATTTTTTCTAGGTTTTGTGTAGAATTTGAAGAACCTTCCATACTCTTAGATTATCAAGATAGTTATTTGTAATTTCTCCTCATGTTTATAGTATATTTTTTCATATATCCTGACTCATTTCAAGCATGCTATTTATTCAGTGAGTTAAATAACTAAATTAATTGATCTCTTCAGCAGATTCATTGTGTTTTAATATTTTTTCTTAAAAGAACAGCTTTTCCCAAATGCTTAGGTGGCCCTATATGTTAGGTAAGTTTTCAACATGTACTTAGGTCAATCCAGAACCCTTGTCTCTGTTTCTATAATATATAAATTCTTTTGCCAGAATGTTTGTAGCCAGTCCAATCCTTGCTTTTCTCTTTCTGTTCTTCTGTCGGAATGTTTTCCAGGGTATTTATTAGGCTTTAATGGTAGTAGAGTAATGCTCATTATTGTCCTTCTCCAGGGTTTCCCTTGTAGGCATAATGTTTTTGTACACTGTTTAAAGTTTACACTTGTATTATTCAAATGCTGATTTCTCTGCTCTCATATCATGTTTCAATCTGGATATGGCATTGTAGTCCTTATACCAAGAATCTCCTGCCTCAAGTTTAAGTAAATAATTCTTACCATTTATTCTCTGCTTTGTCAACAAATGCTGATCACCCAATGGTTGGACAAAAGAGAGAATATGGCAGAAGGTTCTGCCTCCCAAGGGAAGGGGGTGGGGGGAGATTTCAGATGGGCAGAAGGATGGAGAAATTGGAGTCATAAAGAAGGGTTCTAGAGAAGGAGTTTGGAGAGAGGTCCTGGATATATGCCTGAAGCCCAAAGAGCCAAATCAACAATAGGAGGCGAGTATATTGGTGTCATGGCTGGGAGGTAGCCAAATTAGTGTGGGAAGTTAATGTCAATCAATATTCCCCAGCTATTGAATTAAAACTTGAATTAAAACTTGGTTTCTTTGTGTAGTTTTGGGGGACTAGCAAAGGTAAAGAAATACAGCCACCAGACTAATCTATTCCTTGAATTTATATTAAAAATAAGTTATTTTATATTCCCTGGATCTTCTTTTTCATGTGAAGTTCAAAATCTGCTTAACCCTAAGAACAAACATAAAGTATTTTTCTTTGGAGTAAACCAAATGATAAATTAACTGGGATAGGAGTAGTAGCTCACTCCTACTTAGTACTCAGCCAACCCAAACTGTAGAATGGAAATCTCAAAGCCATCCTACACTTCACAATAAGATCTCATCTCAGAAACAAAGTAAGGGTAAGACTGCAGCTATGTTGTGAGGACTCAAAGTTCATAGTCAGCCCATTTTATACAAGGAAAACTTGGCTCAAAGAAGTTGCACTAAGTTCTGTAATCATCAAATGTATTTTCATTTGAGTTAGAATTATGTTTAAATTTTCCAGAATTAATTTTAATTTTTCTCAGATTGATATTACATATTCTGTATTAATTTTATTTCTAGATTTCTAAGTTTTTTGATTATTATACATAGAGTCTTTGAGGTTGTTGATTCTCCTGAGTAGTGTTTATGTATGGAAACACTATAAATTTCTACAAACTAATTTAATATCTTGCTTCTGGTTGATTCAATGTTTATAATTGTTTGTTTTTAATGATTTTCTGAATCCTAACAAATAAATTTAACTCTTTCATTCTGGCTCTTCCCAGCATGTTTTTCTCAATTTTATGATGTTGGTTAGTACCTCCAGTTTGATCGGTGACACATAATGATAGGTGTAGTGGCTATTTCGGTTGTCAACTTGACTATATCTGGAGTGAGTTACAATCCAGGATTAGAGGGCTCACCTGTGATCTAGATCTTGAGTCTGAAAGATAGAGGTTTCAGGTGTGGTGGTACGCACACCTCTGATCTGGGCCACACCTGCTGCTGGAGATCTACATAAGGACATTGGAAGAAGGAAGATTCAGTTTTCTTCCCCTGCGAGCCTTGTGGGACTGAGCGACTGCTAGATCCTCGGCTTTTCATTCACAACTACTGCTGACCATTGTTGGGGAGTTTGACTACAGACTGTAAGTCATTAACAAATTTCCTTACTATATAGAGACTACCCATAAGTTCTGTGACTCTAGAGAACCAGGACTAATACAGTAGGGAAAATGAAAATACCTATGTACCCTTCACTTAAAGTAGATGCCTACTTCAGATGGTGTTGGTTCATTTTCTCTCTCTCTCTTTCTCTCTCCCTCTCTCTCTCTCTTTCCCACCCCTCCCTGTTTCTTGGGGTGATGTTGTTGTTGTGGTTTTTCTGTTGATGAACATATATATCTATAATCAACATATGTATAAGTACTTATGTGTATATATATACACACACACAGACACTTCATGACAGAACAAAATCAAGCTATTGGTCTTTGTTGCAGAATATTTTATCACACTGTGACTCCAAGATTGTGTTATTTACTGGAAAAACCTATTTCTAGTTGCCAAGTGGCCTTAGCACACACCTTTAATCCCCCTGACTGAAATACAGACTCACCCTTAGCACACACCTTTAATCCCAATCATTGAAGGTAAAGTTAGTTTGTAGAAGGAAGCACCCATGTTTAAAAGTGATGCCTAATTGAGTGGCAGACAAAGTGACAAACTGGGAACAATTTGACAGAATAGGCTATGACGGACTCTCTCAAGAAGAGAGAGGAAAGGGAGACTGCTTAAAGAATGGCAGAGAAAGAGGAAAAAGGAGGAAGGAGGCAGCTTTACTGGGACAGTTGTACAGACACAGGTTGCAGAGAGAGAACACGCTAGACAGGTGAATAGAAAACGAGCCAGAGAATGAGAAGGAGCCAGATTAGAATAGATTGCCAAAGTTAGTAGTAGGCCAAACAGTGGAATTCAGGAGAGGCTGAAAGAGAGAAGCCATATTGAACCAGTCATCTTGGAGAGGACTTTGATCCATAGCAGCTGAGTTGAACTAGCCAGCCAGAGATCAGAAAGAAGTAAGAAGGGGTGAGGTTATTCAGCAGCAAGTCTCAGAGGCTGAAAACATTCTAGGCTTAGATTAGATTGTATGGAGGGTAGAAGCTTCCAGGACTAGGACTAGGTTAGCAGACAGAGGCAGTAAGCCTCTGAGACAATTACTCCCGGTGAATAAAATGTTAACAGGCCGTTGTGAAATAAGAACCACCTAGGAAATGCATCCAACACAAACTCCTATTTTGTTAAATGTTTGTTCAAATTGTCAATGTTTATTTATGAACATGCCCTTCTCACGACTGTGCATTCATTCAGTATAATCACTTACAAATGATATATGTGGAAATGTTATCACCATATTCTGCTTGGTGTTATTTTCATGTTTTTAAATGCCTGAACCAATACCAATTCATTCTTGCCTGGCAGTTTGGCCTTCTCTTGTCATTTCTCATGTGCTGACCCCAGCATGGCCTTGGTGGGGACAGAGTGATGTGGTTCCTACCCTTTGGACAGGAGATGTGGGCATGAGGCTTATTTGTATGATAATGTACATATTTTCTGGAACCAGTAGTAAAAGTGAAAGACTCCTTCTTTTGGAGGACCTCTTCCCTGTTAATGTTAATGGCTCCATGATAATTAGAAATAGCAAGAATCCAGGAGTGGAGGGTGTGACTATGTCTCAGCAAAAATAGTAAACACTGGGACCTTCAATACAGCCCTTAAGGCTATGCGAAAGAACTCTAAATACATGAGTTTGAAAACATTTAATTTCTCAATTGTGCAAAAATATAAGGATGAAATTTGAATTATGAAGGGCTTCATGAATCTAAGGAACAGAGGTAGCTAACTATAAGCCAGCTTGTCAGAAAGATACAAAGAAGCAGATACAAATGCAGGCAGATTCCTGATTTCAAGGGCAGCCTGCAACACAGCTAGTCCAGGACCAGGTGTGGTAGAAATGGTAATTTCAGGACAGGGTCCTACCCAACTATCTTATTGTCTGTGCTTAACAAACAGATCTCTGAATTATTTTTTCCACGTTAAGAAAAAATGTATGCTTGCTGTCTCCTAAGAATCAAAGGGCTGGGGTCACAGGATGCTGATTCATAGGATGATCAAAAGGAAACCTGAAGTAAATTATTGAATTGATATGTAAATACAAAACTGGGTTTTTGGTCTGCCTGAGATGAGCTAGCAGAACACCATAGCAGTTCATTAGAACTTTTCTATAGAGACAGCTGAGGTGTCTGGAGATCTCTGGAGAGCTAAAACAGCTCTTCAAGAATTTTTCTAAGAGGATTTCTGACTCAGTCAGAATATCCAATAATATTTTTATAGCAGCTTTTCTGACTTTGATAAGAAAACCCTTGAGGTATCAAGATAGCTTTTAGAATTTTTACTAGCAGAGAGAGCTGTCTCAACCAGAGAGTTTCTAGAATAGCCACAAAAAGCTGTCTAGAGCAGAGAACAGAGACAGAGACAGAGAGAGAGACAGAGAGACAGTGACAGAGAGAGAGCGAGAGACAGAGAGAGAGACAGAGAGAAAGAGAGAGAGAGAAGAGAGAACACCTGGGCCACTGGCTTGGACCCACAATTTGACTTTGAGTTGTTTACTTGCATTGCTCCCAGACACCCCTTCAGAACCCCTCTCCATGCAGAGGCCTGTCCTGGACACTCATGCAGTTGCTCACAATCACTTCCATCTCCTGTGTCCAATGGAAGGGACAGTTGCCTCTGCCGTGTTCCAGATCACACATCATTTCCTTTTATACTAAAAGGCCTTATTGATGATCATATTCTCACCTAGAGTTTTAGGTCTCCAAAGCTAATATTACTTCTGTCCTAGGTATCCTTTAACTGTTCTAGCTTCAAGAAACACTGAAGAGACTCTTCTTATTTTATTCTTCTCTTGTCAATAAAACTGCCATTCTCTACAGTCCTGGAAGCTTTAACAGTGGCAGCAGGTTCTGAAGAATAATTTGTTAGGTGATTTCCTAGCTGTGTGGATTCTCCAGAGTGTACTTTAATATCCTAGGGTGACTGTGCTAGGTGAGTACTATGGAACCAAAGCCAAGTCTTTGGCTGTCGGAATGCTGAGCACACTGTCTTAGCAGCCCTTGTCAGAACTTCATAACTCCTCACACCTTCAGCCTTCATGTCAACCTGTTTAATGATGGCCACATTGCTGCCAAGAGCTGAACGACTTCTACTGCTTCTCTAGATCTCCTTCTCCTTCCCTCCCTCTTCCTCCTCCTCCTTCTTCCTCCTCTCCCTGCTTCCTCTTCCCTCTCACTCTACCCCTCAATTCCTTCACTCCTTCCCTGACCAACCTCTTTGGCTCTTCCCCTCACTCTTTTACTTCTCTTACCTTTCTTTGTCGTTCCTTCACTCTTCCCCTTCTTCTCCCTTGCCTCCTTTCTCCTCCTCTTCCTCCTTCTCCCAATATCTGACTTGTTTGTCCACTTTACTGTTTCCTCTTATGTATGCTTTGAATATGTGTGTATAAAGGTGAGATAGGGTGATACTTCTTCCCTCCACATTTTCAGTCTCACTCATTCTGAGTGTTTCATTTCAGTGATATACACTTGATTAACATTCGTACCTATTGACTTACCCATTTCCCTTTCAACTCATATATTTCTTCTGTGTTATAGATGAACTTACCAAAATGCTTGTAGAATATTTTTTGTTACATAGATACCTCATTGCCAGAAATGAATATATAATTTTCTATTCATCAAACTACTTCTACTCCTATAGATTTCTCTCATAGAAACATACCAGAATTTATCCAGCTGCCAAAGCCAGAAGCACGAGAGTTACTGTTGGACTCGAAGGTTGCAACTACCAGTAGTTTCTCCTCTCAAACACATGGAGATTGCGATGCAATCAGCAAGAGGTTTATTATTTCCAATGCATTAGGGTTGTCCTGCACATGAGGCAAAGGCGACCACATGGAGCCTGTTCAGGGACCTTATATAGGATTTTAGAGCAGCTGCCACTAGGTACAATGTGATTGGCAGAACAGTGTGACTTTTAAACTGATTGGTCTTTAGGGAATGAGGTAGCAGGGGCTTAATCAGCCCCTCCCTCCCAGCCTATGTGCTTTCTAACCTGTTTCTTCCCTGTGCTTGGAGGGGGGCAGGGGAGGAATGTCCATTCCACAGGAAATATCTGCTAGCTAGGTGGCCTTATCTCCTGAGAGGGGAGGAGGGGAGGAAAAGCATTTCTTTCATTACTATTGATATCTCCTTCCCCTCCACACTTTATGTGATATTAATATCTTCAGAAATATTTGTAGTTGGTCCACTTTTGATCATTCTCATTTGTGCTTACTTGCCTAGACCATGAACCATTTTTGTCTACTATTTTAAAATGCCATAACATATCTCAGTATCTCTTGTCATGCTTTTTCTTAATCTTATTATTTCTAAAATCTAAATAAGATCATATTTAAGATTGTTTCATGACTCTCACCTACCACTAGGATTGTAAACAGTTGTTCTACGATATAAGAAATCTCCTAAGCTCTACAGTTCTCAAATGTGCCATGCCTTCTCCGCTCTTCTTCCTTCCTTCCTTCCTTCCTTCCTTCCTTCCTTCCTTCCTTTTCTCCTCCCTCTCTATTTTCTTCAAGCTATGGAGCATGCTACAACTTGTGTTCATTACAGAAAATGCCTGATTGTGCAACATAGATGCACTTCCAGGTCTCCTTTATTTGGAAGACTCTTCTGACCTTGAAACCATACTGTCTATTTCATTTTATGCATCTTATACTGCTGTGATGTTTTTAAATACATATGTCCTTTAATCTACAATATGAAACTTTCCAAATTTTCTCAAACTAAAATAGATGTTTTTACTTTCCTCCAAGACACTTCATAGAATATGTATCTACTTTCTAAACAGTCTTGGTGACTGTTTATCACTTTGGTAGGAAATCTTTTATTCCAAGCCAAAGCAATTTCTTCTAACCAGCCTTTGCAAGATGGTTAAATAATAGACCAAAATCACAGGAATCCCAGGACACAATCAAGATCAATTTACTAGGCCACCCAGGTCTGCTTTTCCCCCTCAGGATATCCAGCCATGAAGAAGAATTCCAGGCGCTTGCTTGACAAAGCTTTTTAAGGAGAGAGAATGTTAACCTGTAATCTAGTCATGAGGCTACCTGACTGCCTCAAGGGTGGTGGTGGTAGGGGTCACAAGGTCACAAAGCTATATGTGTAGAGACATCCAGGCCAGAGCAAGGAGGAAACAATCCTACTCCTGCCAGTTTCAGGATGAGCTTATGGGGGTTTGGACATGTCTGGACCTCATCTTGCTCCAGACTGGTTCCCTGGTCACACTGTGTTCTGGCCCCACATTGCTATGTTTAACTAACTGCAAAAGGTTTGAGAATACAGATGATTTTGTGAGGAAGTTACTCTCTCTGCTTCTAGTTTCTTTGTGGGTGAATTGGGGCATACAGGACCAGATTTAAACTCAAGTACACAAAACTTTTCAGGGAATTAAGTTCAAGTTCCATCTCCAGGCATCTGCCTGATTATTCCACCATAGAATCCAGACCTTCACATATTCAGCTTTCAAGAGCTAAACCCTTTTTAGTCAAGATTATCACATGCCTGTCCCAACATTAAAAATATACTTGGTACATTTGTAAAGGTCCATGATTCGCTGAAGAATGATACCCTGGACTCAGATATTATGTAAAAGCAAAGAGCATTTTATTCTGCAGAAGTCCATCATGTTGGGGTCTCCCATTCCAAGATGGAGACACCCAAGTAAGCTCAAAGGCCTGATTTAAAGCACATTAGGGGAATTCCTGGGAGGAGTAGGTGATCTCTATTGTTGGCTCTATCTCTAGGAACTTTCCAGAACCATTGTTGGGGAAGTCTGAAAATTGCTGCTGACCCATTGTCCTTGCTTCAAGCCAAGTAGCAGGGCAGCTTTTGAGCCTGGATTTGCCCAGTTCTTGAAAAGAGAGATTTGGGCCTAGTCTCATGAACTGCCAATTTGAAGCCTGTCATGGAGTCTGCCTGTCTCAATTTCCAAGAGTTTAATTTATTTTTGTTGTTGTTTTTTGTTTGTTTCAATGATTTGATTTTTGGTTGTTTGTTTGCTTGTTTTTATTGGGGGGTTTGGTGTGAGTGTATGTGTGTGTGTGTGTGTGTGTGTGTGTTATTGAAAACAGTGGATGGGGGAATACCCTCATAGAGGCAGGGGGAGGAGGGAGGGAACAGAGGGGTTCCAAAGGGAAGATCTGGAAAGGGGAAAACATTTAAAATGTAAATAAAGTATCAAAAAAAGAAAAAAAAAAAGAACTTCTCTCATACACTAATCTCCACTACCATTCCCCCACATTTATTCCTCTCAGCTCCCTTCCACAAGCCCCTCCCCTCCTCTCCTCTCCCTCATCCAGTCCCCTCTCATTTCCTCTTTAGAAAACAGCAAGCCTTCAAGAGCAGGTGCCAAACAGGACAAAACAAGATACTGTAAAACAAGGCATTTTTAATTAAATCCATTGAGAAACAAATTAACATATGAGTGACTGCACAGACTCAGAAAGCCCAAATAATTTGCATAATCTTCCTGCTAATTACAGGAAATGGGTGTTTCTTCTATACCTTTTAACACAGGGTTATTATCTGTGTTAAAAACTTTCCTGGGGAGATGATACACAAGTATGTACTCAGCCTAGATAAGAAGCCCACAATAGGTCAAAGTAAAGATAATACCAAAGTCCATCATGGTGAACCAATGAAATTTTTTAGGGTTACTTACAGAAATATGGGTGAGAGGTTACTTACAGGAGCACAAATGACTCAAAGCACAAATCTGGGAACCAGGAGCACTGCACAGCCTGCAGGAAGCTCAACATGTTGGAGAGGGTCATTTCCAAGTGCCTTAGTGTAGCTAAACCTCTTCCAAGCAGCTAGGCTGGTATCTGCTTCTTCCAACCAGCTGTTAGGGTCTCAGGGTCTTCCTTGCCCCTTACCATCTTTAAGAGTGACTCACAGCAGATTTATTGCTTACTCTAGGATGGAGGGACCTAGTCTAGTCAATTTCAGGGACTTCCTGAAGCTATTTTCAGTCCTTAACCTTTAAGGAGATTCTCTATAGGATGGAATGTTTCAATCTCAGAAAAAAAGTATTACAAAACACTATCTCTAAATCCACTATAACTATTTGAACAAAAGACAGTCTTAGCTCCACTAAAAATTAACAATTTACAAGATCAATGAAATTAAATTCATAACAGGGAAGAAACACTATCTCCAATTCTGCATGGCTATCTCCAGTTCTACATGGCTTTGACCTCTTTAAAGAACCTCCTACTTAAAACTGTATTTTTATGTAACTTCTCAGGCTGACATGTCTGCAAAGCTTTATGATAGGTCCACTTTTCTAAGATAAAATCTTATGCTTGTATAACTAAAGCATACATTCTCATGATTTTCCCAAAATTGTCTTGCTCTTTTTTTTTCTCTCTCTTCCAGAAAGAAAAGATTACTAAGCAAATTTAAAGTCGTAATTCTCAATTTCCACAAACACTGAAATCCAAGTTATACAAATCATAGCATGGGTCTAATACTGGCCAATAAACAATGACTCTGTCCCTAGCATTAGGAAATGGACCAAGCATTAATAGAATCAAATAAATCAGTGGAAAAACAGATGAATCAGTCAAATGGTCTGAAGATTTCTATCTATAAATAGCACTGTTTCCTGTTGTAGTTATTTTTTTTAATGATATAATAAGATTTCCATGATTTTCATTAGCTAGTTGGATTTACCAACTTTTACTATGTGTGTGCATATATGTGTGTATGTATTTATGTATGTATATGTGTGTGTATGTGTTTGGCTGCATTTGTCTTACATATGTACAAAATCTTCTTTCCTGTTCTAAAAGTAAACAATATTCCCCAGAATTCTAGAAAATAAATGTGTGTTTTTCTAAAGTCCACACACTCCTAAACAAAATGCAGCATTTGAAATTCACTTCCTCTACAACTGAACTCATTGTCATCTGCACATTGGAACAGTTTGTTCTAAATCTTTTATCTCTGTTGTTTTATTTGCTTGAACATTAAAGGACGAAGAGCAAATTAAAATCCTGCATCAGTTCTAGTTTTTGTCTCTTTCATGATCCCCTTTACTTCCATCCCCAATCCAATAATCTTTTCTAACTTGCTGAATATTCTTCAACTGGATGTCTGTGTTCTCACTGCTACCACATTATCCTTGCCCTCCGGACTTTCGGAAGCACTGCAGTGTTATGATAGCTGCTCAGTTCTTCACTCTTCTGTCTCTGCACTTTCCTGAACTATAAATCTAGCCATGTAACGATATTCTTTAATGGGCCGTATAAAGTGGGATAGGCAAAAGTAGGCACACAAGGTTGATTTAATATGCTACCACACATATCAGCCTTTACACTCTTCCATTCACCTTTAGTTCCTGCTTCTATTGCCTTCTTTAGCTGTATCCCTATCTCTTCTTAAATTCCACTGTTAAGTCAGACAAAACTTGGTCTTCTAAAGAGGTCCTGCAGCCCCTGTGGACATATTTTGCTCAGGCTCTTTCTTCCGGTTGGCCTCTTCTTTTATCTTCTTTAGCCCAGTAAATCAGAAATGCAGGAAGCTGAAAGCACAGTTCATTAGTAGAGTCCTTCTTAGCAGGTACAAGGCTCTGGATTCTGTTCCCATGATGGCAAATAAACTGTGTGTGTGTGTGTGTGTGTAGAAAGAAAAAGTATGAGAGGAAAAAAGAGATACAGAGGGAGATAGAGGAAGATTGAGAGACCCAGGTCATGGGCTCTTCTTCAAAGTAAGTGTCTACTAGTCTTCACTGACTCCTACTCTGTTATCAGGTAAAAGCCTATGGTAATTATTTTCAGCTTTCTGTGCATATTTCTCATGTAACAGTTACTAGATTTTACTGGAATCACCTATTGCCAAATAGATAATTGGTTTCTTGAAGTCAGGGGCTTTAATTTTGTACTATACATGCTGTCCTTTGACAATGTCATACATATGGACAATGTGTTCTGGTTACTCTTATTTCATCATTTCATGCCTCTCCCATATGTGCCAGCCCTACTTCTTCCTTATAAATCTTTCTCCT
>JADRCH010000102.1:3556015-3645548 GCA_019843965.1 Rhynchomys soricoides
CTCTCTCTCTCTCTCTCTCTCTCTCTCTCTCTCTCTCTCTCTCTCTCACACACACACACACACACACACACACATACACATCTAAATGAAATATGTATATGTAGCACACTTTTTGCTAATCATTTAGTGGGTGTCCGGGTTGGTTCCATCTTTAAACTACTGTGAAATAGGCCACAAGGAACATTGAAGTACAAGCGTCCCTGAAGTAGGGTATGGATTAATTACAATTCATACTTAGAAACCGTGTGTGTGGATACTATGGTAGATCTAGATTTTTGTTGCTGTTTGTTTACCTCTAAACTGACTTCCATTGTGACTATTGTACGTTATACAATATTACCAACAGTATATAAGGATTACCATTTTCCCATATTATGACATTATTTGTTGTTTACTTTTTTAATTGGATATGTTCTTTATTTACATTATAAATGTTATCCCCTTTCCTGGTTTCCTCCCCCATAAACTCCCTATGTCATCCCCCTCCCCCTGCTTCTATGAGTGTGTTCCCCCACCCACCTATCCACTCTTGCCTGCCCACCCACAAATTCCCCTACACTGGGGCATCAAGCCTTCACAGAACCATGGGCCTCTCCTCCCATTGATGCCCAAGAAGGACATCCTCTGCTATATATGCGGCTGGAGCCATGGGTCCCTCCTTGTGTACTCCTCGGTTGGTGGTTTAGTCCCTGGGAAATCTAGGTGGTCTAGTTGATTGATATTGTTGTTCTTCCTATGGGGTTGCAAACTCCTTCAGCGACTTTAGTTCTTTCTCTAACTCCTCTATTGGGGACCCTGTGCTCAGTCCAATGGTTGACTGCAAGCATCCGCCTCTGTATTTGTCAGGCTCTGGCAGAGCCTCTCAGGAGACAGCTATATCAGCAAGCACTTCTTGGCATCCACAATAGTGTCTGGGTTTGGTGACTGTATACAAGATGGATCCCTAGGAGTTGTTCACTTTTTATAATATTAATTTTGACTGAGGTTAGATTGAGTCTTACAGTAGTGTCAGTCTACATTGTCCTGATGGCCTAGGATAGCAACCCCTTTCATATAGACTTCCTAGTCATTTGTAATTCTTATTTTAGAGCTCTGTTTACTTCTACAGCTCATTCTTTGCCTATGTTCTCTCTTTTATTGGAGTTTAGTTTAATGAAGATTTTGTATATACTAATTATTAACCCTATATTCAAGAGGTACAGGTGGAAAAACTTTCTCCAAGTCTGTGGGCTAAAATCAGAGACTTTAATTTTTAACTCAGTATTCATGATGTCCTATAAAATGAACAGTATATACTGAGACTTATATACAATGAGAGTAGACTTATTCAAACCAGACAATTAACCTGGAGAAGGAGCAAGAATGTTGATGCACTGTATGTCTGTGTGCTAATACCTTTACAATGAAAATGTCTTAGATTAATAAAATGTCACTACCTGATGGGTGATTATATGGGTTTCAGTAATATTACACTGGCCATATAGAATGTGAAATGTGTACTATATACGAGTAATGGGAGAGGCTGAAGAAGCCAACTTGAGAAAAAAAAGATAATGAACATAAATGATTAAATCTCCTCAATCCAAATTCTTACCAGTTTCTTATGGATATATTGACTAACTCATCATTTATTATTTATAACTGTATTAGTTACTTCTTTCTTGTTATGGTAAAACAGCATGACCAAGTCAATTTATAAAATGATTAACTTATTTGAGTTTTGGGGTTTCAGATAGACAGGAGTCCATCAGCATCTGAGCAGAGAACATGGTATCCCACAGGCCAGCATGATACCGGAGCAGCAACTGAGACCTTACATCTTGATCCATAAACAGGAAGTAGGGAGAACTAGCTCCAAATGTAATGCTTCTTTCAAAACCTCAAAGCCAACCCCTAGGACATACTACCTCCAACCAGGCTATATCTAAACCTCTTCAAACAGCCATGAACCAGGGGCCAAGTTTTTGGGACTTGTTGGGGCACCCTCTCATTCAAATTACCACAGTCATTCATAGTACGGTAACGTCACAGCAACTGCCAGGGTCACAATAATGAGTAAGTCTTGGCTTCCTTCACAGAGAAACTCACACTGGGTAGAAAGTGCTAGTAATCTAAATATTAAAATGATGTTTGAGCTGCTAGAGACATCTCATTTTTACAGAATCACACATGGGAGAGTATTCCATAAGATGAACATGAGCTATTAGGAATTGTCCATAAAACAGTAGTGAGTTAAATATGATGCACAAGGCTGCCCATAATTCCTCTAACCTAATCCTTCTTTCTCCTAGTTGGTTTGAAAAACTTCTAAGATGTATTTTTCACTGATTCCTTATCTTCAATCCATTTTCAAAATTATTGTATATAGGCATTGTGGAAAACATAAGCAATCCCAGTGCTTGGAAGGCTAAAGTATGAAGGTGATAGTTTCACCACAAGTTTCAGTTATATAGCAAGACCACACCCTACCCCACCCCAAAAGAAACAAGGCCACAGATGTATCCACATGGTAAAGTGCTCGCTTAATGTACACAAGGCTCTGAGTTTGAACTGATGCTCCCCCACACAAATAAAATAGGGCAAAGAAAAGACTTTTTGTGTATGGTTGAGGTCTCATCCCATAGGGTCATTCCTGAAAATATACATCCAAGTGACATTATTCAGAGTGTACAGGGTGTATTTATGCTTTTTGGAATATATATGTATAGACATATATACATGGAAGAACAATTAATGAAAAGGAGGTCATCTATTAATTTGAAAGAAAGTAGCATGGAGAGCTATAGGAGAAGGGTCTGGAGATGGAAAGGGATGGGCAGGTGATGTAAGTACATTGTAATCACAAAAGTAAAAGAAACGAGACTCATTATACATACATGGCACTTCTGTTTATTTAATGTTTCCTTAATTACATTTTTAAACACCTTAATATATATGATTAGATTCTCAGAATCCTGCTGCTAAATTATGTTCCAGTTGATGTTCAGTAAGTAGTTATTAATGCACTAGCTGAATGTTCTTAACATCATTATGCTGGAAGCATTGGGTCCTATTTTGGTAATTTTCACTTTTGTATCAGTTTATGACCTGGTAAATTATAGTTTTAGAAATATTCCCTGATTAATATTCATGTTCTGGTTTTAATCTATAGTTGTTCATTTTCAGTCAGTTAAGTTTACAATGTACAAATAATAGTACTATATAGTTTCTTAATTTGTTTCATATGCCACAGTAATGGCAAATTGTGTAAAGTTTCATAAAATTATAATGAAGTCTTTACATAACAAAGACTGTTACATTGTTATTCTTTTTAGAATACCATTGAATAGTAGAAATTAAAATGAAAACAAAGTAAGGCACTAATATTTTGGGACTGAGAAGTAAAGTCAGTCACGGCTTCCTTCACCGATGGCTTTTATTACAGTCGGAGGAAGTTTTACATTCCCAAATCTGTTATATAACCTGACAAACCTGATAAAGATGAGAAACAAATAATCCAGATCAGTAAGCACTCAGCAGACTGTTTAGGGATATACATAAGCAAGGCTGAAATGTCCTGCTGTTCACGATGTAAAATGTCACTATTGCTTAGCCATTGGGAAAAAAGATACAGTACGAAGAGGGTTGTGTACCTAACCGTTTTATGTCTTGTGTCTCTTAATATTAGTTTCACAATCACAGCAGCTTTATTTTATTCTGAAAAAAAGAAAGATTTCCATGGCTATTTCAAAAGCACATTTTTGTGGAAGAAACAACATTCACCAGAGACCATGGCAATTGTTCTGAAAAACAGATGAACTCTGAAAAACAATGTACTTTGGAAATTTCTCCTCAAATGAAAGAAGTGTGTGTGTGTGTGTGTGTGTGTGTGTGTGTGTTACACAAATTCCTGTAAGTTGAATTTTGGTGGACAGATATTTCAGACTAATAAATACATCACTAATTAATGAGAAATAACATGAATTTCAAAAGGTTTTCAAAAATGGACTCAAATGCTATACAGAAAGTTTATCAATTACTCTAACATAAAACCATCAAATTATCCAATACCCTGTGATTGAACTCCCCTGATTTAGCAAAACAACATTTAATACAAATTAGACTGAAACAATAAACAGAATCAAAATTGATTCACTCTGTAACTTAATGCCATTATTGAAGGAAATATGTATGAATTGGTGAACTGGGTCATCTTATTAGTAGTATAAAATATAGAATATCAATTTCAACATTTTAAAAAACTTACATCATATTTTGAAATAAATTCTGGTGCTTTTGTGATCTATATAGAAAAATAATTAGAAAGAAAATAGGACCGGCAGCCTTAAGCCAATCTTGGTTTCTATTAATGATTTTAGGGTCAAATAAGACGATTCAGTCTTGCCCGAGGTTATTGTCCTTTAAATTATTAAAAGCCATACATATAAATGTAACAGTATTTTTACTCATTCACTAAAGGCTTGATCCAGAAATTAACTAGGATTTCAGCATTCTGAGATGTCTAGAGTATCCCACACTGGTAAGAAAAATGACTCTTGATCCAGAAGTCATCCAGCACATATACCATGGGCTTCTAGGAATTCTTTTGTTATAAGGGCCAAATAAGTATTCTTAGAAGCCAATGTTTTATATACTTCCAGGGGGAAAAGAATTATGCAATATCAATATTTCCACTTCTTGTTTCAAATAGTTATATAATCACATATCACTAAACCTCCAAGTTAGCATGGGAAAACTAGAAACAATATTTCCACTAAAGAGTAAATTTCTTTTTTTCCAGTTAGCTTTTGTTGTTGTTGTTATTAGCATGAAATCCTTTTTTCCCCTTTTACTGAAAATGTATTCTTTTCTCATAAATATATACTGATTCCAGTCTCCCTTCCTCTACTACTTTCAGTTCCTTCCTGCTTCCCCTACCGTCTGGATCCACTCCCTTTCTGTTTCTCATTAGATAAAAATAGGTTTCTAAGAGATAACAACAAAACAACAAAATAAAAATAGATAAAACAAAAAATGATCACATCAAAGTTGGACAAGACAAACCAAGAAAGAAAAGAGCCTAGGGGAAGACAGAATCAGAGACTAACTCAGTCTACACTCAGGAGTCCCATAAAAACACTAACTAAAAGCCATAATGTATATGCAGAGGACCTGGGACAGACCCAGACAGGTCCTATGCATACTGTGTCAGTCTCTGTGTGTTCATATGACCTTTAATTGGTTGATTTATGGGCCTTGTTCTCCTGTGTTCTCCATCCTCTCTGGCTCTTATACTTTTTCTGTCTCCTCCTCTTCCTCCTCCTCCTCCCTCCTCCTCCTCCCTCCTCCTCCTCCCTCCTCCTCCTCCTCCTTCTCCTCCTCCACTAGACTAGGGTTCCCTGAGCTCTGAGGGGAGAAGTCTCATGGAGACATAAAAGGATTTTTAGTTAAGTGTTTCAAGATTTCTCTCTCTCTCTCTCTCTCTCTCTCTCTCTCTCTCTCTCTTACTCAATACATAAAAATATTAGCCTACATATCCCTGCTTTCATTCTTGACCTGTTTCCATCACTTAAAATATTACTCATCTATTATTCATCCATTACACTGAATGTGTGTGTGTATACACATGCGTGAATGTATGTGATGTGTATGTGTCTATGTGTGTATTTGTGTGTATGTCCATATGTGTGATGCTAACCCAGATCTTTAGAGAATCCTCATAATCTACCACCACCATCTCCCTACCCGACTTCACTGGACATCATTGGATGTCTCCCAGGCCTTCAGTGTTCCCTTGCATCCTATTTTCTACACAGAAGGTAAAAATCATATTTCTAAACCATGAGCTTCCATCTTTCTTATCCAGGGTGAATCTGTACATGGACAATATGAGCTTGCATTTGTCAACTATCCAGCCTTACCTCTTGTCATCACAGCTCCTTCTTAGCCCAAATAATCGCCACTTAATCCCTGACCTGTGTCCATCACTTGAAACATTACTCATCCAATTCTTTGCTGCCTCCAGTCAGGTCCCCTCTACAATTCAATCTCCCCAAAGGTGGTGTCATTAATTTACTCACTCCCCTTCTGTCCTACCAAATAATCACTAGTGCCTATTCTATTCTATTTTTTCTTTATGACTTTAATATATCTGAAACTATAACAGAGTTGTCTTCTTGTTTTTTGTCTATCTTTAAAAGGAAATTTCCAGAATGTATTAAAAGTACTTTAATTTTCCACTCATTCTCAATACCCAGAAAATACTTGGTATGTATCTCAGTAAATATTTATTGGGATGGATGAATGAATAGTCATTGTCAGGAACCTTGATGCATGCTGCCTTGAGAGCATAATTACAGAATTGCCTCCTCATCATTAAGTTGGATATAGCAAATTAAATGCAGTCCCATTTGAAGGAAGTGTATTTCATATGTAATGCGAGTAAATTAACATAATGCTGCATGAGAGGAATTACCAAAGGAATGCACCAAATTTCAGTCTCATGTTAGAGAAATCTGTGGGTTTAAATTGTTTGACAAGTTGCTTGACATAACACAGTCACAAGTACTTTAAAAACCCACCTGAGCATTTTCTCTCATTACATTTAATCACCCAGAAGGGGATATATTTTTAAGTAATTTGAGACCAATTCATTTTAAGGAACGAATTAAATTCTTATTTAAAAATCCACCCATTCTTCCCTAATACATTCTCCAACTGGTCAATCAGTCAAGTGATTTCCCAGGCAGAATATTCTAGTGAAAAGAACACAAGACTAGGCATCAAAAGGCTCTGGCTCACATTATCCATGACAATCTACACAAAACTGGGCCATATAGGGCAGAGGATAGTGATCAGAACCACATGGCTCAATAAACATTTGCTGCTTATTTTAAGTAATGATTTACTTTTAAGTACCAGGTGTCAAAGTACTTTTATGGATGTTGTCTAATTGACTTGTTTCTCCCTCTCTTGGGCATGACTTTGTCCCAAGTATATTCTAAATCGTTAAGTCATTACCCCAGCCAGTTCTACAGTCATCTTCATGTTGTTGATCACCTGGGAAGAAAGCAGGATTACATGCTGAGATCCTTGTGTCAAGCTCCCAGTTGGGGAAGTCTGTCCGCAGATTCTGGAATTTCTCTCTGACATTATCTTGCTGCCAAAACTTGGGCTTAGAAGACTTTCTACACAGTTCTGTCTTTTGGGTTCTCATTAAAATGAGTCACACATGTGAGTCCCAGCTTAGTAACCAGCTCATGGTAGAGGCCCTTAAATATTAATGTTTTTGCTTCTTCTGGTATACAGCCCTGCTCTTTGGAGCTTATTCCTCAAAAAATAGTTTTTTCTTTCCACAGGCACTTTACGTCCCAGTGGATCATTCCACTGAGTACAGGTTTGGAACAAGATGGACGAGTGGGTGTTAGGAAGAATAAATGCTCCTGTTTTTATAACCATTTCTGGCAACTAGGAGCTGTACTGTACTCCAGATAAACTCATTACAAAAGCTCAAATTCTGCTTGTTAAGCATTTTTTTTTTTTTTTACTAAGCCTTTAGGATCATTTAATAAATATCCTTATACTTTTGTCTACCACATGGGCTTGATTGTCCAGGTATAGAAATTTCAGCCCCCTCTCACCCCACCTTTCTCCTCACTAAACAACCTACAGGATTAGCAAAAGATAGACTCATTCCTAATTCTTAGTGTTAAACACAAAGGCTTCCTTCCGAGTTAAATAAACATGTGTTTCTCACTGTCTGTACCTGAGGACATATCTTACCTGCGTTTTGATCATATTTAACTGAACATCCTTAGACTTTGACACATTTGACTCAGGTACACCAAAGCATTGAAGGGAAACAAATCTTTCCTTACTTGGAGGGATGAGATCACAGGATTTTCCTCATTTTGAACTGAAGTAACCTTTGAAAGATTAGCCCGTATCTTTTGACTAAGAGAAATAATAGTTGTTTCCCATTTATGGCAAATAAAGGAGAAAAAATAATGATCATGGCATTACCCTGCAGAAGGCATGACAATCTGCAGTATTCACAAAGATTTTTTCTAAATGTATCTGGAAGTGATTCAAGAATCCCATGTAGAAATTAAATATTAAACTCTTTAATGTAATGCCATTTCTACCTAAATTGTAACTATTAATCCCACCTGCTAAGTGACTCTAGCTTTTCTTCAGCAGTCACTGAGTGATGCCTCCCTGGACACTTGAAGTAAGCATTGAATATTAACCATTGGAAAGGATTTCAGAATCCTCACTGAATCCACATTGATGGGCATCGAATGTAAGCCCTACCACAGTAGCCTGTTGTGAGTGGCACAGACACATCAGTGGTCCTAGATACACACCTGCAGTTTCTATTTTATCACAAAGTTCTAAACTCTGACATGCTAATCAAATATAAGCCCTGTACTGTAATATTTTTTACCTAGAATAATACTATTGGACCTACCATGACTCTCTCTCTCTCTCCCTCCCCCCATATATATCTGTTCTATAAAAAGTAGAAAATATTTAATGTCTTTGTTTTTTCTCCTCGCTGAACAATTTTCTTCCTTTATAAAAATGCTAGACTGCATTTCTCCTCTGAATGTCCTACTATTTTAATTAGAGAACTATAGTAATTTCTTCCTGCCCAGTCTTCCTATCTTATTTGAGTGGTAAGAACTGGTTTGATACTGTTGTCACAGGAATGGTATTGGGTTCTGCCCTGTCACAGGGATAGCTCTTTGTCTTCATATGAAAGCCACTTCCACTTTTCTTTATGCTCATTAGTAAGCCAATTAGGAGGCAAGATGAATAAACTCTCACTACATGCAAGAGAGAAAGCCACAAACTGCTTACTTAAGCTGCACCAGCAAACGAAATGAGGAGGAACTCCTGATTACCCCAGAAGGTGGGGTGACATTTGAACAATTGGCAGGAATCCCTGCGAGTGTAAAGACTCTAATTTTGTACCTGGCCCAAATATGTCAGAAGTGATCTACCTTCCACACTTAAGTCACCACTCTGTCTAACTGTGGAATGGAGTGGGTTGCATTTGAAGTCAAGCTCTTAAATAAAACTTTTTAAAACTCCTTAAGACTCTGCCTTCTCACACTACATAGGAGACACCTTTTTTTTTTCCTATGAACTTCTTTGTGAGTATATGTTAAGAAAAATAGACTCATTTTTTTTCTGAGTTGTCTTCAGTTCACGTTTAAGTTGATAAGGGTTAGAACAGGCCAGGTTACTTCTCCTTACTAGGAATGGACCTGTGACATCATCTTCCTACAGACGACTTCCATGTACGTTAGCTCTATCAGAACTACAAAATACTAAGAGAAAAGTATGTGTGGAGGCAAGCGGATGTTGCACGTGGTGTTTTCCAAATTCTCACTATGCTGGCACAGCTCAGTATCCTTACATCTAGGTTTGTTGGGCTTTCATTTCCCGAAACCTGAATCAGAGATTAGCAATGAGTGCCTGGGGCATCTATCCTCATTCTCTCTGAGTGTATTTGTATATATCCCAACATAAGACAATTCTGTTGAACTCAGTATAGCAGTATATTTTATACCACTGAATTTCTTCACATACAAGTTTATGCATTTTTAATCCATTAAATTATTAGATTCTTTTCATGTGTTTAATATATTTTTCATCCTTAACTTTCCACTTATGGGTATCATTATAGGCAATTTCACTCATGTATTGTCCTTGGAATAGCTTGTATTTGGAGGATAATGTTCGGTAAACTCTCCATTTCAAACATTGCCAAAAATAGAAGCCCCTATTATTAAAGAATATTTTATAATTCTTATGCGCTTGACTCTACAAATCATTGAATGCTTGCATGGTATGATAGAAAACTAAACTATGCTATATCATTTAATTTAAGATTACTGAGTCTTAAGATCCCAAAATATTTCTAGTTCCCAATGCCTTTTGCCCTAAGATGCCCAGAATATATTTGCTCAACTAAATTAGCAATGCTACTGTTTACCAGTATCCAAAAATATCTGCTATTGCAATAAGCAGTTTAACATATTAGATCCCCTAAACTAGCATTTATTTTACCTTAAATTCTGTTATTCATCAGGAATTTACAACCTGTCTGTCCCTTCATAAAAGGAGGCCATTATGGTGTTGTGTAGAATCTATACTGCTTGCTATCTGTAAGAGGGCTCATGCCTGAGGCTTCTCCAAGTCCTCCACTGTGCCTACCCAGACCACTAGGCAATGAGACTGGTTGCACACATTGTTTATATAGGTACAGCTCAACAGCAACCTTGAGTTTGGGTAAGTCTTCCATTTAGTTTTGTAAGGTATAATTTCTTTAGGGCATCTTCTGTCTTTTCAGTATGTAGTATCTGTTGCATTCATAAGGAAAATTATGTGACACTTTACAGAGCTTCCAATGCTGTGAACAGAACAGAAGAAAAAAGACAATGAAGTCAGTGTGGACTTCAGAGTTAACCCATTACAATGCTAAATAGGGGAATGGGGGCAATCTCAGTGTGAGGAGGACATTTAAGCAAAGAGTTCTTCTCAATTATCATTCATTATCAGCAAAGCAATTCTAAGGCAGACAGAGTGGGGTGGGTATTGTCTCAATAGCTTAGTACAGGTAAATTCTTAAATGTTTATCAGTCTCTAGAGTAAGTGTAGAATTGATTTTCTACTATACTACTATGGGAGAACCAGGAGTCCATAGTCAATATGCATACATTATTATCTCTAAAAAAGAACTACTTTGACCACAGCTGGCCATATCACTCATTTTCAGGAATGGGTTCTCACTAGAGGAAAAGTTAAGATGTTGATTTGACGTCAAAAGTCTGAGAATTAATCCTTTCTTTCAGTAAGCACACACTTGAAAAGCTGGATGTACCAAACGGATCCATTCATTCATTTCATTTGTTTGCTTGGCTCCATCCTCCTAACCAACCCCCCTACCTTGCACACACACACACACACACACACACACACACACACACACACACATCCCTATGTATTTAAAAATTGAGTGATCACTTTTTTCCTCCATTTTGAACACCAGTTCTGATGATGGAGCCCATTCCCAAAAGAACTCTTTGGATCCTTAATTTTCTTCCTAATAAAGATTCACATATCTACTTTCATTTTAAAATGATTTAAACATATATAATATTCATTCCTGCGGGAAATGAAGTGAACATTACAGTTACTAGAAATATAAGTAAAATAAGACTATTAGAAAGTTTATTTGCAGAAGGCCTTCAACATAACTTTGGTGGGCCAGGATGAGCCCTCCCTTGGGATCCAGATTTTTATAACATACCAACTCACTATGGCCTAGGAAAGGCTGCCAAGGACATCTTCGACAAAGGATATGGGTTTGGCATGGTCAAAACAGATCTAAGAACCAAGTAGTGCAGTGAAATTTTCTACTTCAGACTTTGTTTTCACTGATACAGGAAAAAAAGCATCTGATATCCTAGAGACTCAATACAAGATCTGTAAGTATGGCCTTAGCTTCACCCAAAAATAAAACACAGAATCTTAGAATAGAAATTTCATGAGAGAATAAGTTAGCTGAATGGTTCAAACCGACTCTTGATACCACACTTACACCAAACACAAGGAAGACAAACAGGAAACTAAATTTGTCTGTGCAGACAAATTTTATATCAACTTGACATAGCTATAGTAATCTGAAAGGAAGGCACACCAATTGAGAAAATACCTCCATAGGTTTGGGCTGTAGGCAAGCCTATAGTGCATTTTCTAATTGGTAATTCATGTAGAAAAGCCCAGTTCATTGTGGGTAGAGGCACCCCCTGAGCTGGTGGTCCTGGGTTCTATAAGAAAGCAGGCTGAGCAAATAACACATGGAGAACACACCAGTAAGCAGCACCCTTCCACAGCCTCTGCATCAGCTCTTGTTTCTAGTTTTTAACCCTGTTTCAGTTCTTGTCCTGATTTCCTTCAGTAATGAACTATGGATTTGAGAGCATAGCCAAATAAACTCTGTCCTCCCTAACTAGCTTATGGTCATGATATTTCATCATAGCAATAGTAACCCAAACTAAGACAGCCTCCTAGAAATGAGATTGTTTTAAACTTGGTAGTAATGTTAATATAGATTTTTCTGCCATGGCTGTATTGGCCTTTAAAAGTAGGCATGTTGGCTATGAGTTTTGACTCAGCCAAATCCAAACCATCTCAGAATAATTTTGCTTTTGGTTACACTGCTGAAGACTTCTAACTTCATACCTGTGCAAACAGTCATACTGAGCTTGGAAGCTCTATCTACCAGAAAGTTAATCAGAAGATTGAAGTGTCAATAAACCTTACGTAGATGGTTGACAGCAATACTTACTCTACCATCACAGCTAAAATTAAGTTGGATTGTAGAAGTTCTCTATCAGCCAAAGTAAATAATACTGATTTAATTGGATTGAGTTATATACAGACCCTCCAAACAGGAATCAAATTGAGCCTGTCAGTTTTAATAGATTGAAAAAACACTAATACAGGAGGTCACAATGTTGGGTTAGGATTTGAAATGGACACTTAATGTGTTTTTGAGTAGCACATCTGTTGTCCCTGCAAGCAAAGTAAACCTATGAGGTTTTGGCCTTAAAATTCCATGAAATCTCCAGTGTAAAGATTTTATTTAAATAATAATAATAATAAAAAAAGCAATTTTTCACACACTGAAATCTAAACCTTATAGTTCATCCTAAAGAAAGGTCCTTGAAGGCAAACTTGGAAATTGTCATTTTCATGCCAGATTTCAGTTAAATCCTGCAGAATTAATTTAAATAAGTGCTTCAGCAACAATACAGCGGCATGTTAAAGGAAGTGATCTGACACCCCAACAATATAGCAGCATGTTAAAGGAAGTGATCTGACACCCCAGTAATATAGCAGCATGTTAAAGGAAGTGATCTGACACCCCAGCTCACACATTGACCCTGCCTGCCCCACTCCACCTTTTCACGACCTTTTGTTATATAAATCTTCATACTGTAGTAAAATCTTCCATTTTGCATAGGTATAAAATAAATTCATCATATTTCAAACAACAATGACAACAAATACATTTCTAAAAAACACATGCTTTCTTGAATAAAGTATCGATTTTGGATATAAACAAGGTATGACTGCTTATTTCTTTCATTTTAATGTCTTCTTGATTATTTGACTAAGAAAAAGCCAATAGGAAAGTCTGATTCGATGCATTGTGAAGTGACTTTGACCACACACTGAGCAGGTTTGAAAGTGTTTGCAACTTCAACACATATGTGGTCCTTCAGAAAAGAGAGTGTGTATGGTCATCACAGATAATCCCTGTAGTTGCTATAGTCCTGTTTACAAATGTAGAGGGCTGAGATAAAGAAAAACTGCATGCTCTTAGAGCCACTCTGAGCTCTGCCTTCTCCTTCAGCTGCCTCAATGCTTTACAGTTCCCTTTCTTCTCGGGTCCAGTCATGAGCTCCAACAGAAAGAATGAAAGCATCTTTTATTTATTATTCTGATTTAGGAAATTCAGGAGTGCGATAAATTTCAAAGAGATTTTTCTACCTCTTGAAGTTTTCACTACCTGAAGTCTAGGGGAAGCATTTTCCTACAGTATCAGGCTAGTGATTTACCTCCTCTACTCTACAAACAAGACATGTTGCTTCTGGATACAGAATATAATCTAGCCATCTGAGTCTTTGCAGCTTGCAAGAGAAGAGAACTGTTTATCTTGAGTCATCAAGTCTTGTTAGATTAAAAGTTTTGACATTCTGTCATCTAATATGTGTGAATGTACATGTGTGTAATATGTATTACACATTGTATATGTATATATAAAGTTATATATATATATATATATATATATATATATATATATATATATATGCTTAAAGTTTTATCAGTTTTTGAGGATTGGGTAAATCTCCTTAATGTACTCATTACAGATGTTTTATCAAAGTTTTCTTTCTTTGTAGTGTCTAAAGAAATTTAAACACTCTTCTAGATGTATTCTAAAAACAAACTAATGCCATTTCAGCAAGTTGGGAAATGAAAAGTAGGCTTGAAAGAATGTATTTAAAATATGTAAGCTATATATTAAATAAGCTTTGTGCCTGGAGCACAGGAGCCAAGTCAAGTACTTCAGGCCAGGCAGTACTTTTCCCCTTCTGCAAACAGTTTTGCTTCTTTTGCTCTTTTTTTTTTTTTTCTTTTCTTTTTTTTTTTTTTTTTGAACTGAGTCCAAAATTGGTTTGTAGAAAAGCTATTTAACTGCAAAATCTCAGTGAGCAGTACTGTTCTAAAATTGAAAGGAGTAGTCTCTGAGGAGACAAACTAAATATTGTGTGAAGAATTTCTCTCCAGGGTCAATGTTTCCCATTTCCAGTTTCTTACAGCTCAGCCTTCTCTGAGGAAGCTTCCTAACACTGCCATTTATAACCTGAATGATGCTTCTGACAGCTTCTCTCTGACCTGCCACTTTCTCCTGCTTCCCATACAAGGGATCGCATGTGCAAGTATGAGAAGAAGATTTCTCTAAATTTTAGACATAAACATTAATACAATGAACTAGTACTAGATGGAAAGAAACATTCATATGTTTCCTCAGGCATATTTGTGGTTTTTCAAATAGAAATAGTAAAAAAAATTTCCCATATAGAAAAATGTTTTCCACTGAAATATTAAAGGGCTACATATGTCAACAGTGTTTATTAAGCTCCCTCTGGCTGGTTGGTATTGCTGCATTAGGAGTTTTAATGTCCTAGATTGTATGTTTAATTGAATTCCCACAGCAATATACTTAAAGAGGTCTTTCCCAACAAGAACTTACAGTTACTTCAGAGTTTATCAAAGTTGTGTCACATGTATTTGATAATACAGGAAAGGGTGTGACAGCTGCCATCCTTTTCTAATGACAGAGGTTAGTATGAAAACAATTCCTGCCAGAATTCAAAGCTAGCCTCTTTCATTCAAATCTACAATGCTTTTAATACCGTTTGTTACGACCACATACACCTGGATTGATAAATGCAAAGACCATGAAGTCATAGAAGGTATTATAATTACTTTTCAGGGAAAAGGTCCCCAATGTATAAGTTTAACACTTGCTAAGATTATTTTCATAATGTCATACTCTGGAAAAACCACAAACATTCCTGAAGCAAAACATAGTCATTTATTTCCACCCATTATCTTTTCCAAAGTGTCTTTCCCTTCCTAATCCCTAATCAGAAATCTATTATAATTTTTATAAGGCTAAATGATGAAGAATTCCCTCTCATTTTTATTTTAAAAATTTGTATCCAGTTAAGCAAAAATGATAAATCTGTAAGAAAAATCAGAATACTTCTTTATTCCTTAAATCTGATAGAAATATGTTTTGTTTAAAGATTTGTTTAATTTTATTTACATGTATATGTGTACACTTCTATGTATGGATGCTCATCGAAGCCAGAGGAGGGCAATGGATTCCCTGGAGCTGAAGTTACAGGTTTCTGTGATCCACCCAATATGGGTGCTGGAAACCAAACTCAATTTTTCTGGAACAGCAGAAAGTGCTCTTAAGTGGTAAACCATCTCTCCAGCCCATATCATGGATATTGTCCATGAACCTGGTTTAGCCTTTTGCATTTTTCTGTGTGGGAGGTTCTGGGAGACCATACATGTCTTCAGGAGGTACAGAGGCTTCCTGATGTCATAGTGTAGACAACTATGGTTGCAGAAGATATAGTTTGGTGAGAGAGGATCATGTTTGTATTTAGTCATCCATATGTTATGCATATAAATACATATGTTTAAATATATAAATATGTATAAATACATAAATTTAAATATTATATAATATATATTAATATATAACCTATTATCATATTCAATTTTTAGAATATACATATATGCATTATTTTAAGTTATACTTTAAATTTTTTTGAAGCTCATTCTTTTCCAGTAGATAGACTATCAATTTCTTTCCTGTGATTGATGCCAGCAAAAACAAAACTGACAACCAAGGCTTTGGAAGGTCCTGGGACAATGGCTACTACCACAAGGGACATGGTACAATGAGAATGGCTGATGAGAGAGGATTTCTCGTCCTTTTTCTGCCACAACTGAGACCGAACAGGCAGCTGATTGCCATTGGTCCTTTAAGATCCACCTGGCAGAGTCCACTTTTTATCCAAGTAAACAAGGGGTCTTTTTGAACAGAGAATTGACAGAGTAAAATTCCCATGCAAGAAAATATTTGAGTTATTCAGAAATTAGAATTCTGTTCCTCTCAGACCCGCATTTTCATTCCCGCTCTGCTTTATAAGACGTTCCTGAAACTGTCTGGTTTAAGTTCTCTTCAGAGGCAAATCTTGTGACCCAGTCTATGGGCAGAATTACTATGTGCATTTTTCACTAAAAAGTTAGTTATTTCCATTTGTTTTCTTACACAGAGATAAGAGAACAAATTAAGTACAGGTCCCTTGCCTAAAATAAAATTATGTTAAAAATAACCCAACTACAGAGGTGATATTCACTGAATTTTCAGAAAGCAAAAGTTTTCATGATACTTAATGATAGAATTCTGGGATGTGTCCAAAATTAAAGACGATATCATGTTACCTGCAAGTAGATAGAGCTTCTGGTGCAGTCCCTACATGTACTTACAGCTCCATGATTCATCCGATGTGTGAAAAGGGTGAAAACCATAAACACCACTTATTGCTTTGTTCACTCTTCTCTGACTGTCTCCCATTGCCAACAAGAAGATTGGAGTCACATGAGGGAGAACATGAGGGAAATTAGCAGGTGGGTGGACAGAGAAGTTAAGGGGTTGGAAGCAACTGACTGTATTCTTAACAGCTTCAAATTCTGACTTCTCTCCTGGATCTGGACCCAGGATTATTTAATAAACAACACCTGGAACTGATCAAAGCAAGTCTTAAGACTGCATTTAAGCTAGATATAAAAAAACAATCTTGTGGGAATGAATCTAGGGAATTGTTCCTCATTTTCAGATTTAACATTTGTAAGCCATAGAATTAATTTAAATTAATCTTCACCTCAGGGGCTGGCACAGTGGTTTAGCAGTTAAAATCACATGCTGCCAAGCCAGGCAAACTGACCTTGAGCTCCATAATCCACACAAAGATGGAGAGAACTGATTTTCACACTGTGTGTGTGTGTGTGTGTGTGCTCGCGCTTGGATTAGGGAGATGACATAACAGGTTAAAGCACTTGCTACAAAACCTAATGATCTGAGTTCACTTCCTAGAATCCACATAAGGGGAGGGAGGAAGGGGGGGGAGAGAGAGAGAGAATGAGCTCCCATAGCACTCCTCTTACCTGTTCACACTATACACACATGCCATGGCATTTGCATCCACACAGAGAACACACACAATAATAATAGTATTTTTTAATTCATCCCACATTGTCTGACTAGAGGTGACTATACTGTGATTGATTTGATTGTCTTGCAAAGTCTGGTAGAGCAAGGTATTTCTTCATTGGTCATTATCACCCCTGAACACAGATTTCTTTTAAATGTTTAGCATGTTTAAAGATATGTACTGTGTTACAACATATAAACATCTCCAGTAACAGCATAGACATTTACACACTTATTACATACTATAAAAAGCCCAATCAAAGTCACAATATAAAATGCAAACTAATTTAATACTGAATAGATTGTAGTCTCCTCTGTTACAGAAAAAATATTAAATCACATGTCTCTATTGCAATGTTACCATACAAATTAAAATTTTTACCTGGAATGCTTTCTATTTTGTGTCAGAATGCACAATATATTTTCTCAAAAAAATCCATAGTCTATTTTCCTTATTTCAAAAACAAATTAATGTAATACAAAAGTAGACTTTAATAATAGTTTTATACTAGAGTGCTAACACATAAATATACTAGAACAATTCCTGATCAAAATGTAATGAACACAGTCCCCATGGCAATACAGCTGGGAAGAGCCTGGCTTTGCTGATAGATGCTAATGGGAGAGGAGGTTCTGTGGTCTCTGAAACCACTAATAGAACCACTTCATCAGAGAAGAACGTAGTTTTCACCAAGAACTCAGAGACTGAATTATTTGGTTTCTTACTTATAAAATAATGTGTGAGGATTTCAAAAGAGATACAAAACAAAAAAATCGAAAATTGTGGGTGGCAGAGCCACAAGTGATGAGCTGAGACAATTAGTCAAGTCACGAAAGACTTAATAGCAACTCCAAACCAAACTGCAATCAATGAGAAGAAATTAGCTTTTGGAGACTTTCACAAGAATATAAGGGAAAGACAATCAGGCTGTCTGTCCATTTATAGAGGCAAAAAGGGGGATCTGTATAGCTGAGAGACAGCATTGGAAAGTTTACCTACAAAATCTGAAGAGGAACATGTTGCAAATACTCTAAATAAAACCTGTGTGTCTTGGAAGACTTTCAGATATGTGGTATTAACTGGGTTTTCAGAATTCATTTCTGAAATTTAGAAATAATCCTGATGAAGGAAGAAAGACAAAACTCTTTGAAGGGAGCCTAAGATTTCAAAAGAAACATGAAGTCAAGGGCAAAAGCGATACTAACAAAATCAATATGAAAACACAAAATCACAAACGTGCTGATTTTGATGCAGTAGGGTTTTCATTTGCAGGAGAGCAATTCCTTGAGCTTCCCTATTTCTTTCTTTTCTTTTTTTCCTATGTTGATCTGAACTGAGTATAAGTGAAGAGAGGGATGTCAGTAAGGGCATGAAGAAATAAATACCCAAAGATGTATATGCGTATAACTGTTGAACGAAAAGGCACGTGTCAAATAAGTAAAGGTGAGGAGCAAGTCAAAGTAGCCATTAGCTTGAGAAACTGCTATGTGGTAGAACTTAGGAAAGCTACACTAACAGACAGTGTGGGGAGCACTGAGTTTGTGAAGTCCTGAGTGCATATAAGCTATTAACACGAGCTGGCCATGTCAAGGACCCTTGCCTCAAACCCATGGGAAAACTGAAGTCTTCCCTGCCAGGGTGTCTCAGAGTGAAATGGTTTCCCCTTCTAGTCCATGTGTGGATATTGCCAATATGTGCAGAAATGGCCACCATAATCACCACCCCACCACATACACACACACACACACACACACACACACACACAGCCTAAGGACTGTTCTACTATAGAGACTGCACCAAGAGATTAGCCAAACCTGTTTTCATAATCCAGCTGCACACCACAAACACTGCTTCCTTGTTAATACGTCTGTTATAAAGACACTCGGTAACCCTGACAGCATTACTGTGTCTGTGTGTATATCCTTTCTTCATCCTCTCACCCTTCCCCTGTCAGGTCCATCCTCAGAAGTCATGCAAAGACTTAGCCACAAACAAAGAGAACTCTTCTTTCTTCTTTCTTTGAAAGGCAAATGAAGCAGGATTTTCACTGGAATAGGCTAGATAAACACTGAGAGTTTCAAGTGCTTCCTAGGCTTGGGGAAATAACTGCTCCAAATCAGGTCAAATGTTTCACCTCATGATTCAGAAATGTTGAACTGAAGGCATTCTATTTAAGATTTACTCTCTAAAAATGGAATATGACAAGCCCAGGAATTAAAAGACACTATTGAGGAAAATAGTCAGAGGTATACACACACACACACACACACACACTGTGCCATGCTTATAAGCATCAAGAGAACCATGGCTGAGTTCATTTGATTACATTGATGTTTCTTAGAACTTCCTCCAAGTTGCCTTAGCAATGAGACTTCTCATGCAGAATGGAAGTAAATAACAAGGCCTTCAGTGATGCATAGTCTAGTTAAGCCCTCTGTCTTCTATGCCTTCAGATATATGCAAATGCTATTAGTGTCAATATAATGGCATAGATCTTTATGCTTGGTATGCACAGTTGTATGGAAAGAAATCCCAAGTCAGAGATGTGTTAATATTAATTTTCCTAATGGCTTTGGGTAACAAAGAAGGTTGTCTTACCTGCCAAGGTGACAACTTGTCACCTTCTTTCCAATTCCTATCTTTGACTACCCATAAAGGAAGTGCAAAGATTTTGGAAAGCAGAGGAGGATGCAGAAAGTTTCTCGGATAAGGTTGTGGACTCATTCTTAGTCATTGTTTACAAATCTTGGCAATAAAATAGATACAGGGAAACTGCATACCAGGAAATTTGGACCAATTTTTAAAACTAGGAAGAAAGAGTAGATTTCACTAGCCCAAGACTTCAGTGACAATTTTCCAGAATCCAGGGAGGACTATGATACCAAAAATGAATTAGCAAAATCTCTAAGAAATCACAGTAATAAAAGAACAAATTTCTTTCACTAAACTACTTTTTTTGCTTTCCTGGTCTGTAAATCTAGGTAGTATCTAGAAATTTGTGAGGTTTTAATAGAGTTTACATTGTCTTCTCAGAAACAAACATTATTGAGAGAACTTACCATATATATATATATATATAATATATATATATTATATATATATTAGAACTCCAACTCTCAAAAATGGACAAAAACATACAAGTAGGTTTACCCAGTCAAGAATTATAAGAAGCTAAGAGAATGAGTATATACATTTTTAGATCAAGATCTAAAACACCACTGCAATGTGCTCAAATGAAATAAATCCAAGAAAACATGCTTCACAGAAAAACTTAATGCTTGAACCTTAAAAAGCCAATGTCACATTAATTCAATGGAAATGCCATATCATCAGCATATATCATGAAAACACAGTCATGCCAGCTGGGAGGAAACAACAGAACAATTTCAACTCTATACATCTTTGGTAGCTTCAGAGAATGGTGATTCGTTTGTACTTCTCACAGACATCCTAGAGTAGTATAGTAAGTGGGTGGCAATGTGACCAGAAAAGAATCATGGGCTGTAATGGTTGAAAAATTTAGAACAACAACAAAAACCATCCTTGATTGTGGATTGCTGATCCTGAAGCAAACTTAAGACATTCAAGTCATCTTCAAATAGTCAAATAGTCAAAGGACTGCAACATAAAACAAAACTTAAGGATTTTTTTTGTCACAAGTAATACTGGGATAATTAGGTGGCACTAACAGGAAAGATTAGCTCCAGGATGGAAAAGGCTGTTGTGACAGATGTGTCAGAAAGAAAACAAGAAGCATGGTTTGATGGGATGACATTTCCTAGTACCCACTGTGGTCAATCATAGGCTAAATACAAGTTTGGTTAAGTGTTGTAAGGAATTTCATTTTCTTGCCACAGAATGCTGTCAAATGTGATGGTCATTTTATAGCATTTAAAACACGACTCCCTCTAATATCATCTCTCCAACTGTGGAAGGTTTGGTTTTGGTTTTGTTTTTTTAAACCATCCTAGATGACTCAACTATCACCCAGGATCAGCAAACACTAGATGATTTCTAAAGTCTGTGACAAGTATGAGATGTGATAATCAAGGTATAAAATTCTCTTAGTTAATTGACAGTAATTAAAACATGGTAAGATTGGAAGCTATAATGAGAATGAGATTGGGGAAATTAATATTTCAATTCTAGTTTTCCGACAAGAGGTTTATATAAAATATAATGTTTTGAGAAACCTTTTGAAAAAATTTTGATGAGTTTGTCAAGCTTACATTTGCTGTATGTGCATATAAAAATACAGGTATAATTTAAAATAATTTTGTAAAACTTTTTATTGATTCTTTGTGGATTTCACATAATCTACCCCAATCCCAGTCATTTCCCTTTTCATATCTGCCCACAAAAGAAAATAAGATAGAATTTAAAAACAATATTGTAATAAAGGCTGTGTGTATAACAGTGTATCCCATAGGATACCTTTGTCCTCACATCTTTACTTGCAAATGCTCACTGTGATGAGTCATTGGACTGTTTTGAGACCTCTGATTGGATCCTCACCAGGGCTTCTCTTGGATATCCTGTTGTTACCTTGGGTCAGTAGATCCTGCAGCTCTGTATCTGCAAGATCGGCCTTTTCATAGATGGTATAGATGTTGAGGTGGGTCAACTCAAAGCCCTGGATATAGGCCTGGGTGGGTGGTAGTTAAGTTGGTCAGCTCCCAGCTCCCCTGCATCTGTATCACCAAGAGGAGCTCAGCTCAACCAGTGCTGCAGCCTGCAAGGGGGCAGGGTCAGCTCTCCTGCTCTCCTGCTCTTAGGACCTGCTCACCTCCTCACTACTTCCCCACTCCACCCCTATCACCACCAGGGCCTACTCTACTGTAGGGCCTACCCTGTGAAGGGCAGGACTCCCATGGCCTCCAGGCCAGTTCTCCCACCTTCTGCAGGTGGTGAAGGGCAGGAAGGGAGAGGGAGGAGAGCATCTCTTCCTAGGCCACCTTACCTCACAAGCAGACAAGGGGTGAGGCCAGCTCTCCTGTTCTCATGCCCTTGGCTGCCACCATGACTGCCACCGCCACCACCACCACTACCAGGGTCAGTTCTAGCATTTATTTTATTTAACTACTAGGGCCTAAATAAAATATCCAAAGCCCTTCTTTGTATGATAGCAGAGCTAATATTAAAGCACTTAATATTATCAAATAATAACTGTTATTGTTAAATAATATATAAAATATTTCAATAATTTTAATTAATGAATATATACCATATACCAATAAAATATTAATAATAATATTAATGCATTTCAGTACACATGAGACATAAGACACTTCTAGTGGAGTAAAAGGTCTGAAATTGTAATGAAATTGTAACTTTTTAGCAAGTTACTGACCAGCATTTTAAGATAATAATTATGGATAAAGTTAAAATAGAACATATTTCACAGAATTATATGGTTAAATAAAGAATTAAGACTTGAATTAAAATAAATAATATCTTTATTCATGGAGTCATGCTGAACTTAGTATTTTATAACGTGACCTGAAATACTTTTAAAAATGTAATCTATATTCTGTCTCCTTTAAAGCTTTGAAGAATTTCAAAACTAACTAAAATGCTCCTTTTTAAAATACAGATGTCCCATAACCAGACAAATGAACTCAGAGATGGATATGATTATTAAAGGAAATTGTGATAATCATAAAAAGTAATTTATTCGAGGAAGGAAAATCAGCAGGTAAGAGTGTTTAGTACACAAGAATGTGTTCAGATTCTGGATTCCATAAAAAGAAACTAACAACAAACAAAGAGGTGGTGTCCACACTGCCTATATGTAACTCCAGAGCTATGCTGGGCTAGAGGGAGTAGTGTTTCAGAATTCGCTCGCTGCCAGCCTAGAACCACATTCAGTTAGAGACCCTGACTCAGGGGAATAAGGCAGAGAGTGAAGTAGCAGGACACCTAATACCCTCCTCTGGCCTCCATGGGCACAGGCTTGTGCACTTTGACATATGTGTGTGCAAACACACACACACACACACACACACAAAGAGAGAAAGAGAGGAACACAATGTCTACACAGCAGACTCTGGCCATGCAGCAGTGTGGTTAGGAAGACGAACATGGTTTATAGAAGGCACTTCTCAATCGCATTTATCTGGATTCCCCAGTGACAGTTTATGTGCTAAGGATACAGAGGGCCAGATTAGAATTTGGGATAGGCAGGTAAGGATGTTTGCTTCAGTTTCCAAGTTATTGATATCATTTATAGTCTAGTGAAAGTGGTAAAGATGCTTGTGACTGAAAATGTTTATACACAACCACAAAGTTAACAGCTAAGGGAAAGGATCTAAAATGAAGTTAGTAGCATTTCAGTACTGCGGTACAACAAACAATTCATAAAATCGCGATTATCCATAATAGAAAGTAAGAGCTCTAAATCACAGAACACCAAAGTCAACTGCAAATACTGGATCAGAGCTTCCCAGGTCACCAGAGTGTTTCCTCATTCTTTCTCAGCCTTTTGTCCAAGGTCATACTTACCACTCAGATCAAGTTAGCTGTTGCAAGTTAACAAAATGCCGGTGTGTAGCACCGCCCTTAAATTAAAAAGAAGAAACTCACCAGTCTTAAGAACTGCCAGATTTCTATTCTGAAAGTCTGATTTGTGGACCTCACTATGAGCTGTCCAGAGCCACTGTCTCCCTACTCAATACCATACAAGCGCATTATACACGCACGCTTTTAGTGATAAAAGGTGATGCAATTATACTGCTTCAGCCTCCCTGGTTTGCGAACATGTGAACATCCTTTGTATTCACATTCACCTGCTCTGACACTTTTATTCAAAGCAAGTAGAAGCTACAAGCAACCTAAGAGGCCTGACAGATATGAGGCTTCAGAGATGGTTTTGAACGGCCCTTGGCCCTAAAGCAGTGCTTCCTCCTGAGCCATATCAGCGCTGAGTATCTAAGGCTGCCACTGAGCTCCGGAGGATTGCACTGCCTGGAAGGGTAAACTGATTCCAGATTTAAGCTCATGGAGTCAAACAAATTGTTCTGAGGTCTTATCGGTAACAGAAGCGGTGTAAAGAGGGACCTACTTTATCTCTCCTCTTTCTCCTCTACTAATCTTACCAGCTTAGGAGCTTGTGTGCTCATCTAAAAGCGAGTTTGCCGCAGAAGGGTCGTTATCCATGCCACTGACTGCTATATAGTGTCCTGCTAAGGTTCAAATGCACAGGAAGATTAATGGAAGTGGCTTTATTTGCCAAAAGTTAGAGTCATAAATTTGCCTGAAGTAGGTTTCCCTTTTTCTATTTATTGTAGAAGGGGGACTAGTGAGCAAATTAAAGCCTTTTCTCAGCTGAAATACTTCCCTCTCCCTCTCCCTCTCCCTCTCCCTCCTCCTCCCCCTCCCCCTCTCCCTCTTCCTCCCCTTCCTCTCCCCTTCTCCCTCTTCCCCTCTCTCTCTCCCCCTCCCCCTCTCTCTACCTCTCCCCCCTCCCCTCCTCCCCCTGCCCATTCTCTCCTCCTCCCTCCCCCCTCCTTCCTCCCTCCCTCTGAGACTCTTGGGGTAGAATACTTTATCAGCATCATTGCTTCTGGAGACTGCTTATCTCAGAGTGTTCCTCCTAGCAAGGTACAAGATGATTCTGGCTGACCCAGTCAAGGGGCCTCTGGTCTGGGGCTTAAAGCATAAGCAGGGAGATTAGACAGAAACAGAAGTGGAGCATGCTGGGAAGCAGATAACCTCCCTCACTGAAGTCTGAACTTTAAGACATACTACATTGTAGTACACGTTTTATGAGCCCAAAGGGACCACCCTTAGAGAAAAGAGTAGACTGAAGGGGTGACTGTCTGATGGCATCTCTCTAAAAGGTAATGGAAGCTTAATAGGAAGGTGAGCTATAATCTCAATATTTTAAATGCAACCTGATGCAGTGAAAAGGTCACGAATTTATTTAGTTGCCCTGTTCACAGACAAATGGCAATATCCAGAAGTTAGATGGCATGAAAAACTTTAAAAACAAATTTTAAATATCCAAACGTGAAATTGATTGACTCCAAAAGGCAACTTAGCAATTCATTCCTATGGGAATGCATGCATGAGCTGGAAAACAAACAAACAAACAAACAAAACAACAACAACAACAATGAAATATTCTTCTAGAAACATAATAGAATTATGATGGACCCAGGATCACATATAAAAGCTGTGTTCACAGTGTCAAACTGAACCCAGGTTCGACTACTAATCTAGAAGAAATTCTGAGAATGGCATGGCAGGATAAATGATATCATAAAGACAAAATGACTGAAATCCAGTACACCCGTGGGGATATCAGCAGTGAAATTCAGTCTGTCACGTGGGGACACCAACAGATCTAATTTCTTCAGCTTGTAAATAGCAAGAACGAGGATTCAGGAAAACTTCTTTAAAATCTTTAAGAGTCCAGACTAAGAAATTTCATGGATTAAACAATTTAATCGCCTATTAAAATAATATTACAAGACGTTTGTCTGGATATTTGGACCTACAGAAAAAAATACTGATTTTTTTAAGCATACTGTGTTTTCTTATAGTGTATGTTGTGATGGGCCCTCTTCTTCATCCCCTACCTCTCCCTTTTGCCCTTCCCTCCTTCCTCTCTCCCCACCCATCTCCCCCTCCTATTTCCCTCCCTTCCTTCCTGTCCCCTCTTCATTTGATCATCCCAGTTATGAATATAGAAACCATTTCTTGATTCTTACTCTTGTTTCATTGCTTCTTTGTGGTATCTTTAAATGTTTAATCACAGCATTGTAGGTAAAGTAATACTGGGGGCTTTCAGAAAGAGACACCTGCTGGTGCAAAGCAATGAGAGCAAAGGTGCTAACTGATCAGGAGGTGGGCTTTGCTCTTGCTCTAATTGGATGTACTCATTGGCTACCAGTGGGTGGTTTGTGGGCAGGCCCAGAACCTTCCCTTCAGTGGGGCTGGCCAAGAGCTTCTTTCCACACTTTTGCCTATGTTTTGCCTTCAGCTGGTGCAGGAAGGAGCTAAGGGAGGCTTGGCATGCTTGATCTCTTCCCTACTAGAGTTCAATGATACCTAATGACTCTCTGAGCCTGTTATATCCTCTGCCTTCAGTGGCTGAGTAAGAGCTTACCATGGGGATCAATGTGCATCCAATGAGTTCCTGCTCTTCCATCAGCAGCAGGCAACCTCTGACTTCTGCCTTGGATGCTTTTGCTAAGGACAGCCTTCTTTGTAAACAGTTGATGGAGAACCACAGGAAAGAGTTGAATGGTGAGTTTGATCTATTTACCTATCTGAGGTAGCTCCTAGGACAACAGTTCTCCACTTGGGAGTTGAATGACTCTTTACAGGGGTTGCCTAAGCCCATCAGAAAACCCAGATATTTACATTATAATTCATAACAGTAGCAAAATTACAGTTATGAAGTAGCAGTGATAATAACTTTATGGTTGAGGGTCACCACAACATGAGAAACTGCACTTAAGGGTTGTAGTATTAGGAAGGTTGAGAACCACTGGTCTAGGGATTCTGTATTGTTGAGTCATACTGGGCCTTAAAAAATTAGTTAAATCACCAACCAGTTGCCTTTCATTTCACCTATGTACACGCCCCCTCCCCCCCCATTGCTCAGCTAAGAATGAAAGCAGTTTTGGGTCTCTTCTTCTCTCAATGTGGCTCACAATGATCTGAATGTTTTTTGGGTGAGTCTTCCTTGTTGGATATATTTTTCAAAATAACTTTACAGGTAACTTCACTGTGGTTTCATTTAGAGTCATACTGTCTTACCACTTTACAGGACAAGGGCAAATTCCCTTTTTAAGGCTTTATTGTAGACACATATTGAAGTAAGAGCAGATATTAATACCCGTATTCATAAAATTATCATGTGTCCATATATTGGTACTGCATACCTGCACTGGGTCCAAGAAACCAAACAATACAGATTTCAGTGTTAGTAACTTGAGTTTTGCTTGGCTGCTAAAACCTCTGTTACCAATTAACAAATTGAATGGGAACCAACTGGCTAGTTATACACTAAGCTGCAGCCAATTAGTTTTGCTCCTGTGGCTCTCTCACAATTCTCTAGAGACTGTCTAACCATAGCATTGGCTGGAGTTGTTTGCACCTGCCCCGCGGTTGCCTGATGCCTGGATCACATTGTACTTTGTTTTAGTTCACCTTGCTCTAACTCTATTTGACACTGTTGACATTAGGAAATTTCCCTTTCTGTGCCTGCCAATAAGGGGCGGTTGATAAAAGCATCTTTTACATTTTGGCTGGGGATACAGCTCAGTCAGTATTAGAGCACTTACCAAACATACACAGGGTCCTAGGCTCAATCCTCTCATTTCTCTCCCTCTCTCCCTATCCCCTCTCTTCCTCTTCCATCCCCTTCCCCTCACCCCCACAAACAAATAAAATATAGTCTGTAACAAGTTTCAAATGTCCACAAATAAATGCAGAAAGGCTCCAAAATGCAGGAAGGATCCGGAAGTTGTATTGTTGTTGTTTAATTCAAGGTAGACCTCTTTCCTGAGGTTCTTATTAAAAGAACATTGGGAAACGCCCCCACTCGATATCCAATGTAGCTGTTATTGTTCTTCAAGAGTTATGACTTTTAAGCCTCTCAATGATTTTCATAGCTTTGTCCCCTATACTCCAACTACCTCCTGCTTCCAGTGGTCTAAACCCCACCCCCCCCTTAGTCTGATTTAAGACCCTCCAGTGCCATGCCTTCCTTTGAGAGAAATATCAACTCTTTAAATTTTAAACATTTTTAATTTTTTTATATTAGCATATTGGGAATTAAATATCACCATGGCATGTTTTATCAAAATGTGTTTTAGTAGATTTCCCTTTTTCCATGATTCTGCTACCCCTAATCCCTTCTTGTAACTTCTCTTAAAGAAGGGAAGGGAGTAGGCAAACATCCTTATCAAACTGCTTTGTCTATTCAAAGTGCTCACTAGCTTTTCTCAAGCCTTTCACCTGAATCTAGGGCCCCAAGTAGAGACAAGAAGTCCACCCCAATGGCTTCTCACTGTGAGAACTCTTTCGAAATGAGTCTTGCTCACTTGAACTAATGTCATAAGTATCTTGCAGCATGGTGTTTTGCAAGGCAGCAATACATATAGAAGACAAAAATACTTAAATTCTCCAATATACAACTTAGGCACTTGAGTCATCTTTCCCATCTCTAACAACTGGCCTTCCACATACAGTTAAATTCTGGTAGGAGACAGTAATCATTGTTATCGAGTCACTTTCCTGAGTGAGATGCCCTCCTAACTATGCAGGAAGGATTTTCGTCTCTACCTTATCCTGAATTCACATTTGGAATGTTCTCCAACCTGAGCTTCCATTTTGAAAGCCTGAGCTCTAGTTGTCTGGGTCAGAGTTTGTCACTCACTACCTAGTTTAAATGTCCATAATCTGATAAAACTGATGAAGATTGTATTTAGTAATTGAATTCTGAAATGTTCCTTTAAATTGAGAGTGAAACATGGCTACCTGCATTGTTGATCCTTGTCAGTAAGCTAAGGGAAAGAAATGAATACAAAGAAAGGAATGAAAGTGTATCTACAGAATTTACTAAGAAACAATCTATTCAGAAGTAAAATTTTTACTAAGGTTGGTGAACATTGAGGTTGACATATTTTTAAGAACTGAAAACTAATAAAAGCTTAAATCTTCAAGAGTTTAAAATGGTATCATATATACCAAATAACTACCAATAATCCCACAGAGAGCTGGTTCAGCCATTCTTGTGAAAGCTGTAGCACAGAGGGACATTCTAGAAGGCCCAAATGGAGAAATAGCTCATGGTCAGGCATAACAAGTCGTAATAAGTAAAGACAATGTCTTTTTGAAGGCATTGCACCCCCAAACAAAATCAGAAGCTGTGTGGAAGTTAATAAGCTAATTGTTAAAGTATATAAAGGCAACTGAATTCACTTACTGTACTGGAAGGCAAAATAACAATGAACTTATAGGCATCCATCCAGTACGCAGGAAGGCCAGGCCATGTGCTAGTGAGTAGAAACACCCCTGTGTATGCATCAGCAAATTGATCTAGTGTATGAACAACAAAAAAATAGCTAACAATTTATTATTATGACTCTAACACCTCTCCAGAGAACATTATTTGTAAAGAAATTAAGCAGACTTCCTGTCAAGTACATGGTTGCCCTCTTTGACAGGTCAGAGGGCTGATTATGAGGCTCCTGTGAAATTAATATTTTGATCGTGGTTAATTTACTCCACCAAAGTCTGAGAAAACACAATCGTTATGTTCAAAGTTGCTTTCTTTTCTGACCAGTCAAAATAACAAAGCAGATGGAAGCAAGTTTTGTTCACTATAACTACCATTCTTGTAGAGATAGACCCTCTTGAATGGCTGCCCCTACAAGCTTCCCACACCTCCTTCCCCATTAAACATGGTTTTACTTTGCACTGGACCTCTATTACTCCATCCCTTCCTGTGTTTTCCTTCCACCCAAATCCATGTTCATTTTTTAAACTATTATGGTTATGGAAATATATAAAATCCATGTAGCCTGTGTGGTATTGTTTGTGCAAACATGTGTCCAAAGTTGATGTCTTGGAACTGGACAATCTACATAGGAGCTTATCATTAGAGAAAACTGATTTTCCCTCTCAGCATCTATTGTCCATGTATAGCTGTTCATCTTGGTGTGGTACCTGTCCATATGCCAAGTAGTATTATTGTGCCAGTCTCATTCAAGCAACTGTATGATTGAGATTTTATTATTGTGTTTTCTCTGTTGTGTCTATGAGGCTCTTTCTAGCATCCAATGCCCTAAGCCTCTGTCCTTTGTTTTCATGATGAGAGTGGGCCTGTAGAACTGTAGACTAAGTGTAGACTTATTCATATATAAGCCTAGGATTGGTAACTGTTCACGAGAAGGAAAATTTGAAAACCATTTCCAAGTTCACGATTTCCTTAAATTAAAAAAATGGCACAAAGAATATTTTCCTAAAATCCTTTGTTCTTTCTTAAAGGGAACATTTAAGTCACTGTATAGAATGGAAATGTTTGTTACATTTCACACATTAGAAGACTTTCTGTTTATAAGTAAAGTGAGATTAAAAAACAAACTTCATATAACTGGCACATCAACTGTATCCACAATAACTTCTATGAACATACATGAAAAGGCAGATAAATATCCAGCAACATAAAGAGAAAGAGACCCACACTAGACATTTACCCAAACTGAGCAAAAAACTAATGTCAACAAGTGCGAAATGGAAACAACACTTACAAAAATAATTTAGAAAGATTTTTTTTTCCCCTATCTAGAGTCTGGTTCTGCTGTATAAAGGTAATTGTTTTGCTCTAAAATTTTTGTCTATAACACTCTTCATATTTAAGCAAATAAAATAGCATCACCAGAACTGCTTTCTCATAGAAGAGATGGTCTTCATATAAATAAGAATTATCAGTCAGATTAGCTAGAACCTGCAATCACTTAGCAAAAAGCATATGGATAAACAAGCATTCAATATGGTTAATTAATATACAAATTTTGTAGTTTCTTTTATGCTATTTTAAAATTTTTATTCCAGAACAAGGATTGAACATGAATACTGCTCATGATGTTAAAATTATATCCCAAAGCTCTTTATAATTCACTACTAGGAAGTAATTTAAGGTATTAGTCACATGGAAATTATTCAATGCCTTTATTGATTTATTTTTCCTTATAGCATAAAGATATTAACTTGAAAAATATATCACTGTAGCTTCAAGTCAGATATGCTTTTATATAGTTTTGCAACTGCAATTGACTGGACTTCACAAGTCTCAGTTCACTAATCTAAAAAATGGAAAAGTTACTCAAGAGGACTTCAGACTCTTTGTAAGCAGAAAATCTTTGTCATGGGTCTCTTGACTACAGATCACAGAAAACTACATCACTCTAGATTATACCTCTGAAAGTATATTGTGGTATTTCATGAAATAAAATAGAATATTTGGACTTTAAAAGGGAGGAGCTGGTCTATTCTAAAGACTGAGCAGAATTAATCTCTATTGTTCTATTGAAGACCTCATTCTTAATTTCTATCTTAGTTCAGACTCTCTTTAGAAAGAATTTGATGGGTTCATCTCTGTTTCCTTCAGTTCCAAGGAATTATTCATTAGATAACCATTAAAAGAGCACAAACCTAAAGGCCTGGCTTCTGAGGTTTTCATACAATACTAGAGCTATGTCTTATGTCCTAATTTGCATTGGTAATCAACTTTATAAAACAGAATACATAACATATTTTAGGGACATATCAGTATTTGCAAAATAGAAAATAAAGCATACATGAAAATAAATTGTTTCTGTTACTCTAGTCATCTCTAATTTACCCCGTGGCATACTTAAAAGATAAGATAAAGTAGGTAAAGAGAAGCACTTGAAGATGATTTCTAAGAAACCAAACATTGCCAACTAATTATATGTAATACCCATTACCGTGGCTAATCATAATTGTCACCTTGACTGGACTGAGACCTCAGGGAGTAGCTAAGCTTCTGTCTATAGGGATGATTCTTGAGACATTAGGCCATGAGATCTTTGATGGAACCAGTGAGTTAATCCCTTGAGGATAAATGACATTATGGCATCTTTTCAAAACTAAATGGTAAGGGAGAGGTGGAGTCTAATTGGACAATGAAGTCATACTTGGGGTTCATCTTGTAGGTAATAGTGTGTCCTAGATGGTTTTGTTCCTCTTCTCTCTGCTTCCTCATGGTGTGAATTTCTCTCCTCTGACCCCCTCCCCATTATGGATGACTGAACCAAAATCCTGAACCAAATAAAATCTTCCTCACCTACTTTCTATCAGATGCCTTGAGAGGAGTAATAATAGAAGTATCTAATATATATGCTATCCACATATACATGTAGTTTGAAAATTAAGTAACTGACCAAAAGTATTATTTCCCAGTTGGTCTTTAATTATCTCCACTTTTACAAATCCTGTTTACTAATATTTCTTTGACCTTTGTAGAATGTTCTTTGAGGGAGCCCAACTTCTATGTCTACCCAAAGCAGTGGCTCTTTAACACTAGCTAAACCTTGGTGTTTGCTTCTGACCCTTGGGTATTCTAACTTCATTGACCTATACAGTTCATTCTAGGTATGGATTTCTTCCAGTGTTTATGAGACATTTTTAACACGAAGAAAGTAATGAGATTCACCACTACTTTTTCCTATTTATAGAAGGTGTACTCCCTATCTATGCTAAAGAAAGCTTTCTTTTTTACCTGAGTTATGTATGGTTTCAGTTATAAACCCTCATTTATATGCGCAGACTCTTTCATCTCCTAGGAAAATTTAGATGAGTCCAAAGTGCTTCAAACTTACTTTTAAAAAATATGCAGGCTAGGTTTTAGTGGAAAGGATATTTGGTTAGCCAAAGTATTTAGAAATTCTTAAGCATATTGGCTAAGTGTTGAGCTATTGTATTTTGAGAATAACTCGAAGTAAAATCTTAAAAACTTGATGTCCTTAAAATGTGCTAGGTCACATTCTCAAAAAGAATAGAAAACATTGTGTGATAGGGCTGCCTTTGCTGCAAAACAGGGCAAGGTAAGGTAAAACAAGTCATTGGTTCTTCCTTAAACTTAAGTTTATAGAAGGAAGTCCAAAATGACCTGAGTTACAGACAGGAATGAAACTTTTTTCTCCATTGAGGACATGCTGCTCACATGTCTGGGTTTTGGCCTCCCGTGGATATGGTGGGAAGCAAACCTTGCCAAATTCATGGATGCGCTCACACGAGGAAAAGAATCATCTGTGGCTGATGTCCTTGTTGTTATTTTAGGGTTGTTTTTTTGTTTTGTTTTGTTTTGTTGCTATTTGTTTGTTTGTTTATTTGTCTTTGGAGACAGTGTCTTGCTGTGTAGCCTAAGCTGGGACTGAAGTCACATGTCAATGGCTTCAGCTTGCCGAGCACTCAGATTATAGACCTGTGCCTCCACACTTGGCTGCAGGTGAATGAGATTAAGAACAAAACCTAATTGTCTTCTTTTACACCAATAACAATGGAAACCAAAAATCCCCGGGAAAGGGTATTTTTTAACATGCCGGAAGAAAAACCTTTCAAACTAAATTTCTATACCCAGCAAGAAGCAGTCTTCATAACTAGGGCAAAATAAATGCTTTTTTTCCCCCACAAAAGGACCATAATAAAACAAATACCTTAGGCTAAAGATAAATGATCCAAGATGGAAATCCTGGTCATCAACAAGAAAAGAACTAAGTCTCAAATATACTAATAAGTAGATAATACACACCTACCTGCTTCCTTAAAAGAGTGTTACTCACAGAAGTAAAAATGTGAACTTATGACACAGGTAGAAATTTGTGTCCAAATTCAATATTAAACACTGTAAACAACAAAAATATGAAAAGTCAATGTTTGTGAAGTTTTCACAGTAGATTCTAATAAATCGGTAGGATGTGTATTTAGTCTCTGAGGGTGCTACTAAGAATGGACTAATAAATAAGAATAGATGACACTAAAATCCAATAAGGAAATTTGATGAATAGAAAATATTTGTTTAATATATAAGGTAAACAAAACCATAACTAGGCCATGGTAATATGATACAGCATCCACCTGCAGCCCTAGAAAGCTGCAACAGGAGAACTGGGAAATGGAGGCCAATCTGAGTCACAGAACTAGATCTTCTTTTTTTTCAGCTCAGAGGAAAATAAAGGGGAAATATTAGAGAAGACAGGAAGGAGGAAAGATGAAGACAGCCATGTCCAACCAGCAGATGCTTTTGTAAAATAGGAACTTGATTTCCAGTTTAAATGACAGTGTTTCAAGCTGTTATATCAGTAATGAGCAATTAGAATATTTCCATCCATGCATTTGCTACAGTGTTGTAGTCTACAAGCACAGTTGCAATTGGAGTTTTCTTTAGCCCTCATCTTTCCCCTATTTAGTGTTACTTAACTGGTAACTGGATGTTACCATGGTAGTGATGATACAGCTGATCCATTGCTCCCCTCCCCCACCAGACACACACACAAACACACCAAAGCCAAGGCTATAATATGACACTTCTAAGCACATTCTGACTCTTTTTTTTTATTTAATTTTTCCTACTTTATTTATATTTCAAATGTTTCCCCCTTTCCAGATGTCCCCTTTGGAACCTCCCCATTTCCTTCCCCCTCCCCCTGCCACTATGGGGGTATTCTCCCACCCACCCACCCTGTCTCCTCTTCCCTCCTTGGCATTCTCTTCTACCAAGGGCCTCTCCTCCCCCTGATGTCTAACAAAACCCCCCTCTGCCGCATATGTGAGCAGCACCATGGGTCCCTTCATGTGTATTCTTTGGTTGGTGGATCAGTCTCCAGGAGTATCAGGGGTCAGGCCAGTGGACACTGTTGCTGCCTCCTTGGGGATGCAAACTCCCTCAGCTCCTTCAGTCCCTTCTCCAAGTCTTCCATCTGGGACCTCACACTAAGCCCTACTGTTGCTGAGAAATGACTCTTGGGTATTTCGAACTTTTGGGCTAATAAGCACTTAACAGTGAGTACATACCATATTCATTCTTTTGTGACTGCGTTACCTCGCTCAGGATGCTCGGGATCTATTTTCAAGATCCATCCATTTGTCTGCGAATTTCATGAAGTCATTGTTTTTAATAGCTGAGTAGCATTCCATTGTGTAAATGTACCACATTTTCTGTATTCATTCCTCTGTTGAGGGACATCTGGGTTGTTTCCAGCTTCTGGCTATTATAAATATGGCTGCTATGAACATAGTGGAACATGTGTCTTTATTACATGTTGGAGCATCTTCTGGGTATATACCCAGGAGTGGAATAGCTGGGTCCTCAGGTAGTATTATGTTCATTTTTCTGAGGTCCGCCAAACTGATTTCCAGAAAGGTTGTATCAGCTTGCATTCTCACCAGAAATGGAGGAGTGTTCCTCTTTCTCCACATCCTCACCAACATCTGCTGTCACCTGAGTTTTTGATCTTAGCCATTCTGACAGGTGTGAGGTGAAATCTCAGGGTTGTTTTGATTTGCATTCCTCTGATGACTAAGGATGTTGAACATTTCTTCAGGTGCTTCTCAGCCATTCGAGTTTCCTCAGTTACAAATTCTCCGTTTAGCTCTCTTACCCATTTTTTGATAGAGTTATTTGGATCTCTGGAGTCTAGCTTCTTGACTTCTTTGTATACATTGGATATTTATCCCTCTATTGGATGTAGGATTGGTAAAGATCTTTTCCCAATCTGCAGGTTGCCATTTTGTCCTATTTACAGTGTCGTTTGCCTTACAGAAGCTTTGTAATTTTATGAGGTCCCATCTGTTGATTCTTGATCTTAGAGCACAAGCCATTGGTGTTCTGTTCAGGAACTTTTCCCTTGTGCCCATGTGTTCGAGAATTTTCCCCACTTTCTCTTCTATTAGATTCAGTGTATCTGGTTTTATGTGGAGGCCCTTGATCTACTTGGACTTGAGCTTTGTACAGGGAGATAGGAATGGATCAATTTGCAATCTTCTACATGTAGACCACCAGTTGAACCAGCACCATTTGTTGAAGATGCTGTCTTTTTTCCACTGTATGGTTTTAGCTCCTTTGTCAAAGATCAAGTGACCATAAGTGTCTGGGTTCATTTCTGGGTCTTCGATTCTATTCCATTGATCTACCTGCCTGTCACTGTACAAATACCATGCAGTTTTTATCACTACTGTTCTGTAGTACAGCTTAAAGTCAGGGAGGCTGATTCCCCCAGAAGTCCTTTTATTCTTGAGAATAGTTTTTGCTATCCTGGGTTTTTTGTTATTCCTAATGAATTTGAGAATTGCTCTTTCTAAGTCTATGAAGAATTGAGTAGGAATTTTGATGGGGATTGCATTGAATCTGTAGGTTGCTTTTGGCAGGATGGCCATTTTAACTATATTAATCCTGACATCTATGAGCATGGAAGATCTTTCCATCTTCTGAGGTCTTCTTCGATTTATTTCCTCAGAGACTTGAAGTTCTTGTCATACAGATCTTTCACTTGTTTGGTTAGAGTCACACCAAGATATTTTATATTGTTTGTGACAATTGTGAAGGGTGTCATTTCCCTAATTTCTTTCTCAGCCTGTTTATCCTTCGAGTATAGGAAGGCTACTGATTTGCTTGAGTTAATTTTGTATCCAGCCACTTTGCTGAAGTTGTTTATCAGCTGTAGCAGATCTCTGGTGGAGTTTTTTGGGTCACTTAAGTAAAACATCATATCATCTGCAAATAGTGATATTTTGATTTCTTCCTTTCCAATTTGTATCCCTTTGACCTCCTTTTGTTGTCTGATTGCTTTAGCTAGAACTTCAAGTACTATATTGCATAGATAAGGAGAGAGAGGGCAGCCTTGCCTAGTCCCTGATTTTAGTAGGATTGCTTCGAGTTTCTCTCCAGTCAGTTTGATGTTGGCTACTGGTTTGCTGTATATTGCTTTTACTATGTTTAGGTATGCTCCTTGAATTCCTGATCTTTCCAAGACTTTTATCATGAAGGGATGTTGAACTTTGTCAAATGCTTTTTCAGCATCTAACGTAATGACCATGTGGTTTTTTTCTTTGAGTTTGTTTATGTAGTGGATTACATTGATGGATTTCTGGGTATTGAACCATCCCTGCATCTCTGGGATGAAGCCTACTTGATTGTGGTGAATGATCATTTTGATGAGTTCTTGAATTTGGTTTGCAAGAATTTTATTGAGTATTTTTGCATCGATATTCATAAGGGAAATTGGTGTGAAGTTTTCTTTTGTTGTTGGGTCTTTGTGGGGTTTTGGTATCAGTTTAACTGTGACCTCATAGAATGAATTGTGTAGTGTTCCTTCCATTTCTATTTTGTGGAATAGATTGAAGAGTATTGGTATTAGGTCTTCTTTGAATGTCTGATAGAATTCTGCACTGAACCCATCTAGTCCTGGACTTTTTTTGGTTGGGAGACTTTTAATGACTGCTTCTATTTCTTTAGGGTTATGGGACTGTTTAGATGGTTTATCTGATCCTGATTTAACTTTGGTAATTGGTATCTGTCTAGAAACTTATCCATTTCAACCAGATTTTCCAATTTTGTTGTGTATAGACTTTTGTAGTAGGATCTGATGATTTTTTTAATTTTCTCAGAGTCTGTTGTTATATCTCCCTTTTTGTCTCTAATTTTATTAATTTGCATACTGTCTATGTGCCCTCTGGTTACTCTGGCTAAGCATTTATCTATCTTGTTGATTTTTCTCAAAGAACCAGCTACTAGTTTTGTTGATTCTTTGTATAGTTCTTTTAGTTTCCAGTTGGTTGATTTCAGCCCTTAATTTGATTATTTCCTGCCTTCTACTCCTGTTGAGTGTATTAGCTTCTTTTTGTTTTAGAACTTTCAGGCATGCTGTTAAGCTGTTAGTATATGCTCTCTCCAGTTTCTTTTTGGAGGCATTCAGAGCTATGAGTTTTCCTCTTAACACTGCTTTCATTGTGTCCCATAGGTTTGGGTAAATTGTTCTTTCATTTTCACTAAATTCTAGGAAGTCTTTAATTTCTTTCTTTATTTCTTCCTTGAGCATGTTATCATTGAGTAGAACATTGTTCAACTTCCATGTGTATGTGGGCTTTCTGTTGTTGTTGTTGTTGCCATTGAAGACCAACCTTAATCCTTAGTGATCTGATAGGAGGCATGAGATTATTTCAATCTTATATCACATTCTGACTCTTAAGCTTGATAATATATGAATGCAAGATTTGGATCTGTTTTGTCCCAAAGTCCAGGTCCACTGTATTTTGATCATTGAAATATTTCTACAAGTAGGGTTCGTATTATCAGATCATTTTAGTGTTAAGAGAATCTCCTCAAGAAAGACACATGGAAAAGAGCCACTGTCAGAGAACCGCTAACTATATCTTCCCTGAATGCCAAGCCCAAGATGAAAGCAATTTCATTAATGGTACATCTTATTCTTAATTTGTTAGTGCATTTATAATAAATATATTCAGTATGAATCACATTACTTAATAGAGAAAAGTATGTGTAAATACCCATTATTCAAATGTCAAATAGAAAGCATTTAAGCTTTCTTGCCTGAAAAAATGTATAAAAATCTAAAACCATAATAGCTTTTACTCACTCTTCATATGCTGCTTGGGCAAACTGTTCTCTAAAATCAGCTTTGTTTTTGTTTTTTTTTTTTTTTTTTTTCTCCACCAAGTTTTTCTAGTTGTCTGAACAGTGCAGAATGCATAATTACATGCTTTCAAATGTTAATATATCAAACTTTATTATTTATGCATCATTTTCCTAAATACAAAATACCTCCTTAAGGACAGGATCACTGATGCTCTTCCTAAACTAATGAGTGAGAGTGACAAAGGATACAGGCCCAGAGTTGATGAGTACTTTCTGTTTCCTTATAAAACAGCAATGGGACTGATTAAAATACAGAGGCCAATGAGCAGCGGAGAGACAGCAGAGACCCTATTTAATAATAGAATTGATGTTCAAACGTTTAAAGCATCATTTCTAACAAACAAAAGGAACACTTTGATTCATGTGAGAATTGTTAAAACAAATAGATAATATGAACTTCTGAGACTCAAATCTGATTACTTGCAAAGGATTATGCTTGTGGCTAGGTGAATTAGTATAACTGGATCTATGTTCTCCAATCATTTGTCCTCAGATTCTAATGAGATGAATAAAAATGGTTAAACCAAAGCCTGATCTTTATCATCCCTGTCATCTTTTTATGAAGCTGAGCATGGGGCAACAAGCCTACAACACCAGATACTAAGGATTCTGCAGGGAAAGCATCTCTTGAGAGTTAAAAATGAGGCTGAAATCCTTAACTAAACTCTGTCTCAAGGGGAAAAAAAGACTATGTGGATTGGGGATATAGATCAGTGACAAAGCATTTTCCTAAGACGCATAAAACCTGGGTTCAGTATACACACATAGACACACACGTACATATAAGCACACACACAGGCATGCATGCATACACATACACATGCACACACACACAAAGACACAGACACACACACACACACATATACTTGGAAGCACATACAGAGGAGTATACACAGCCACATATATACACACAAGTGCACACATACACAGAGAGGAACACACACACACTCTTAGAAACATAGAATCAATAAAACCATGACCTTAGGATGCTAACATGCTATAGGGATGTAGCAGCCTTCCAAATAAGCCAGTGCCCAGAATAACACAAATGAAATACACTGAGAAAATTATAGATAAGTAGATTATACAGGGTAGAGGCTCATTCCTCCTGAGGTAGAGTTGAGAGAAACCTTTTGCTTTTGTTTCTGTTGCTTGGCCTTTGGTAAGTAATTCTAGTTCTATTCTAATACAAGATCTCCTTCTGAAATCCAAATTACCGGAAATACTCTCCAGATGCATTACAAAGTGCATTCCAGGGACTACATTTAGATAGCTAAAGACTTTTTTACATTATTTCTGGAGTTTCTCCATTCTTATAACAAGAGCAAAAAATACTAATCTTGACCATTTGATAAAAGCCCTATGGGTTTTATAAGGCATCTGAATTGTAACAGCAGACAGCTTCACATGAAGCAACACAGGTTACAGGACTCCAAATATCCCCAACAGAGTGCTATGCAGAAACAAATCCATGTGTTCCTGCTGTAGCTAGAAGTATGTCACTAGCAACTCAACTTTCTTGCCAGGAACCACATTCTCATAGCCATCAAACAGACCAGAAAGTAAAAGAAGTGGTACAGAAATAGGCTAAACTCCACATGTGTGATCAGATATTCTCCGTATGCAGCCGAGAAGGAAACCACAGTCATTATTAGAAATCATTATTACTTTTATTAATATTAATTAATTAGTGAATATATACCATTAATTATTAATTAAATGAATGTCAAGGGCACAATTAGAATTAGAAATGAGAGGCTGACTGAAAGCATCTTCCCATGATGTCCAGGTCTCATGGTTGCCCTGCTGGCAGTAAATCTTGACTAAAATTCTATTACCAATCAGTATGTTCTCACAATTAATGGTGCTTGCTGAACCTCATCCCCAACCTTCTAACAACCATATATTTGTTTAAAGAAGCACTGGTGAGTAGACTTGCTCCAGCATTGTAGCTTTTTCACAGTTAAGCCAGAAACTATCTACTAATATAGTAAAGTCAGTGCCCTCGTAAGTGCCAGGTGCTAGCATACCTTTTGTAGTATAATGTTGAATAATATGCTACTAGACTCTTGAAGGTGATCTTAGTCTGTGGAAAAAATAGCATCTATCATTATACATTGCAAACCTATTTAGAAAACCTAAAAAAAAAGTTAGATTACTATTCTGTCTTCTCCTGTCATAATGACTCATAGTTTATCGTGAAAATATAGGTATTGTCTTATACTTCCTACCAATCCATACCTTCTGGAGAACATTCAGAAGTTAAAATCTTGGATTCAGTGGGATAACTGAATGAAAAAGTATTGGTCCATAAGGCATCCTCTCCATATTCAAGGACAGGTACTGACCAGTAGAGGAATGTGACTTTCCTGGTACCTGGCCGGTTGCTGGCTTTTGGTCTGCTTGAAACAAATACTTTAGTTTGAAGCAAGAGAATGCATCTTGCATGTACATGAATGTTGGGACACTTCTTCACAAGTATTTGACTTAAGACTTAAGGAAGCAGTTGTGTAAATTTATTCTCTTATACACAATCTACATTTTGATCTGATATAAAAGGAGGCTCTTGATAGGGTCAAAGAACCATAGATGAGTTATCACTATGTCTTTTTCCAGAGACCCAGACTGATAGGCCAGATGCAAACTGACAAAACTCAACCAAATTTCAAGTAATTCTAATTTGTTTTTGAAATGCTACAAAAGTTTATATCATACTGTGTAAAGCAAAATAAAGAAGGTAAATACACACACTGTTTATATATTAAGTGGTAAACTCTCCCATTTGTTTCACGATAATGTTTCTATAGTCATTACATTGTCACAATGGTGTGGTTCCTTTAAATGAAGACTGTGTACAGCAGTAAATGAAGACAATGACTATATACTATTAGTTTGTCCTCTGAGTCCATTAGAAAGTTTTCCTAAATGTGTCTCTGTCCACTTGGCTATATAAAGGGAATATTAATATGATCTATTACTTCATAGGAACATTGAGTTCAGAACAAAACTTCCTGATGCATATTTTCATATTTTTATGCAAATTTAAGCATTTCTAATTCTTACTTTTATATTTATAAAAATTAATAATTTATTCATATGTGAACATATATGAATATTTTTTCTATGAAAAAATGAAGAATGGCTCAAGGTCTTTTATCATTTTTTCTTACCTAGGCATATGTTGCTAGAAGACAATTAAATTGCTTGTTATCTACTTGAGAAAAAGGACATGGAAATATTTTAAGTGATTTTAATATTTTCCTACCCTCAAGTGAAGGGACAAATGATTAAAAGTGTCCATAGAAAAGAGATAATCTACTGTTTTATCAACATTTGTACCTGTCTTCCTTAATTTGTTCACTAGCAGCAAAGTTGACATATAAACCACTGTTAAGGCTAGACTAGAGTGATAACCTAATCCTAAAATTGTCTATTCTGAATAGCAACTTCAGAGATATGCAGAATCTCATGCCTCAAATATTTATATTTAACATTAGTATTTCTTATGGAGGACCTATCTTACTTGGTCCCTTAGCAAGAGACAATAGTTATTGTTGGGTAAAACTGGTGTGGTGGAGTGGTGGTCCTGTGTTTCCTCCCTGGGCTCTAGGAGCCCCTCAGCTGGACACTCAGAAAGTTTGACTGTGTGCACACCACGGACCGCCTAGTGAGTGGTGGGTTGTGTGAAGCTGCAGGAACACTGCCCAGGGCATGGGAGAGGGCGGCCATGGGTCCCAGGAGGCATGAGGCAGCCAGTTCTGTGGAATTCCCAGACTCTTGGGCTACACAGGATGCTGCAGAAGAGCTGAGAATGAAGTGGGACTGACTGCAGACTAGATCTAGCCTGGGCCAACTGCTGTAGCTGGTGGCGCTAGGAGGCCTTCGGCAGGAGGTTAGGCAGGGGGCAGCTCTTTAGATGAAGGCTTGTTCCATTGTTCCCCACGGTGGATGAAGAGAGATAGTCCAGGGTTTCAGGGTGTTTATTGTCATAGCGGAGAGTAGCGTGGGTGAGACCATACCCTCTCGACTTCAGGGAGGGGCGATGTTGAAATAGTGGCTGGAAGGGGAGTGGCTAAGTCTCTAGGTGCCTCATTAGCATGGGGATGGCTTGAGGCTGTGTGAGCACGCCTCTACCTGAGGAGGGGCTTGAGGCTCCACGACCTTTTACATGACTAAATGTCACAGACCTATGCAGAGATGTAGCCACGTGTCAGGAACTGTTTCTAGGAGCAAGGTAAGCGCTTGCTGCCCCTTATACAGTTGCCCCCTGCTGGGGACAACCTATTGGGTCTACCAGGGTTTAAAACCTTAGCTCAACCAGAAACCAGGCTGCCCTCTACTGCCCCACAAGTCATCTTTGGCTAAGTTTTCAAAATATTTGTAATACAAAGGGAATTTGCCATGGATAGCTTTTACCACTACCACAAAAATTTAATTAATTAATTAGTTAGTTAATTTAAAAAAGCTTATTTGGCCAACAATTTACCTGAAATAAAGTATGTAGATACAGAGTACTGAAAACTCAACTTCTCATGAATGATATATAGAGGTATTTTTATTTATGGTTGTGCTGTTTGGTTTTGTCACTAAAAGTGGAAATGTCACTTTGTCATACCTCCAGACATCCCGTGAAATGACGAATACTCCAACAAGGTGAGGAGCAAGCAATATCTCTCCAAGAACAGTGTACAAACATCTCTGACTGTTGCTTACCAAAGAACACTTCTTGGGCATAGGGCATATCTTGTGTTTCCCCTAAAGTTCTAAGGATGGACTTTTCCTTCCTTTTTCTGGATAATTTTAGTATAAAAACACAAGAGCAAAGAACTGACTCTGCGGCTATATTTTCTGAAGTTTCATTTGTAGCTTAATATTTATAAAATTCAGAACAAATTTTCTAATCGTCTATCACCCCCATTTCTACAACAATAAAATGAAAATAATAATGATATCCATTGAATCCAATCATAGTGATAATATAATCACTGTTTTAAATGATTAAAACATTGTTTGCTATACTGTAATTCAGTATAAATTATCAACTTCCCATCATTTAATTTTAATCAATAGCAAAAACAAATGTTGATCTCCTTCATGTTTGTGTGTAAAGATGGAGTATGAGAAAACAAGCATGTATTACTAAAATAGAGTGTTCACTCTATTTTTGAAGAACAAGATAGACTTGAACTAGATGGATTGCTGGCAAATTTGGGGCAATTATCAAGAGCTGAGTTGACAGGATGGGATTAGTGTGAGAATCCTTAAGACATGTAGTGGATTAACAGTGGAGGTGATAGTGACTAAATGAGATCCATGACTCTCAATTTCCTAACTAATTCTCACCGTATTTTCCTTTGACTTGACATTGAATGGTGGGGTCAGTACAAAAACGGTTGTGGTGAGGAAGAATTGTAACTATTGGGTGTCTAAGAAAAATGAAGGAGGAAATAAGAAAAAACCAACTATCTTGCGGCTAAGAAATTGAAGGAATGGTCACCATAGATCCATGTGTTTGAATACTTGACTCATAGGGAATGGCACTATTTGGAGATATGGCCTTGTTGGAGAAAGTACATCACTTTGGGGGCAGGCTTTGAGGTCTCCTATACTAAACCTCCACCTAGGGTGGAATTCTAATCTTCTCCTGGTTGCCTTCAGATCAAGATGTAGAGTTCCTGGCTCCTCTAGTACCATGTCTACCTTGATGCTGCCATGTTCCCTGCCATGATGATAATGGACTAAACCTCTGAAAGTTTATTTCAGGTCTAATTAAATGTTGTCCTTTATTTAAGAGTCGCCTTGGTCATGGTGTCTGTTCATAGTAATGAAATCCCTAAGAAAGCAGTCATGTCTTTGAGCAGTTTGTATTAACTTTCAGGCATGACTGGATCCAAGTCTAGCTTTACATAGTTTTGGATCTTATTGTTCCTAAAATAGTAACTTAGAAAATGAGTCACAATATCAAAGAAATCACTAAATAAACTTTTGGAAAAGAGAGTCTCCAAAGTCACGTTAAGCCAGGATAGTTGAAGTTTTCATAGAATGATAATATTTAAATAATCCTTAAATGTAAATATTCTACATATATGAGCAAGACTGTAATAGGTAAAATGATCTTTCTGTACTAGAGATGATAGAGAATGGTAAAACCTGAAGGGAACTGCTGAATGTGACGGTTATAGAAAATAAGAAACAGGGATTGGGGTGTTATTGAAGAGCCTTTGAGGATATAAACAAGTCAATGAAAAGTTCCTGAAATCTAAGAGTGTATTGGGAAGTCTATATTAGAATCAAGAAAGAAGTGCCAAGGCCAACACACTCATTTTGGAATGCTAAGAGCAAAATGAAACAAATTCAATGCATCATGTCAGAGGGGCACACTAATGAGAAAGTCAGCTGCCATTGATCTGAAATGTATCCAAGAGCTGTAGGTAAAACTCAGGATTTGGAGTCGTATTGGTCCAGGGTCAGGCTTTGGACAAGCTTCTTGTTCCTTGACCTTCCTCAAAATTAGCTGTAAAATGAAGTAACCCCATTTGTACAGATTTATGTGTTTCTGTTTTCATTATCATTCCACCAAATAATTAACTGGGTTTTTTTCCCTCTAGGAAATGAAGGCAGTAAGAGCAAAAATTTTTGTCTCCTATGGTTAATTAATATATCCTAGCCTCTGGAATCATGCTTAACACATAGCATTTACTCAATAATGAACATGTTTTGAAAGTTATCATTTCAGCAGACAACAGAAAATAACCAAATTTTAGTCAGATAGAGAAGTCAAAAGCAGAGACTATTTTAGAAGCCTCATAGTGAGGTGTATTTATAGTTCATGGAATTTGAGCAGTTATGAGTGCTATTTTCCAACAAATACACATCTACTGACCAGTGCACTCATGGTGCTCCTGCATACCAGACAGAACCAGTTACCAAATCCATCATCCTTTAACATGAAGTCATGAAGACGTGTGTTTTCCAGTTGTCAGCACTCTGTGGGCAGGGAGAGCGGCAACTGTGCCTGAGAATAGTTTTGATGACAGGAATATAGGGCAGGGGTGTTGAGGATGCTTGGATTTAGAGAAGCTGTATGTGAAGCCATCGAGCTTCTGAGAAGTGCTCACCCCTTTCCTTGGCTTGCAATAGACTGGATTGCTTTTATGTCAGTGATTCTTTATATGGTATCTTTTGAAAATTAGGTAGTGATCATTCACTCATTATGCACTGCCAAATTACTACATTGCATTCGTTTCATTAATGTGGGTTGTAATTAACAGAAGACAAATTAATTTTTTTAAAGTCAACAATAATTTTCACCTTTTGCCCTGAAATAGAGGATGGTGTTGGAAAAGAAGAACCTCTCATACAGTGACAAGGCTGAACATACATTACAGTAAATGAGCAAATCAAAGATATTAGTCTAATGAATATCCCAGGAAGTATCAGTTGATTATCAACAAGTAAAATTATGCGAGCAATACAATTAAATTGGAAGAGGCATTTATAAATTCGACAGTGGAAGAATAAGCTTGAAATACTCTTATAGAGAACAAATGCTCACTTCGGTATTAAACACAAAGCCTCAGAATTGGATAAAAGCACATATTTTATGTGCATATTAATGCTAAGCAATAATAACAGGCTTAATATTTCATAGTACCGGAACACCATAAACTTTAATTGAGTGAAACAGGTTTAAATGCATGCTTCAGAGACTTAGTGTTTGTGAAACAAGTTATGGCCCAACCCTGTTTCCCTATGAGGATAAACAAGATATAACAGCTTGATAAATCACTGTCACTGCCACAGTAGGCTAAAGATAACAGATATGGAGGCATAGGCCCCATAGGAAGTTCAAGATGAATGGTATGAAATGTTACCTTTAATGGAAAAATGTTTAAAACGCTCTAAGCACTTGGGCTGCTTCCTTAGCATGCTCACGAAATCCTTGTTGCGAATGCCTCCAGTTCTGTGGCACACAGCCCAAGGGATGCCACACAGTCTGTTTTCAAGATGTTTGCTTTGCTTTTTCAGGCTCCCATCCAGGGGCATGATTCACAGAAACAGAAAAAAGTCCCAGTCGCTGAGCTGATGAACGTGACTGGCTAGGCAAAGGCTGGCTCTGTCACAGCCACACTTATTCATACTCTTACCTCTGTCCTTACTCTGTGTCAAGGTTCACAGCTATGTGAGCAAGACTAAAGGATAAAGAGGGCCTGCCCAAGGATGCATGGTTGAAGTCATATTTTATTGTAAAGGTGATTATATAGTTTTATTCTAGATTTCTCTGATATAGATGTTATAATTTATAATGCTTTTATTTGACTTTTCCCTCTGTAGATTTAAAAATACATTTCCCCCAGAGACAAGAGATTGACCAATCAATTCCAAAGAAGTTTTTATGCATGGCATGTCTTAGTTTGCTTTATATTACAGTGATAAAGACCATGAACAAAATCCAGGGCAGGAGCTCAAGGTAGGAACCTGGAGGCAGGTTGATTATTGTTGCACATTAGTATTCACATAAAAATGTGTTTTTCCACTTCATCACTCTGAAGCTATATATTTAATATCAACGTGAGTGTGTTTAGTAAATCTTTTTCAGGATTGTTCCCAGAGTCATATATTCTTAATTTATAGTACCCCATGTGCTAGTTTTAGGTTAATTCGACCCAGGCTTGACCTAGGTGTTCTGGAGAGAGGAAATCTCAATTGAAAAACTATCTCCATCACACTGGCCTTTAGACAAGTCTGTAGGACATTTTACTGGTTAAGGAATAATTGATATGCAGAGGTCTAGCCCACTGTGTAAAGTGGTACCCCTGGGCAGATGGTCCATATATATATATATATATATATATATATATATATATATATATATCAGGCCGAGCAAGCCACAGGAGGCATATCAAAAAGCAACATTCTTCCACAGACTGTGTTAAGCCAATTAAACCATTTTCAAATTTCTTTGGACAAGAAAACATCAATATGTATTTTGAAATTGATTAATCATTCTAAGAAAGAGCTGTCATAAAATAATTCTAAGATGCTCAAATATGTATATTTCCTCTATGAAATGATATTTGTAGTGTTTAGTTTTAGACATAAAATAGCAGATACAGTATAATTAGACTATTTTAACAATTAGAATAAATATTTATATACTCTAAACTGAATTTTAAAAACTTGATCAAATGGAATTTCTTTGCTTTTTAAGTCTTTTAGAGTCTATTAAACAACTTCATATTCCTTTTCATCATTAAGTAACAAGGACTTGCTAGCTACATTGGTAGGGAGAGTTCAAAGCATGAGAGGATTATAGAAGCAAGTAGCTGTGATATGCTTTTAGTTCATTTAGAGAAGAAATAAGATTCTCTATATAAACTCCACAATTTACTAAATAAATTGCTAAGGTACAAGTACCTCTGGTACTGACTACAACCCTTTCCTTGTCTTATCGAATGTTAATGTTAGTTTCAAAGAAATCATGACCACAATTCATAGCAAGTCCATTCCTCATTGCTTAAGGAACTAACTGGAGCCACTGGAGGTATACCTGTACACATCTTACTTGCAGGTAACTGAGGGAACTCAGAAGACAGTCTACTAGGAGTCTTAAATCCCAGGACTTCAAGGTAATTAAGGCTAAAGCATTGAGAAAAAAAAAAAAAAAAGACCTCCCTTGTTTTTAAGAGAGGACTAAGATACAGCCTGGGCTTTTCAGTCAGCTTCCATTTTTGTTCTGTGGATCTTGCATTTCCATCACATGATGATTGAAAACCAAATAAGCTAAAGGGGGAGTCAGAGGCCATCTGAAGAGCTATCCTACATGGGGGAAGAACAAAAGTAAGTTCTCTATTCATGGAAATCAGGCGCTGTCCAGTATTCTGTGTTGAGCACAACTATGATGATTTTCATTTGTGAAACCACAGGGTGATGACGAAGACCAGAAACCATATTAGAAAGAAAGCGAGAACTCCTGGAGCTTGCAACAAAATTCAAGGAATAGAGAAAGAAGCAAAAATTAAGCTAACACATATTGTCCCTTTGATCAGTGGATTATATTTTTTGTGTATTAATTCATATTTGCTGAAAGAATGAATAAGCACACTTATTTTCTACAATGCTATGACAAAATATTAACCTCTTCACAAGGGACTGAAGAAAGAGGAAGCAAGAAGGAGATCCACCATGCTGGGAGAAGGCGGAGGACAGATATATGACTGCCACATAGGAGCTGGGGGAGAGTGGCCTTCAGTGGACTGCCTGACTGGATCCAGGGCAGCTAAGTTGGAATATAGATTTTAGTAAGTAATGACTTGGGAATATCAGATTGAGGTGGATTAGCCATGTGGAGGTTAGGAAGTAGCTCAACCATTGGGGTGATTAAGGCATATCAAAATATAAAGGCTGTGTGTATGTGCCTTTCATTTGGGAACCTAGAACACTGAGGTACGTATTGAGGAATGCCCTGCCACTGCCAGGATCAATTTGAGTAGTTTAGTGTTGCCAGAGAAAACACTTAAATTTGTTAAGTTATATATGGATCATGTTTCAACTGAGTTTATTCTAAATTTAATGAATGAAAAGTGTTTGTAGTTACACCCTAAGCACAAGTAACATGGTAAGTCCTAATTATTTGCAGCACAGTCAATTGAACTTTTTCCTTCCTTAAAATGTAATAAAATTTAGCTTTCTTTGGTTGATTATAGTACAACTAATGAAAAAATTTACAAATTGAAAGGACAAAAGATTTGACTTTGACTTTGGATACTCAACAATTTACTGTAATTCCAACCCTCCACCCCCCAAAAAACAAAAAAACCCAAACCAACCCTTCCCCCCCCCAAAATTACCACAATGAATTGCATTAAAATGCATAAAATAATATTTAATCTAATCTAAATAACTTAAAAGTTTATGGGCATAGATTGAACTATATACAAAGTAAACTAATTTTTAAAAAATAAACACATATTTTAGTAATAAAAATAGTTCCATGAATATCTAAAATTTATAGTAGGTGAACAACAGATATACAATAAATTTAGATACTGGTAATTAATGACAATCTAGGGAACAACTTCATATAATAGAAAATGTAAACACAAGTTTTAATTGGACTAGAGGGACTCCTAGTGCTGTTAATAATAGATGTTTAAACACTCGAGATAAGTATCCTGTAGTAACTACTTTCAGTAAAGCAAGGGACCCAAACAGCTTTTTATTTAAATATAATCCATATATTAAAAAGTCAATTTGTATTGAAATAATAACTTTAATTCTTACTGGTTGAAACATTAACTTAAGTCCAGGGACCTATCTACATTTTTTAAATCAGTAATTTGGCATTGGTATGCAAGGGGACAATTGTATGTAAATGGGGTATATGTTTAATTTAGAGTCATTTTTTCAAGTAGCAAAATCATAGGAGTGATGGGAATTTTTCTAGATGTGCATACTTAAATTATTACCATTAATTTATTTCTTTTAAAGCAGAGTGCTGGTTCTAAATGTAAACTTGATACAACCTAAAATTACCTGGAAGAAAGTCACTATTAGAAGTTATTTAGATCAGTTTGTCCTGTCTTGTGAGAGTATATGTTTGCTTATTAATGTTAGAAGATCCAGTAACACCATAACTAGGCCAGGGGTCCTAAACTGTATACATGTGTAAACAGTTAGCTAGTAGCAAGCAATTAGGCAGCCAGGGTGTATTCATCTCTCTGGTCTTGATCATGAATGTGATGCTTTAAGACCCTGACTTGCTGGTGGGAATGCAAATTGATACAACCTCTCTGGAAATCAGTTTGGCGGACCCTCAAAAAATTGGACATAATACTACCTGAGGACCCAGCTATTTCACTCCTGGGCATATACCCAGAAGATGCTCCAACATGTAATAAAAACACATGTTCCACTATGTTCATAGCAGCCATATTTATACTAGCCAGAAGTTGGAAACAACCCATATGTCCCTCCACAGAGGAATGGATACAGAAAATGTGGTACATTTACACAATGGAATACTACTCAGCTATTAAAAAATATTAAAAAAATGACTTCATGAAATTCGTAGACAAATGGATGGATCTTGAAAACATCATTCTGAGCCAGGTAACACAGTCACAAAAGAATGAACATGGTATGTACTCACTGTTAACTGGTTATTAGCCTAAAAGTTTGAAATACCCAAGAGTCACTTCGCAGGAACAGTAGTACTGAGTACGAGGTCCCAGTTGGAGGGCTTGGAGAAAGGACTGAAGGAGCTGAGGGAGTCTGCAGCCCCCAAGGAGGTAGCAACATTGGTAACTGGCCTGACCCCCATATTTCTGGAGACTGATCCACCAACTAAAGAATACACATGGAGGGACCCATAGTGCTGGCCACAAAGACTGCAAAGGAGGGTCTTGTTACCCGTCAGGGGGAGGAGAGGCCCTTGGGCCTGAAGGTGTTATATCCCCCAGTATAGGAGAATGTCAAGGAGGGAAGACAAGAATGAGTGGGGGTGTGGTGGGGAGGTGGGTTGGAGAATATCCCCATAGAGGCAGGGGGAGGGCCGAGGGAATGGGGAGGTTCCAAAGGGGAGATCTGGAAAGGGAGAAACATTTGAAATGTAAATAACATATGAAAAGAAAAAAGAAAAAAAAGACCCTGACTTGACTTCCTTGAAATGATGATTTTTTCCCCCCAAAGCTGCCTTTGATAAAGATATTTTATCATAGTAACAGAAGTGAAACTTGGGCAAGTAGGAATTCTGTCTCCATGAGATATTATTATAAGTTATATTAACCAAAAGTAACATTAGGCTTAAAATAGAGATCTGCTCACCTTTCTTCTTTTCCTCATACTTTAAGCCTGTCTTGCTTTCATTGGATTTACATTGCTAAATGTTGTAATCTACGCAATGCTCAAAACCATTATTCTGAGAAAGTTTTCCTCTTGCCACAGAGTTCTTAATATTTTTCATGACTTGCTTCAATTATTGTAATTTTCTTACTTAAGCAATGGTTTTCATTGAAAGCATGTTAGCTTCCTGGAACTGAAATGGATCAATAGTTGGGCTTGAACACAACAAGCAGGACTTAATCATGCTTGTCTGGAAAGAGCAGTGAAGGAAGACAACTCTTTATGCTTATGATCCATGGCTGACTATACAATGAGCAATTTCAGCATAATTGTAGCTGGACCATAAAGTGTCTACAATGTCGTCCTGGTATTGATATTCTAACTGGGGTGCAAATGGGTCAGATAAAGGGCACTTGTTTATATGGCCAGAAGAATGCATCCAACTGTCAGTTTCAGAAACATGGTGTTTCCAGACACACTAAGATAAAAATCTTACAATAATGGAATCTGTGAGAATGCTAGTTTACTAGTGGGAGTACTCTAGAGTAACTGACTTTATGGAATGGATTTCTCTCTATGTATAGAAAGAGGATTTATTAGAATGACTTAACAGATTGTGGTGCAACTAGTCAAACAATGGCTGGCTGAGGAGAGAAACTCCGAGAATTTAGTAGTTGCTTAGGTCCAGGAGTCTGGATGTCTCAGCTGGTCTTCAGTATGTGCTGGAATATCAACAAAGTTGCCTCTAGTGCCAGTGAAGGAATGAACTTGTTAGTAAAGCAAGAAAGAGTAGTCAGATAACAAACAAAAGCTTCTTGCTTCCATGTCCTTTTATAGGCTTCCAGCAGAAGACATGGCCCAGATTAGATCTGGATTAAAGTTATGTCTTTTGTGCCTGAAGATCTGTTTTAAAGGCATGTCTTCTTAGCTCAAAAGATCTGGATTAAAAGCTTGCCTTCCTATAAACTAGATTGAAGTGAATCTTCCTACTTCAAGTTAAGCAAAAATCCCTCACAGGTGTGCCCTCCATTGGGTTTTAGTTCCAGATATAGTCAACTATTTGACTGAGAATAATCATCAGAGCTAGTAAGAGAGAACTGACCGTGGCTAAGTGAGACAAGCCACATTCATAGAAAGTGGTATGTAGATCTGAAAACAGAGTGAGTCTTGAGCCTATAAACATCCACTAAATCTAGTATCTCCAAAAAGAGGGCCAGAAGTAAAGCCTACAATACTCCCTAGAGCATGATTAAAATGGTATACATGGTAATGCAACCTTTAATTCTCCTCTGCTTCCACATATATTCAGAGTTAAAAATATGGTTGAAGGAAATACTATTTTATTCAAAGATTGATGATATCAAAAATCATAATATCTAGGGGCTAGAGAGATGGCTCAGAGGTTAAGAGCACTGACTGTTCTTCCAGAGGTCCTGAGTTCAATTCCCAGCAACCACATGATGGCTCAAAACCAACTGTAATGGGATCTGATGCCCTCTTCTGGTGTGTCTGAAGACAGCTACAGTGTACTCACATACATAAAATCAATAATTATTTTTATAAATATCTAAATTAAGATGCTATAGAAAATAAGGATGTTCAGAAGAATGCAAAGATGTTAAGGTATAAAATTCTCCTCCAAAGAATGTTAATTATAAATCAGATATAAATTTTAAATCATATTCCTTTCTGCAATGACTTTTTATTATTTTACAAAAAGGACTCAACTTATTCTAAGAAAAGAGAACTACAAAGTGTAAAACAAATTCAGATACGTGATAATAATGTAACAGAAGAAGATAAAATGTATGTGGGATATGTCAGAAGAATAAGGAGAGACAGGGAGTATTGGAAATAACACAAAGGAAAATTAACACCGTGGATCAGGAATGCAGGAGCATAAAACAGCAAAGCCAAGTGGAAATTAAGATAAAACTAAAATGAATAAAGCTTAAACAGTAGAAATGCAAATAAGATGCTGTGTATGTATAATGAGTCTGACAAAATGAAATAACACAATAGAGCCTCTATTATATTTAAATGTACAAATAACTGGTGTTTTTAGAAATTGAAGGTTTCCATTTGAAAAAATTCCATTGTGCATTAGGAAAATGACATCAATAAATACCTCAAGAGTTATTTGATTTTTAAAAGAAAGATACAATCCTTTTTCAAATATCAGCAAAAACAAATTCACTTATAATGGAAAAACTATATCACCCAATTAGGCTTACATACTACCCCATTCAGTGCTAGAAGCTACCCAGACAATAGCTTCTAAACAGTCCCCAAGAAAAAGGCAATAATTGAGAATATTGTACACAGTTAAACAAAGATAGGAGAATTCAAGACAAAAACAGATTTGTTTTGCTGGACAGAAAAGGCTACAGTTATTGATATTCAGTCCATCTGTAAATTTCAAATAAATGGAAAGAAATTACAATTGCAGAATCAAATGGATATCTTAGCATTTCCTGCCAAGAAATTATATATTGTAAAAAAGGGAATAGGAGAGGAAAAGGAAGCGGGGAATATAAGTCCATGTTCATTCATTTTTTCAATTACAATTAAAGAATATCATTTAAAATGAGAAATCAAAATTAGGGTTGGAAATAAAAGTACGTAATTAATGGAAACCTGGCTAAATAAGTTACAGCATACACACAATGAAATTATAGTACACACACAATAGAAACACACACAGTAACCATGACAAAGAATTGGCAAGTGTGAGAGTAATATGCAAATAAAAATTTGTAGAAAATTGATAAGCAGAAAAGGAGACGCGGGAGGTAGGTATGAGCAGCAGGAGAATTAGATGTTTTTCTAATTCAAACTTTTTGTCCAAAGAGGAAACCACAATTTAAATATTTAGCGTATGCATGCAGTGATAATTTTCCCTCCAGCTTGTGTTTGCTTGGCTTCTCTTCCTCCCTTAGTGGCAAAACAAATGGCATAATAAGACTTAATGTGCAAAGAAAGACAAAAGAGGACACTGCAGCTTTAGTGGGTTTGTTAGGCAGCCAGCATCTAGCGCAGTTGCCCACAAAGTATGTGGCAAAAAATCATGGCAGCCTTCTGTCTCTGCAATACAGCTAAGCAGAAGAGTTGAATATGTGGTATTAGCTTTCAGTATGATTTGCTCTGCATTCATTTTTCTAAGCTAAAAAAATAAATCTATTTCCCATATTCTCATATTTTATTCCTTTTCAAATCAGAAGCAATAGTCAAGGCAGGGTCTTCTAATTTGGATTTTCTTAGAATGTTAATGTTTTTACCAATTAATAAAATGAAAGCTAATTCATACACTTCAGTTATAAGAAATCTGTACAAGCAACTTGTAGAAACCAGAAAGGACCCAGTAACCATCTCAGGTTCAACAGTTGTGTGTGTATGATTTATAAATGTGTGTATAGTGTGGCGTATGATACATGAGTGGGGGGGGAAGAGTGTGTAGTACGCATGTATATGGTATGTGTATATTCATGTATGTGTGTGCATATGTGAGTCTTTGTGCATATGTGTCTGTGTGTCTCTGTGTGTGTATATGTGTGCGCTATATGTGTTGTTTGTGTGTCTTTGAGTGCAAATGTGTATGTGTTGTGTGTGAATGTGTATTGTGTATATGTGTGTGTTGTATGTATGTGTGTGTATAATGTATGAGTGGTATGTATGTATACTATGAGACTGTGTGTGTGGTGCATGTAGTATGGCTTGTTTGTGTGTGTGGTGTGTATAATATGATTTTTGTATGTGGTTTGTATAGTACAGTTTGTTTCTGTGTGTGGTGTGTGTAGTGTAGGTTTTGTGTATGTGGTATGTGTGTGAATATAGTGTGCTGTGTTTGTATGGTGGTGTGTGTGTGTCTGTGTGTGTGTAAAATGGTGTAGTGTAGTATAGTGTATAGTCTATATAATTTAGTGTAGTGTATACATCTACACACTAATGTGTATGTACCTGTAGAGGACAGATGCTGATGTTTGGTTTCCTCCTCTGTCACTCTATACCTTTTATTTTTGACATCACATCAACAACTAAAATAGGATCTCAATGATTGGGTAGACTTACTGGCCAGTAAGTTTTAGGGATCTACCTGTCTCTAGTTCCCCAGTGCCAGCGGTGGGCCACCAAGCCCACCTTTTACATGTGTACTAGTGTACTAGGGATCCAAACTCAAGTCCCCTTGTCTAGTGTTTTTGTTTGTTTGTTTTTTTTTTTTTTTTTACTGAGGTGTCTACCTGTTCTTGACTTCAATAGTATTTTTAAACAATGAAAGGAACTATGCCATTAGATCAAAGGCTTAAGAGCATCTGCAGATGCTGATATAAAACTGAAAATACAAACAAAAACTGAAAAAGCTATCAAGTTATAGATTAGTATTCAAGGTGTAATAGAATAACAGAATGTCTTGTCTCATAGTTCTAAAGGCCAAAGTCAATCGTTAGGAGGGTTCTGCTCCTTCTTGAGGGGCAGGGGATGTGTCTTGGGCCTCTTACAAAGTCATTTGGCTCCCGTAATGCCTCCCTTGCAGATAACCCAGTCTTCCTTCTGTCATCTCTACCCTGAGCATTTCTGCCTCTGTCTCCAAATCCTCCCTTTATGAGGACATGGAATAGATGGATCAAAGCCTGCCCAAATGACTTTAACAAAGGTTTGATTTCCAAATAGCATCTTGTTCTTCTAAACAGCATCGAGATAGCTACATGTTTCAGGTGGCAAGTGACACATTTTGACTCAGAACAGCCTGTCTTCAGTTTCCCAAATTCATGGCCCACACATATGAAAATACATCTACTGTGCTCCATCACTGAATGTCTTTATCATCCCAGATTCATGTTCCATACACATTATCAATAACATCAAGTCAATGTCCCAATTAATCACCTACATCATTGTCATCAATTATGGGTAAAATTCAGGGTGTGATTCATTCTGGTTTTATTAATTATGATTAAATGATAAAACCATGGAAAGAGATTTTATAACAAATCCTGTACAGAATATTTAACATCTGAAATCAAATATACAGATCGGCAGCATCTATGGATATAAAAGCATTTTAAGTACTACATTGGTAAGACAATGTTAAGCCTAAACTTAAGATGGATGTAGGCCATTGTATAATTTAATGAAGCCACTTTGATTAACTTAAACACAAATTCTAATTATATTGCCGTCAATGAGAACATTTGAGTCTTACCTCAATATTACAGAATAAAACTCATTTTGGCTCTGATCTCTCTTCCTTGAACCCCAATTAAAAGAAATGATAATTCTTTTATAAAATTTTTTAAAAGATCTATTTATTTATTATATATACAGCATTCTGCCTGCATGTATGTCTGCAGTCCAGAAGAGTGCACAGATCTCATTACAGATGGTTGTGAGCCACCATGTGGTTGCTGGGAATTGAACTCAGGACCTCTGGAAGAGCAGCCAGTGCTCTTAACCTCTGAGCCATCTCTCTAGCCCAAGAAAGGATAATTCTTACTTCACATACTACCCAAGATATTCCACACATAGATCTAATTTTAGTATAAATTAATACATATAATTTTATGTATGTTATATTATATATTATAAGTTATATGTTATAAGTTATATGTTATATATTATATATAATGTAATTATATTAATATTATATAATATATAATACTTATATATATATATACATATACATATATACTAAAATATCCATGAATATAACCCATAACACTAGAATATATTAGAACATAATGTTTCTCTGGCAGCTAGCATGATAGAAATGGGTGTATCCATAGCCTCTAATTTATCTCCATGCCTGTAAGAAAATATACAGAGTCGAAACAATTGACAATAGGAAGCTAACTTGAGTAAAGTAATGATGGAACTCAAACAATGATAACAGATGCATCAATGGGTAATTCTAGGTCACACAGACTACAAATTCTGGTCTGTATCCACTGCAACAGTAGTTAAACCGGAATGTCAGGAGTTGGTCAAGTACTGAAAGGTCCTTATTTTGTTCTGATTTTCAGCGAGAGAGAGAGAGAGAGAGAGAGAGAGAGAGAGAGAGAGCACTAAATAAGGTCCCCCAAATAAATGCCAAGCTGTAACTCCCCTACTTTTCCCATTCCCAGCATCTCATATGTCAAAAACTTTAAGGCTCTGTTGTTCACTAAAATGCTTCCCACTTTTCTCTGTCTCAAGTGATGATGACTGATTCTATGCTAACCTGGACTCTGCTTGTTCTTTTGGTATTCATTAACACTCACAGACAGCATCCACACATCACCACAAAAGCAGGAAAAAGCAGCTCAGATAGAAATCCAAGCCTAGGGTCATTAACTCTTGAGCCAGGCAGAACACAGGTGTTTCACATGGCAAGCAGAGCTTTATAAATAGCTATTATATTTATTGATTGTGTATTTTATAAACTTAGAAGCATCTTATTTTTCTACATTTTCAGAAAAATGCAATGTAAAAAGTGTTACAAGAATGAACTATGATAATTGATGATCATTTATCATATGCTTGCCATTTGGAAGATGAGAAGATTGCAGCTGAGATACAGCCGGTTGGGACTGGCTGAGTACTTTTAGAGCCAGATAACTCAAATGTCTCATAGCTTCATAAATTTAAACATTGTCAGCATAGCCAATAATGCCATTTCCTCACATTTCATTTGCAAATCCCTAAATTTTACAACAAATACATTAGCACACATTTAAACAACTGAGTACCATGTAGCAGACTGAATCAGATCAGAACCAGCAAAGGTGTACCTAAGATGTACTGTCATGTGGAAGATGACATGCTAGTAGCATTTAATCAGCAGCTAAAGCTGAGTCACATTTAGAAAAAAAAAGTGCTTTCATATCAAGTTTATGTATTCATTTTTCCAAAGGTCTTTATTATTTTAAATTATTTATTTTGTTGTAACTCATTTGAAGCTTAAAAATTAAATCACCCAGTAATTCACGGCTGTCAATCATTTCATTAACATTGTTCATTATACATTATACATTAAAAAGAATGACCTTGAGGTTATGGAATACTTGGACAAAAGATAAATGGAAGATTCTCTTTATAATATTTTTTATTCCTTTTAATGAAAAAAATATTTCGCATATAACATATCCTGATTCCTTTTCTCTGCTACTTCCAGTTCCTTCTAACTGACCTCCCTTTCCATTCTGTCTCTTAGAGAAAAAAAACAGGCTTCTAAGGCATCGTAGGAAAGTAAAATATAATATGATAAAACAAAACCTAACACAAGAGAACAGAAGAAAACAAACATGAGGAAAAGAACCCAAGAAAAGGCACAACAAAAGCTATAGATATAGAAGTCCACATGTTCACATACTCGGGAATACCATAAAAACACTAAGCTAGAAGCCATAATACATACGCAATGGACCTGTGGTGTAAAAAAGAGAAAAATGTATATCTAATAAAATAAAGATAAAAATAACATAAAATTGCTATTGTCCTTTGCTTCTCTCGCATGGCAATGATTATAATTCTTAGAAACAGTAATGAAGTCAAGACATCATAATAGCAAGAGCATAAAATTTGGAGAAAATCCTAGAGTTCAGATTTGGTAAAATACTTTAATATGCCATGAGAGTTTTTATTTGGAATAATTTGCAGTAATGAATGAGTTCTCTCTAATGCTGTGACACAATGGTTCTAAATCATGTGAAGTATAGAAACTTGAAAGTGATGCTGTCATATCATACAAGTACATCTTTTGAAATGCGAGCAAGGCTTTTGAAACCACATCCTCCAAAATCTTAACTATGCATAAGATACAAGTGAGGTTGACCTTTAGTAGAAGAGTTGAATGTCTGGATTCAGGATAAGCTCCGGAAACTCATGCCGCAAAGCTAGAGTGAATGGCAATTTGAAGTACAAACACAGGTTCAACCACCTTTTACATGACAGGTAACAAAAGTGAAGATCCAAAATATTAATTTCCATTTAACGGTTTTACTTCAAAATCAATGAAGAAACCATAGTAGCTGATCTGTGTACTCTCACACTCTGTTTAGAAAACTTAACATGAACAGTATTGCTGAGAGTAACAGTTCAGTGAGGGGCTTTAGTGACATGTGTTTTGGGGCTACCAAGGTTATTTACATATTCTTTTTTCCAAAATTCTCAGCAAAACTGACACATTAAAGACCAGCAATAACCTCTCCAGTGGCATGTGCTGTGGTTTACTGTTTTTACTTTGCTGAAGTCAAGCAGCAATGAATGACCACTGGTTGTCTGGCTGGCTGTGATGCTGTCTTTTCTAGAAGCCTATTTTCCTGGCTTCCTAACCACCCAAGTTATTCCACCAATTGCTTTGCTGCTTTTGATCTTTTCTCTGATATCTCAACAAGAGCTCCTAAGAGCCCATTCCTGGGATAAACTTCATACTCTAGGCAGTTGCTTTGCAAGTAAAGTGCTGTTGAGCCCAAGCTGACCACCTGGCAAACCTATAAGAAATCCTCACTCTCAGTTTTCTCCAAAGACCTAATTAATCAGTCCTAGAAATCTAGTTTTAACAAGCATAATGAGTCTATTAGATAATAAAGTGTAACATATTTCTATCCCAGATCTTATTGTCTGCACTTAGTACCAACTGTAAAGTGCCTACTCTGTGTTTATTTGTCTGTGACTTGGTCCTATAGAAGTCTAGATTGATAGATTGCTAATTGGATCTCTCCATTTAGATGTGTAATATGAATTTCACTGTTGCATATCAAAACTTATCTATGACAGTACCCCCATTTTTTACTCAGTTTGTGGTAGTCTCCATAGACTCTATTTTTGGTTAAAAAATAGATATATTTTACAGTTGCTAAAATAACAATTTTTAGATGTGTAATGGATCACTCCAGCTCCATATCTGATTTCTCAGATAATCTGGTTAAAATTCAGAATGTACTCTCAAAATACCCATATCTTTTTATGTCTCCTGCTATTGGCTGTGTTGAGTAACTGTGATCTTCCACATGATATGTATAATAGGCTTATAATAGGCCCCCACTCCCCTCTCTCTTATCCTTCTGGACTAAGTTCAGTCAAGCAGATAAGATTATTTCCTTAAAATAGAATTGTGAATTGAGTTGTGATGGTATCCATGCAGTAGATTTCATCCTCCAACAGATTCCAACAGTAAATTCTGAATACAAGAATCAAAGTAAATAAAAAGAAAAAAAAATTGTCCTTGAACTCTCAGATGCAAATGAAGGGGTGGACTGTCGAGAGAATTTTCATCCAGATCAGACTATCAGCATGGAGGGGTAAAGCTTCCTCATTAAATATGCATGTTTCTGAGACACAGTGGCAGGGGTATTCTAAGATGGGGGAAGCCAGAGAAGAGTCTAGCCTAATACTGTATGGGAATGAACACAGGACTGGAAAAAATACTTGAAAGAAATAGTGCATTTCAAATATTAAAAAATATAATAATTTGGTAGTTGATTACAATTCTAACATCTTACTTCATATACCTCTGACTTTCCAGTCCTAAAAAACAACATTTTCCCAAAGACAAATCATTAGCTTTCTCAGGTGATCTCTGTTGTCCCAATTTAAAACTATGTTCTTATCCCCAGCTCCTTTTCCGGAAGCCCTTATCCATGTTCTCTAAGATATTTGTATTTCTTTAGGGTCCTCTATTTTTAAGTAGTTTGTTTACTTGGTATTTAGTTTTTTTAGATTGTTTCATGTGATAAACATTAGTCATCTGTCAGATGTGTAGCAAGTAAAAAATTCTTTGCCATTCTGTATGCTGCCTCTGCTTTTAAGTGATGGCATCCTTTACTCTACAGAAGTTTTTGTGTTCCTTTCTTTCGTTAACTTTCATGAGGTCCCATCTGTCAATTGTTGGTCTTAAGACCTGTAGTACTACATTCCTTTCCAGAAACTACTTTGCTACGCCTATAAATTGAAGCATATTCTTTTTTTGCTGAATATGTTTTATTTAATACTTTATTTACATTTCAAATGTTTCCCCCTTTCCAGGTCTCCCCTTTGGAAACCCCCTATCCCATCCCCGCTCCCCCTGCCTCTATGAGAGTATTTACCCACCCACCCACCCACTCCCGTCTTCCCTCCCTGGCATTCCCCTATACTGGGGGATCTAACACTCTCAGACCCAAGGGCCTCTCTTCCCACTGATGGTCAACAAGGCCCTCCTTAGCCACATATGTGGCCAGCACCATGGGTCCCTCCTTGTGTATTCTTTGGTTGGTGGTCCAGTCTCTGGGAGCATCAGGAGGTCAGGCCAGTTGACACTGTTGCTCCCTCCCGATTGGGCTGCAAACTCCCTCAGTTCCTTCAGTCTCTTCTCCAACTCCTCCATCTGGGACCCCCACGTTCAGTTCAACAGTTGCTGTGAATTGAATCATGAGTGTTCCAAACTTTTGGGCTAATATCCGCTTATCAGTGAGTACATACCATTTTCGTTCTTTTGTGACTGAGTTACTGCACTCAGGATGATATTTTCAAGTTCCATCCATTTGCCTATGAATTTCATGAAGTCATTGTTTTTTAATAGCTGAGTAGTATTCCGTTGTGTAAATGTACCACATTTTCTGTATCCATTCCTCTGTGGAGGGACATCTGGGTTGTTGCCAGCTTCTGGCTATTATAAATATGGCTGCTATGAACATAGTGGAGCATGTGTCTTTATTACATGTTGGAGCATTTTCTGGGTATATGCCCAGGAGTGGAATAGCTAGGTCCTCAGGTAGTATTATGTTCATTTTTCTGAGGGTCCACCAAACTGATTTCCAGAATGGTTGTACCAGCTTGTAATACCACCAGCAGTGGAGGAGTGTTCCTCTTTCTCCAAATCCTCTCCAACATCTGCTGTCACCTGAGTTTTTGATCTTAGCCATTCTGACTGGAGTGAGGTGGAATCTCAAGGTTGTTTTGATATGCATTTCCCTGATGACTAGGGATGTTGAACATTTCTTTAGGTACTTCTCAGCCATTCGAGTTTCCTCAGTTGAGAATTTTCTATTTAGCTCTGTTCCCCATTTTTTGATAGGGTTATTTGGTTCTCTGGAGTCTAACTTCTTGAGTTCTTTGTATATATTGGATATTAGCCCTCTATTGGATGTAGTATTGGTAAAGATCTTTTCCTAATCTGTTGATTGCAGTTTTGTCCTATTGACAGTGTCCCTTGCCTTACAGAAGCTTTGCAATTTTATGAGGTCCCATTTGTCAATTCTTGATCTTAGAGCATAAACCATTGGTGTTCTGTCCAGGAACTTTTCCCCTGTGCCCATGTGTTCAAGATTTTTTCCCACTTTCTCTTCCATTAGATTCAGTGTATCTGGTTTTATGTGGAGGTCCTTGATCCACTTGGACTTGAGCTTTGTACAAGGAGATAGGAATGTATCAATTTGCATTCTTCTACATGTTTACCACTAGTTGAGCCTGCACCATTTGTTGAAAATGCTATCTTGTTTCCACTGGGTGGTTTTAACTCCTTTGTCAAAGATCAAGTGATCGTAGGTGTGTGAGTTCATTTCTGGGTCTTCAATTCTATTTCATTGATCTACCTGCCTGTCACTGTACCAACACCATGCAGTTTTTATCACTACTGCTCTGTAGTACCACTTAAGATCAGGGATGCTGATTCCCCAAGAAGTTCTTTTTTTCTTGAGAATAGTTTTGCTATCCTGGGTTTTTTGTTATTACAAATGAATTTGAGAATTGCTCTTTCTAAGTCTATGAAGAATTGAGTTGGAATCTTGATAGGGATTGCATTGAATCTGTAGGTTGCTTTCGGCAGGATGGCCATTTTTACTATATTAATCCTGCCAATCCATGAGCATGGGAGATCTTTCCATCTTCTGAGGTCTTCTTCGATTTCTTTCTTCAGAGACCTGAAGTTCTATTCTTAACTTATAGTAGACGTGGATTACCAAGCTGTATGGTGAGATTCTTGATCCATTTGGTGGTTTTATGTGTGTGGTGGGGTGAGGAATAAAAGGCAAGTTTAATTTTCTACATGGAATGAGTTGGGTTTGATAGTAGGTTTTAGAATTCAGGAGGCATGATGGGGAAAAGGTAAATAATGAAAAAAAGGAAAATTAGAGGAAAAAAGGAAATGTTAGTTAAAAAAGGAAAACAGGAAATGTTAGTTAAATGTGGGGAATGGAAGAGCAAGGCTGAGGGGAAATTATAGGGACCATGACTGACACTGAAGGTCTTTGACACTGCCAGAAGGATCTTCTAGTACAAGGTTCTTGAAATATATACATATGGAAATATGTACACATATGAATACATATATTAATATGCATATACATATACAGCAGATGTATATGTATTCATATGCTGTAACCCTATGATGAGACAAGAATACTTCTTCCAAGCATCATAGGCTGTCAAATAGCAAACCCACAAACAGGAATAAGTTAGCTCCTTTTGAGTTGTTGGTCAGTGTAATACCACAGACCCACTCCCAGGCACTAACAATCTTGCTCTTGTCTACTCTCGAAGACTTGTTGGGGAGACTTGCCCATTGCTGTATACAGCACATATAAGAAGGAGAGTAAGATTTCTTAAGAAATGTGGACATTATGAGGTTGCTCATACACCACATGACTTTCCTACATCTGTGTACATACAGGTTCCACTAAATGGAGACTAAATTGTTTTGTTTGTTTGTTTGTTTGAAAACTACATGAAACTAAATGGAGGTATGGGGGGTGGGATGGAGCTATGGATGGGAAAATGGAGGCTAAACTTGAAGAAAATGTATGTATGAATACAATTTTCAATAAAAAGGAAAAAATTGATAAAGAGCTTGAAATATTTCTTCCATTTTTATGGAATAATTACTATTGTCTTTCAGAAGTCTAAACTTCAAATAGTTTCATTGGTACTATCCTGCTTAGATTTTCTCTTTCTTACCCTTAGTGTCAGTCACAGGGACTTGAAGAAATAAAAGATCTCTCTGCCTTTCAAAAACTGACCTTTAATCATATGTCAAAAGTAGTGGTTGAGTGGCAAGAATTCAGAAAATTATTAGATACAAGTGTTATAATCAGAATCTCTGAAAATATCCCATTTGGCCAATTTTTTTGAAAATTAAATTAGAGCATGTTAAGATATTTCTGAAATGCAAATGAAAGTGCAATAATAATTTATACAAGAGTCAGCTCGAAGGAAAAGCTGAAAAGCAGTTAGAAAAAGATTTGTACTGAAGTCACACAGTAAGATATAGAAGTTTTGCATGATGCTTTCCTCTGAATATACACCCCTAGATCACTGAGAATAACGACTATCTTCTATGAACTGAGGAAAGCAAACTTTGAAGGGTTTATCCTGACATCATCTCATTACAAAAAATAAATAAATAAAAAAAATAAACCTCAAAATCCATGTTTTTCACAATGCCATAGTCAATGATCTGCTGATGTGAAGAGACACCCTGACTGCAGCAACTCTTAGAAAGTAAAGTACTTAACTGGGACTGGCTTACAGTTTCTAGGTTTAGTCCATTCTCATCATGGCAGACATGGTGCTGGAGAGGTAGGCAGCTGAGAGTTCTACATCTGGATCTATAAGCAATAGGGAAAAAGAGTCACTGCTCATGACTTAGGTTTTTGAAAATCACAAAGCCTACTTCCAGTAGTATACGTTCTCCAGCAACGCCATACCTCTAATCCTTTAAATAATGCCACTCCTTAGTGACCAAGGATTCAAACTACAAGCCTATGGAGGCTATTCTAATTCTGTCCACCACACACTACTAATTCATCATGACTAACTTCACCTCTACTTTTCCCTCAGGTGCAAGAATGTACACCTAAAATGTTACCAACACTATGACTAGTATTCATCCTCTGCTTTCTCTTTCAATAGACTCTGAAGCCGTTCTTCTCCATCCTGTTCCTGAGTCACCAGCAGGAGTCAAGCAGGGGCTTAGACATGATTCTAGAACACCTAATGCTTGCATGCTTTTTCTGCCTCTCAAATGTCCGTAATTTATTTTAAAACTATAGATTGGGTTTCTGGGAGAAAAGCCTGAGACACACTTTAGTAATACAAGACCTTTAGTGGGAATCAATATCTATCAAAGGAACCAGAAGCCAGCTGGATTAGAAAGATAAATTATAATGTGGCTCTGACATTTCTCACCTGTAAGCATCATCTGTGAGAACAACTACATTTGACTTACATAACTTCTCCACTCTAGCCAAATGACAGAAAAGGTATTATCTTAGCTGAGGCAGCTTCCTGTTTCCTGAAAATAACTGCCAGCTACACTCTGGCTATTTATTCCCCTGCCAAGATGGGCAACATATGTGTTCACACCTTGGCTATATTATTTTCACAAACACACACACACACATACACACACACACACACACACACCTTGGTATATACTGATCACTAGTCCCTTCTCTTTCCTTTTCATAACTTTCTTAGTTCTTCTGCCCTTTTGTGAATACTTCCCACATTTTCTCTATGACCCGTTTCCTCTGTCTTGTCTCTGTTTACTACAGTACTTTTTTTCAGCTCACCTCTTTCCATCTGTGTTGCCTGTCTGATATAGTAGCCTGGCCACTTACAGGGACCTTGAGAATTATAGTCAAACCAAGAAAGAATAAGGATGCTGGGAAAAGTGTCTTCATTAATAAAATTGATGTAATACCAGGATAAAACTTTATGAAAAGAAAGAAATAAGAGATCTGCTAAAGATTTGCAAAGAAAGGGAACAGTGTATAAAGGCTTGAACTTGATCCCAGAGTAGAAGGAAAGTTCTGATTCAGACATGGTGTTTTTACATTCTCATGAGCACATCATGACACTCATGGACTATGCCATGCACAGATACACACAGAAGCAAGTAAATAAATGTAAAACTATTTAAAACTTAGAAACATTAATGTTTAATTTATACTAAATAACCAAATAAAGCCATATCTGAAAGTTTTATATGACTGAAAAGGAGCAGAGAAATCTCACAATTATCTCTCATATTTTTAACTCTTCTAAAATTTCTACAGTGTTTAAAAATATATGTTCATTTACTAATGAAGAAAATAACAGTTTATAGAACAATCTCTCAGATTCTTACAAGAGCAGTGGGAGTGGTCAAATATTGATCCTTAAACTTTACTTTAGGGGCTACAGTGATGAGTCAAAGGTTGAAAACAATATCTTCTCTTGCAGAGCACCCTGGTTTGGTTACCAGCACCCACATAGTAGTTTACAACCATTCCTAACTTCACATCTAGAGAAACCAATGTCTTCTGACATCCATTGGTACCAGACATGCATGTGGTTCACACCCATGCTGAACATGAAAACAAAACCATCACACATATTAAAAAAATCCTAAAAAGAATACCTATCTTGGTGAAATTCACAGAAGTATGTGAAGTAATCAAAAGAGGAGCAGTTACAAAAAGCAAATGCTGTAGGTTGCATCGGGTAAAATGTTACTTACTTCTCTAGAGTGACATTTATAAGGTCTTCTTTGTATACTAGTTTTCCATTCTCCAGTATTTTGGTTTTTAATTACAGCATGAATTATTCCACTACTCTTTATGCATCACTATTTGAAAGAGATAATATTTTCTGAAGTACAAAATGATGCTCATCTCTGAGACAACCTTCGTGAACTAGTTTATTTCTAAATACTGTGATCATCATGTATAAATATGGCTGACTTTAGCTTTATATCAGTCACAATTTGTTACTGGGGGGAAGAAATATCTACAAAAGATTTTTGAAAGAAGAAAGATTTGCTTATGTCCATATGTGCAGAAGGTGTTAGTCAATGATCTGTGGGTTCCGTGGTTCTGGCCTTGGTGAGCTTGTGCATCACTGAAAATGAAAATCATTCACTCATGGAGGCCAGACAGCTAGGAGAGTTACAAGGAAGAAAGAAGAAGGGACAAGGGATATCCTTCCAGGGATTATAGTTTTTTCTCTAGTTAGTTTCATGCACTTTTCAAAAATGCCATCAAATATAAATATATTAAGAATATAATTCACTGATTAGTTCAGAGCCTTCAGGATCCATTAATTTCCCCAAAGTTAATGTCATATAACAGCCAATCCTCAATATTTGAACCATTGGTAGGTATTTCATTTTTAACCCATACTATTCTATTGCTAATTCTGCTAAGCTTATGTCTACTGTATAATGCAAAATATATTTATTGCACTTTTAGGAGTCCCTAAAAATCTTAACCATTCCAGCATTTCTCTGATGTTGAAATCCAAATTATCTTTTGAGACTCAGCACAGTCCTCAGCTATGAGTCCTTATGGCATGAAAATCCATTCAAGGACTTCAAGACACATAGCAATAGAGATGACATTGTCATTAGAGAACCAAGGAATGTCATCACAGATAGAAGATATGGCACCAAGCTGAGAACAAACCCATCAGGGCAAACATTAAATTCTCTAGCTATACCTCTGGTACCCAGAACATGCTTGTGTGCTCAGAAGAGTTTGGGCATCTCTGTCTGTATGGAATTACAGGATGCAATCTGCGTGGCCTTTCTATTGGCTGACTCTTGGTTTGGCAGAAACTTGAATTCCTGGTATCTCTGCTTTCTGAGGTCCCTATTTCACCTTTCTTTTCACCACCACATATTGATATGTTGTCCTAATCTCCTCAGGCTTCTTGTAGAGATCTCAGCCCTGCTACCTATCAACTTGATCTCCAGGCCTTCCTCTGAAATTTGGATAAATAGTTTTATCCTCTATAATACTTGCCATTCCACTTGCCTTCAAAAAATCATCATATAATATCACACTCTTCTTGCAGCACAATACATAGCCAAGCACCTTTGGAACATGACTGTAGTAGCCCCTGAGTATCAAGACAGATGAACATAGACTACTTTGATAAATGGTTCTTGGCTGCTATACCTTAGAACTCAGTACAAACTCTTTTCAATGAGATAAAAACCTATGGCCCCCTTAAGCCTGCAAGTAATAGTTGGCTGGAATGTTAAGTAAACTCCTGAGATGCCATTGGGGCAACTTTCTTACTATTTTTATGAGAATAACTGGGCTCTATTGTATTAACTTTAAAAATATCTTTTAACAACCCATCCTTATTTCCTTACGTGGCTCTAACTTTACTGCTACTCCTTTTCTGGGAAAACTGTGAGACTTTCACATTATTCTTTTGAATCTCAGTCATTGAATAAGTCTTGTTAAATCAGTAAATAATAACCATGGACCATATCAATGATTGCCTGTCTTGAAATTCTTATGCTATAACAGTTAGTCCATGATTTTTAAGTTCACATTTCCACAGGGTTTGGTAGCAGTTCTTTTTTCTTTCTTTCTTTCTTTCTTTTTTTATTGATACTCTACTTACATTTCAAGTGTTTCCCCCTTTCCAATGTTCACCTTTGGAACCTCCCTATTTCTTCCCCCCCCCCCCGCCTCTATGGGGATATTCCTCCCCTCACCAACCCACTCTCGTCTTCCCTCCTTGGCATTCTCCTATACTGGGGGATCTAACACCCTAAGGCCCAAGGGCCTCTCCTCCCCCTGATGGCTAACAAGAACCTCTTCTGCCAATTATGTGGCCGGTACCATGGGTCCCTCCATGTGTATTCTTTGGTTGGTGATCCAGTCTCCAGGAGCATCAAGGGGTCAGTCCAGTTGCCACTGTTGCTCCCTCCCCATTGGGCTGCAAGCAACCTCAGCTCCTTCAGTCCTTTCTCCAACTCCTCCATCTGGGACCTCACAATCAGCCCTACGGTTGCTGTGAAGTGACTCTTGGGTATTCAGAAATTTTGGGATAATAACCACTTAACAGTGAGTACATACCATGTTCATTCTTTTGTGATTGAGTTACCTCGCTAAGAATGATATTTTCAAGTTCCATCCATTGGCCCGTGAATTTCATGAAGTCATTGAATTTAACAGCTGATTAGTATTCCATTGTGTAAATGTACCACATTTTCTGTATCCGTTCCTCTGTTGAGGGACATCTGGGTTGTTGTCAGCTTCTGATTATTATAAATATGGCTGCTATGAATATAGTAGAACATGTGCCTTTATTACATGCTGGAGCATCTTCTGGGTATATGCCCAGGAGTGGAATAGCTGGGTCCTCAGGTAGTATTATGTTCATCTTTCTGAGGGTCCACCAAACTGATTTCCAGAGAGGTTGTATCAACTTGCATTCCCACCAGCAATGGAAGAGTGTTCCTCTTTCTCCACATCCTCACCAACATCTGCTGTCACCTGAGTTTTTGATCTTAGCCATTCTGACAGGTGTGAGGTGGAATCTCAGGGTTGTTTTGATTTGCATTTCCCTGATGACTAAGGATGTTGAACATTTCTTTAGGTGCTTCTAAGCCCTAAGAGTTTCCTCAGTTGAGAATTCTCTGTTTGGCTCTGTTCCCTGGTTTTTGATAGGGTTATTTGGATCTCTGGAATCTAGCTTCTTGAGTTCTTTGTATACATTGGATATTAGCCCTCTATCATATGTAAGATTGATAGAATTATTTTCCTAATCTGTAGGTTGTTATTTTGTCCTATTTACAGTGTCCTTTGCCTTACAGAAGCTTTGTAATTTTATGAGGTCTCGTTTGTTGATTTTTGATCTTAGAGCATAAACCATTGGTGTTCTGTTCAGGAACTTTTCCCCTGTGCCCATGTGTTCGATACTTGTCCCCACTTTCTCTTCTATTAGATTCAGTGTATCTGGTTTTATGTGGAGGTCCTTGATCCACTTGGACTTGAGCTTGATCCACTTGGACTTGATCCACTTGGACTTGAGCCTGAAAATTGTTTTCTAGCCCTTTACTCTGAGGTAGTGTTTGTCTTTCACACAGAGGTGCGTTTTCTGGATGCAGCAAAATTCTGGGTCTGTTTTATGGATCCAGTCTGTCAGTCTATGTCTTTTTATTGGGGAATTGAGTCCATTGATGTTAAGAGATATTAAAGAATAGTGATTGTTGCTTCCTGTTATTTTCGATGTTGTTTTTATGTTTGTGTGATTATCTTCTTTTGAGTTTGTTGAAAGATTACTTTCTTGCTCATTCTTGGGTGTAGTTTTCCTCCTTGAGTTTGTGTTTTCTATCTATTATCCTTTGTAGGGCTGGGTTTGTGGAAACATACTGTGCAAATTTGGATTTGTCATAGAATATTTTGGTTTTACCATCTATGATTATTGAGAGTTTTGCTGGTTATAGCAGCCTGGGCAGGCATTTATGTTCTGTTAGAGTCTGTATGAGATCTCACTAGGATCTTCTAGCTTTCATAGTCTCTTTTGAGAAGTCTGGTGTATTTCTGATAGGTCTGCCTTTATGTGTTACTTGCCCTTTTTTCCCTTACTGATTTTAATATTCTTTCCTTATTTTGTGTATTTGGTGTTTTGACTATAATGTGAAGGGAGGAATTTCTTTTCTGGTCCAGTCTATTTGGAGTTCTGTAGGCTTCTTGTACATTTATGTTCATCTCTTTCTTTAGGTTAGGGAAGTTTTCTTCTATAATTTTGTTGAAAATATTTACTGGTCCTTTAAGTTGGGAATCTTCACTCTTCTTCTATACCTGTTATCCTCAGGTTCTGTCTTCTCATTGTATCCTGGATATCCTTGATGTTTTGGGTTAGGAGCTTTTTGCAATTTGCATTTTCTTTGACTGTTGTGTCAATGTTTACTATGGTATTTTCCACACCTGAGATTCTCTCTTCCATCTCTTGTCTTCTGTTTGTGATGTTTGCATCTATGACTCCTGATCTCTTTCCTAGGTTTTCTAACTCCAGGGTTGTCTCCCTTTGTGATTTCTTTATTGTTTCTATTTCTGTTTTTAGTTCCTGGATGGTTTTGTTCATTTCCTTCGTCTGTTTGATTGTGCTTTCCTGTAATTTTGCCCGTTTGATTGTGTTTTCCTGTAATTCTTTAAGGGATTTTTGTGTTTCCTCTTTAAGAGCTTCTAGTTGTTTACCTGTGTTCTCTTGTATTTCTTTAAGGGAGTTATTTATTTCCTCCTTAAAATCTTCTATCATCCTCTTGAGATGTGTTTTTAAGTCTAAGTCTTGTTTTTCTGGTGTGTCAAGGTATCCAGGGCTTGCTGTGCTGGGAGAGCTGGGTTCTGATGATGCTAAGTAGGCTTGGTTTCTGTTCCTTATGTTCTTGCCCTTGCCTTTTGCCATCTAGTTTTCTCTGGTGTTAGCTGGTCTTACTCTCTGACTGTGGCTTATCTTTTCTGCAAGCCTAAGTGTCAATACTCCTTGAAGACCAGTTCTCTCTGAGAGGAATTTGGGTTTGTAGAGCTATGGTGCAGGATTAGCTCTGGGGTGCACACAGAAACAAAAAGGATCTAATCCCCAGCTGTCCCTTGTTTCCTGTGTCCTGATGGCTCTGCAATGGTCCCTCTTGGTCCAGTGAATTTGAGACAAAGTGGTGGTCTTGTCTGTGCTTAGAGGTGTATCATCACTCCTGGTATACCAGCTCTCTCCTGGCACTATTTGAGTATGGAGCCCTGTGTCACAGAATCTGCTCTCCAGCCACCAAAAGAAACCGAAACCCCATTCCTCAGTCCCTGTGTCCTGGGTATTCCAGGTGGGTCCCTCTGAGCAGACAGGCTTGCCAACACTCCTGGGAGTCTAGCTTTCTCACAGCACTATTTGGCTGTGAAGCCCTGGTGGCCCAGGCAGAGGTCTCTGGTAGCAGTTCTTTATGGGAATATCACACACACGGCCTCAATGCTCATTTCCAACATAATCCATCATCTCACATGAACCCTTTGAATATACTTACTGTCCACTTTCTGGTCCCCTGGAGCTCTCACCAGAATGTCCCATTAAGCTGTGCTTACAGCACTATGAGAGCTTGTCCAACTGTCTTCTTGTCCAACTGCAACTTGCAACTCTCCAAACACTCCGTAGTTGTCTGGTCCTTACATCTTCAGAGCTACACCACCATGAACAGTGAAAAAAGGCCCTACTTGTGTATTGATTTCGTTTTATTTCATTTTGGCAAAAATATCTATATGGAAACACAGAAAGAGGGATTCGTTCTTTGACTCCCAGTGTCAGAGGCTTCACATTCACTTGGTCTGTAGTTCTGAGCCTGTGGTGAGACAAATTGCCCTCACATACAGTGTGCCACAAGTACTTGATTTCTTTCAAGAGGGGCTTTTCTCCTACTTTTCACCATCTCCCAATATAGCCATCATTATTATGGATCCATCTAAAAATTAATCCACTGGCTAGTCAAAACCCCATGTTCTCATCTTTTCCCAGAAGCATGTCATAAAGCAATCAAATTCCCAAAACATGAAGAAAATATGGGGCTGGCATTAGGAGCCAGGTCTTTAGTTTCTGAGCTGTCAGAACTTGTAGTTCAGAATCTCAGTTTACCAGTTATGAAGTGTTCAATAAATTGCTTCAACTTTTTCTCTTCTGTTTCTTCATCTTCATCATATATATTATGTAAAGTCTTAGATAGTGTTGGACTAAGGAAAACATTTCAAACTGCTTGTTATTAACAAATAGTAACTATAGATATTCAATACAGGTTTAGTGAGGCATGGTGGGATTATACATTTTATCAAAGTCTCAAAATATATAATCTCATATTGAAGTAAAGCAAATAGGAGTCATCTCCCAACAGAATATTATCCTATAGTTTCCAGTGCTACCAATTGTGCCACTGGAGCTCCAGAACATTAGCATAAGTCAATAGGCTAATTGTCTTAGTAAGGACTTCTGTTGCTGTGAAGAGACACCATGGCCATGGTGAAGCTTAAAAAAAAAAAATGGCATTTAATTCGGGGTGGTTTACAGTTCAGAGATTTAGTGCATTATCATCAAGGTAGAAAACATGGCAGCATCCAGGCAGACATGGTGCAGGAAAGGTAGTTGAGAGTTCTACATCTGGATTCTCAGGCAACAGGAAGAGCAAATGAGCCATGAAGCCTGGCTTGAATTTCAGAGACTGCATAACCCACCCTCTAGCGACATACCTCCTCCAGCAAAGCAGCACCTACTCCAATAAGGTGACACTTCCTAATAGTGCTACTCCCTGTGGACCTATGGGCACCATTGTTAATCAAACCACCACACTAATTTAATAACATATGCACAGACACAATTTTAAAATCTTTATTTACTTACATGTTAATGTTTGGTATGCATTTGTATTTAGTCATGCTTAATACAGTATTTTACCTTGTGGACAGAGTAGGTTATCACTGAGTTATCTTCTATAAGACATTGCAAAATTAACCTAAATACGTTTTCTGCCCATATTATCCCTAAGGGTATTTATGTGATTGTGTAAGTGTATTGTATTTTTACCCTTTGAGGGTATACTTTTCAAGTCTTGGTTTCTTTATTTTCCAGTTGTATGTATACGTGCCGAGGAAATTAGGCAGGAAAGCCAAGAGACATCATGAGCAATCTAAATATTCATTAATAACATCACAGTGGGTACTTCCTAATAATAAATGTAAAACAAGTCCCTGGCATTTTTCTGAGTAAGAGACACCTCACATACCTCTGTTAATAGCAGGAGTCTGCAGTGAAGAGCTGTCTCTCTCAGGTAGTGACATGATTATAAAAGGATTACTGCTTGATTTATTGCCTCAAGTTCCAAGTTACTGATTAGTAATTTCAGTTTTCTGGCCTTCCCATCTTAGGTTTTATTTTCCTGGCAAATAAAAAAGAGAGGAATTGGGTGAAGCCAAAAGAGAAATAAAAACCTTGCTTGTTCCTTTTCATGTGTAATAATGTAAGAAAGCTGGTGCCTCTGGGTGCTGTAAATCTGCATTCCTCTGAAAACATAAGCTCAGTCTTCATTGTGACTGTCAGCCCCCAACACCAAAGATTTGAAAGACGCTGAACTACATGCTGTGTGCCAAAGCTTGCATCTACTCTGAGAGCTTTCAGTGGTTGGGGAAGCTCTAAGTTGAAAGTATGTGTTTCCTTCCAGGTGCTAGAGATAAAAAAGGAGGCTACAAGCCATGCCCTAAGTACTTGTACTGAATGCAATACCAGTCTGTGGGAAATTACCGTATAAATTAAGTCTCCCAACAGGTGGAGCAAGCAACTCTACAAATTAGTGAAACGGAAGAGTCATGTTTGCTTCTCTCCGTGGGTTACTTACCCATGATGGGGTACTTGGAAGATACTTTTTGTTCCATTTTTATCTCCCTTCCTCAATTTATACTTGAGTTTTCCTTGTTAGAAATAATCTATAAAATAGCCTAAACTGGCCATTTAATAATACAGTTTGCTAGAATAATGAATATGTATACATTACTATTTCTTCTGTTATTTACTTAACATTCAAATGTTCTCAGCCTCCATTCTTGTAAAAGGCAGCCCAAATCAAGAAATGAGACTTTCTCCTACCCTCTTAAAACCCTTGGTTCTCCTCAGTATCTAAATCTATTGAGATAATCTAGAAATATGACTCATTATCATTGGCAAAACCAAAGACGAAATCCATATAGATTCTCCTAAACTTCTCACCAGGTTAGTTCCAAGCATAGTTCTTCATTCTAATTGTCATTCATAGTGACAGCTTGTCAGATGCAAGGGAGAATTGCCTCATTGGAAGTTGAATTCAGTTTGCTTGTACCTTCTCTTCTTTTGACAGCCTTGCCATAAAAAGCAATTAAACATTTCCCAGGCCTTTCTGTGTATGAGCCCATGATGGCACTTTAAAGAGCACATCCTCCACATTAAGTACTCTATGAGATAATTTCTTCTACATATTTGTCCCTAGAAACAATGCCAGATTTGCCCTTCTATAATTTGTAATATTCACCTTTAGAAAACTTTCAGAGACACTGTCTGTAAATTACTTAATAAAGGACTGAGATGTAATTTATCTCAACCAAGAGATTTGAACTTACTGTTCAAAGAAAAAGAAAACAAATGAGCAGAATGTCATAAGAAACAGGATCTGCCCAATGCTACTAATGCACAAGTCTGCCTAATATTTGTTCTGGGAATAGGTAAAGAGTACCTTGTAAAGATCACAGGCAGATAGTTTTGTTCTGAGTTTTGACTGCTCTTCCTATGACGCTCCTTGATCTTGAGACTGTTACTGGTACATTCAAGAATTTTCAGTAGCATTTAATAGTTTATTATATTCCCGCAAAGCACATCCATTACTTTTTAAGGATCTCTAAATCTAGAATCAGTCTTTAATACTAAATATTCTTTCTGTTATCTCACTCAGAACATGCATCTGATTCAGGATATTGACATTTCTCTTTCTCCTGTCTGCAAGAACTGTCATGCTTATATTCATGATTTTACCTCCACAAATTTCCCAATAATACTCTTTTGTCTCTATGTTAATAATCTCTGTATTCTTCAATGTGAACTCATGTGTATCTTTTGTAAAGGCTCACAATCACTTTTCAGTAGAGGTTTACATGTGTCAAGCTTTATCATCCTCCATGCTAGTATGCTTTAATATTAATATGTTATGTTGCCTCATCCCCTATAGTCTTATTCCTCTATGTTAGTTACATTTAATTTGAGTGTGTCTTTGTATAACTTGCTTTGTGATTAATTTTACTATCAATTCATTAATAATTTATTATAACTTATGCAGTCCTTATATTTCTCTCATACTCAATAATACTTGCCACAGAGCTAACTTGACTCTTAAGTTTTTAGTTAGTACTCAGAATTGAATTCTGGCCAGCTTCAGTAATTTTGTACAATCAGTTATATGACAAGATTCTACGACTAATCACTACACTATTTGTTGGAATCTCAATCTCTCTCTCTCTCTCCTTCCCTCCTTCCCTCCCTCCCCATCTTCCTCCCCCTCTCTCCATTTCTCCATCTCTCCTTAGTTAGCTTGTGCACTCTCTCTCTCTCCCTCCCTGTCTCCTTCTTCCTCTTGTCTATTCATTCTTTAAGTTTTTAAAATTACATTTATTTATTTATTTATTTATTTATTTATTGTATGAACATGGACCAGAGAAACCATGTTAATGCAAAAAGACAAGTGAAGGAACTGGTTTTTACTTTTTCTACTTCATGGCTTCCAGGGTTCAAACTTAGGTCTTAAGTGCTGGGGGTCAAGTACCTTTACATGCTGAACTATCTTACCAGACATTGGAATATTCAGTTTTTCAGGGGAAAAAATTTTATAAGAAAATTCTTTAGATAATTAAGACAGATGAACCAAAATGGTTGATAGCACATAAATATGTTATTGGAACATTAGTGTATACTTTTGGTGCAACTCCTAGGCAAACAAATATTGTGGACTTGAGCAAGTCAAATCTTTGAGACTACATAAGCACCAGATTCTCAAAAAAGAGCATAAACTAACTTATTAGTAAGTGCATATTTATTATCAATGCTTAGTATGATAGAATTTAAATACTCAATATTTAAATGTGCATCTTTTATGGAAAAGTGCAGGCCCTTTATTTCAAATGACTAATATAGTCAGATTCATTATTTTGTTTTATTTATGCAATGAATGAAATAGTAAAATATAAAATACAGTATCAATACACTTGAGTAGTTTGTGTCTTCATATATATATATATATATATATATATATATATATATATAAAAGGTTTTTTTGTTTCATCATGAAAATTTTTAATAATACTATACCCGCTGTAACACATTCTACAGGAAAGTCAAGTTCTTAATTTCTTAATATTAATTAGGGAAATATATTGCTTCCATAATGTAGTAAGTAACAATACACAAATACTTTAGGTGATGTCCCAAAGTATAGATGAAATGTGCAGTGTTGTAATACAGAGATATTATTACACAAAGTCCTCCAATGGATAGGCACTGCTCCAACTACGTTTTGGGTGCTGATTTCAGTTAGTCCTAACATTTTTCTAATAATAGATAATCTTAATATGAGGTAACTAAGACACAGAGGCTGAGGTAGTTATTTAATGTCGAAATTCTAATAACAGGAAATTTTGATTTTAGACCCAAGGACCTGGCTCCATAGTTTGTCCTCTACTCCGCTGTACTGCCCCAGCATGATATGCTGATAGCACTAAAACTAAATGGTTGATGACTAATATCAAATCACAAGAAGAAAACTCTCACATCAAGATTTATACTCTACCTTGATTTATTACAGGAGTGTATATTTGATAGGTACACAATAAATGTGTCGATTAAAAATAATACATTTCATAGATTAAAATACTAAATGATATTTTTCTTAAAAAGTCAGTTAAATCATTACATTTTGTGCTGATTTAGCTCTAAAATTATAATGTCCTTTAAAGTCACAGCATCTTCCCATACATGCCAGCAAGAGGGCAGTGAGGGAGTCATTGTTAGCTGATACAGTATGGTAGATTACAGAAAGAACTGATATCAAATCTCACAGCAAGCTACAGAAGTTCACCAAGGGAGCAAGGGAATATTATTATCATTATTGTAAACCATGCAGCATCACCAGTACTATGAACAGCACAGACGTAACAATGACCTCAAGTAGAAAGCTACTTTCGATAACTTAAATTCCAAAATAGAAGATCATTCAGGAATTTTATCCATAGGAAGTATGATATGTAAATCCCCAGGGATACAAGAATACTACATCCTGTTTAAAGAGAAGCATTTAAAACCATGATATGTCTTATATTACACATGATTTTGGAACCAATGGGGTAAAGCAAATGAATTTCAGGCAGCAACACCATTAGCAATATGTTTCTACTGCTTTTCTATTGGGTGTTATTTGAATTCCCACAGCCCCCCCCCCAACCCCAACAAGCTGCCATTTGATGCATCATTGTCATCTATTGAGGGGCTAATTGTTAAAAATATAAACATCTTTTCTATATAAGAAATTAAGGCAGAAAATGATAGAACAGAACACCTGATGTTATCCTCTGACCTCCACAGACACACACACCCACATGCACAGGTACATATATGCATACACCCACACACAGTAAGTGTTATTTAAAAAAGAAATGTTCTAAGATATAACAATAGTTATAAAGTAGACTTATGGGTAAAATAAACATATAGCATAGCTGTAAACTGTGAGTCCGTTCCCTTACTCACTTGAGATAGGATCACACAGGCTCGTTGGTCAGCAAGCTCCTAAAAATCTACCTGTCTCTGTCTCTTGCCCAGTTCTAGTGTTATTGGCCAGGGTTTATGTATCAGTGCTGAAGACTGAAACTCAAGACCTTACACGTACCAAGTAAGTGATCTCACGCAATGTCATTTTTCAGCCTGATAATATTCTTTATTACTGTATGCATTTTTTAACTGGGTGATTTAGCAGGGTACATTCACCAGGTAGTTTTCATGAATATAATAGATTTGAAAAATTGATGTCTGTGATCTGTGATCCCATTGAAAATTTTGCTAACACATGAGATAGATGCATGCTTTCTCTAGAAGACCAGGGAAGTCCTGCACTGGTAAGAGTAAATAAAGCCAAATTTGAGCAATATTAAATAATAGTTTTATATTGTATGCATTTTATACAATGTATATACACATACATGTACATCTGTATTTTAGTGGTTTGAATATACTTGGCCCATGCAATGTGGCACTATTAGGAGGTGTGGCCTTGCTGGAGTAAGTATGGCCTTGTTGGAGAAAGTAAGTCACGGGGGATGGCGGGGGGCGGCGGATTGAGGTCTTAGGCTTAAGCTCCACCCAGTGCAGAAGAGACCCTCCTCCTGTCTGCTTGCTGAAAAGAATTTCCTGCTGCTGCCTTCAGATGAAGATATTAGACCTCCTGGCTCCTCCAGCACCGTCTGCCTGCATGCTACCATGTTTACCACCATGATGATAATGGACTAAAGCTCTGAATCTGTGAGCCAGCTCCAGTTAAATTTGCCTTGGTGATGGTGTCTCTTAATAGCAATAAAACCCTGAATATATATATATATATATCTCCATCCTAATAGTGCCACATCCCATGGGCCAAGTATATTCAAACCACTAAAATATATGTGTCTGTGTAATATATATTCCATGAAAGAAGATCTTATCATATATCTGCAGTGGTCAAAGTAACTATCAGCCTTCCAGCTTTCAGCTCAGAGGTGGTTACAGGTTCATCCAACACCAGCTGCCCGCACCATGCCACCCAACGATGACCTGAATAAGATCAATGTCACATACCTGAGGTGAGCTTTGTGCCACAACCAAGATTGGTACCCGCAGAGTCTGTCTCCAAAACAAGTAGGTAATGGTACCCCCAATGCAACTGGTAATTGGAAGGTCTTAGAATGACAGTGAAACTGACCATGCAGAAGAGAAAGCCCTAGGTGAGGTGGTACCTTCTGTCTCTTCACCCATCATCAAAGTTCTCATGAAGCTTCCAATAGACAGAAGGAAGAAGAAAAACATCAAACACAGTGGAAATAACGCTTTGGAGGAGATTGTCAACATTGCCAGACAGATGAAGCATTGGCCTAAGAACTTTATGGCACTATCAAGGAGATCTTGGGTACAGCATAGTCCATGGACTACAATGTGGATGGCCACCACCCTCACAACATTCTAACAGTGACAGCAGCCATTCAGTAGAATGCTCAGATCGTTAAGGAGCAACAAAAGAAAATATTTTAATAAAAGATCATCTGACAATATCCCCCCCCCAGGGGGGGAAAAACTTGTCATTTAAAAAGACAAATTTTTCAGGTTAAAGAAGTTAAAAATCACTGTAAGCCCAGTAACCCTAGAAACATAGGACCAGGAAAGGCCAGCAGGCCAGTGCTAACATGAGTCAAACAGCCAAGCCTACACATGCCAAAGATGAAGAAGCCATCACGCAGATCTCCAGTATCTTCTCTGGTATCATAACTCCTGGGGAGTAAGAAGGACTTTCACATGCTCTGCTTTTGTTTTCTACATTATCAGCTTTATGGGAGAAGAAATAACCAAAGTGTCCAGAATAGGGAAAGTTGTTACAATGAATAACTTTTGTATAATTGCTTAAGCCAAAGGCCAAGGACAGAAATGGCTAAAGATATAGAAAGAAAACTGTAGTTTTCTCTCTAGTACAAACCTCTTTGTGGATGATGAAAAAAAGCAGCAATATAATAAGAAACTGAAAATATCAAAGTAAGGGTATCCATTTCACCCTCTGTCACTCAGGATATGTTTTAAACCAATTATGTACTCATTATGTTTAATAGCCTAAAATAAAATGTAGTGTTAAAATAACAATGAAACAAGATTTATGATAAGACTATGCAAACATTAAGTCTCTTGAGGAACACATTTCCCTGGTTGAAATATGTCCTAAAGAGGTGGTTAATTGCTATGTAAACAATACTATCCTAATACAAGTGAGAAGACAAAATATCCCTAATCTTTCCCAAAGTAAGGGTTGGTACTTAAGTAACATATTCAAGAGTTAGATGTAGGAAGTTTTAAAGTAAAAATAGTATAATCATTTTTAAACATTTGTTTATTATTATTTTTATACGATTGATATTTCCCATTTATTTGTTATTTCAACCTGGCATAAGAGGTATATACTTTGATGTTTGTTTTATTGTCATAACTAATTCTTTGGTTCTTACTGATTTTTTTAAAAGTGTGTGTGTGTATGTGTAAGAGTGTGTGTGTGTCGATGTCGACAGGGCCCAGTAGAGGCGATTGAATTCTCTAGAGCTGGTATGAGATGTCTGATGTGGGTGGGGCAAATAAATGTGGGTACTCTGTAAGAATAGGGAGTGCTCTTAACCCCGGAGCCATCCCCAGCCCCATTTCTTACTGCCTAATGTGACCTTTTAGAACTTAAGTACTTTTTGAACAAGTAAAACTATTTCACTTTATTGTTCAAGTGCTATGCCAATCATGATGACTTAAGGAGAGCAAGCTTTCAGAATACTAAGGTTAACATCGACACTAATTGTATTCTTCAGTTTAATTGTTCCATCTTCCCCAAGCAAATGTTTCCCTAAAATGTTTGTAAAAAACACAAATTTACCTAAGTGAATAATAAGCAAATACTGTTTTATCTAGAATTGTTTGCAGGACACAGTGCACACATGAAATCTCATATACTTTTTTTTTCTTAATTTTACTACTGGAATGTAGTTTTCTGGTACATTTAGCAAAATTCTAGGCATATGTTTACATGAATAGATGTCCTTAAGAACACATGTTTCATTTGAAATACCTGAGAATTCTGTAGTCTGGTTAATGTTCTTCAGACTGAAAACAATACTATGTAGCAAGGATATATATATATATATATATATATATATATATATATATATATTAATTACAGGGATATATATACACACATATATATTATATATGTATAATATAGCATATAACACACACACACACACATATATATATATATAGAGAGAGAGACTTTATATATTCTTTATATATTCCTAGATACACACATATCACACACACACACACACACACACACACACCTTCACTGGATGCACTATATAATTATAATCATGTCCCGTATGAAGATAATCTTTATTTCCCATGTACTTTTAAATAGAGGAAACAATATTTATAAGGATGAATTAACACTCTTACTGTTGTGAGAGCTATATAATTTTCAGTTACCAAAGCTGGATAAAAACTAGTGTAGTGGTGCACGTCTTTAATCCCAGCACTTGGGAGGCAGAGGCAGGCAGATTTCTGAGTTTGAGGCCAGTCTGGTCTACAGAGTGAGTTCCAGGACAGCCAGGGCAATACAGAGAAACCCTGTCTGGAAAAACCAACAACAACAACAACAACAACAACAACCTAGTTTACAAATTCCCATTCCCCTTCATCTCCCCATTGGCACCTTCCTCAGTGTCTCTGGACCTGCATTTACATGTTTAAGGCTTCTGCTTTGTCAGTGTTCCCATTCCTTTAAGAGTTCCAGCACATGCTAAGCTTCAAACTTTAATTGTCCATGCTGCCTTCTATGATGCTTTGAACTGTTTCCTAACTTCTCTAAATTCTTCCAGCCTCTGCCGGCTGGCTAAATCTAAAACCACTTTAATAATTTGCAGTAGTTATTCCAGCAATACCTACTTCAAGGTCCCAAAACACAAATACATTTCTTTGTTTGCTGTAACAAATTGCCACAAACTTAATGTTTTGGTCATGTATTTGCCCCTCCTCTGCCCCACCCCCCAATTCTTCCTCACCTCTTTACCCAACCAACTTCTAGATCTCTGTCTCTCTGTCTGTCTCTCTCTCTCTCTCTCTCTCTCTCTCTCTCTCTCTCTCTCTCTCTAGTGTGTGTGTGTGTGTGTGTGTGTGTGTGTGTGTGTTTGTCTGAATGTTGGTCTGTCTCTCAGGTACTTGGATTAAAGGCATGCATCCAGACTAGGACATAGAATATATGGACATTTTTCCTGATAGAAGTTGTACTGTCAGCCTCTGTAGTCAATATAGAACGCAGCTTATAGCTGGCTCACTTGGGTTTCAGATATCAGGGGGAGTAAAGTCTTTTGAGTAGTCAGTTTCATTTTCATTAAGTCATGGACCTTGAATGACATCTTCATAAACTGCTTTCATTAATTTCACAAACTTAAGCCCTAATTCCCCATGGGATTAAATTTAAAGATGAGCCTGTATACTAATTCGGGTTAGGTGAAGTGGTCACAGAGAGGAGCAGTTGTGATGGGGATGGAGCCCCCATGACAGGAGGTATCAAAGCATCTTCATCTAGTCCTTCTCTCCCGGCATCCCTAGATCTCTCATTAAAAGTTAAGTGCGCTAAAATCTCCAATTCACCACGTACATGCCTGTGCACAGTGTGTGTGTGTGTTTCTGTATATGAGCCTCTGTGTACTTGAGATTTCTATTTTAAGTTAAGAAACCTTAGTACTCCTTCAAATGTGCCAAGCATACTCAGAACTTCGCACCTTCCCTTGAGTAAAAAGAGTCAGGTTGTCTGTAGTCTAGCAGATAATGACTTTTAAAATTTATTATTATTATTATTACTATTATTATTATTATACTTATTCACCTTACATCGCATTCACTACCCCCTCCTGATCACCATCTCCCATCTCCCATAATCCTTCCCCCAAACTCCCTCCTCGTATGAGCAAGTGCCCCCCTACCTGGTACCCCCCCACCCTGGCACTTCAAGTCTCTGGGATGCTAGGTGCTTCCTCTCCCACTGAGGCCAGACAAGGCAGCCCAGCTAGAAGAACATATCCCAGGTACAGGCAACAGTTTTTGGGTTACCCCCCACCCCAGTTGTTTGGGACCCACATGAAGACTAAGCTGCACGTATGCTACATATGTGCAGGTAGGCCTAGGTCCAGCCTGTGTATGTTTTTTGGTTGGTGATTCAGACTCTGAGAGTAACAAGGGTCCAAGTTAGTTGATACTGGTGGTCTTCCTGTGGAGTTCCTATTCTCTTTGGGGCCTGCAATCTTTCCTCCTATCCTTCCAAAAGAGTCTCCAAGCTCCATCCACTGGCTGTGGGTATCTCTGTCTGAGTCAGCTGCTGGGAGGAATCTGTCAGAGGATAACTTTCTCTTGTCTGCAAACATGAGAGAGTATCATTAATAGTGCTTGCCCATGGAATGGGTCTCAAGTTGGGCCGGTTATTAGTTAGCCATTCTCTCAGTCTCTGCTCCCTCTCCAAAACCTGCATTGTACACAGGATAAATTGAAAGTTTTGTGGGTGGGTTGGTGTCTCTATAGCTCCACTGAAGTTTCTGCCTGGTTACAGAAGGTAGCCTCTTCAGGTTTCCTATCCCCAATGTAGTGAGTCTCAGCAAAGATCACCTCCATTAATTCTTGGGGGCATCCCTTATCCCAGGTCTCTGTCTTGTCTTGGAGATGCCCCACACTCCTTCACCCCAGTCAGTTGCAGATTTCCATTCATTTTCTTGGCCATCTAGCCATCCCTCCTGTCCTTCCCCACACCTGATCTTAAGCTCCACATGCCCCTCCCCATACTCTTCCAGTTCCCTCCCTCCATCTGGTTCTTATAACTATTCAAATTTCCCTTCTAAGTGAGATTCAAGCATCCATGCTTGTGCCTTCCATCTTGCTTAGCTTCTTCGGTCTGAGGAGTACAATTTATGACCAATATACATTTATAAGTGAGTAAATATCATTCCTGTCCTTTGGGATTGAGTTACTTCATTCGGGATGATTTTCTCAAATTCTATCCATTTGCCTAAAAAAATTCATGATGCCTTTGTTTTTAATGGCTGAATAGTATTCCATGGTGTAGTTATAACACATTTTCTTTATCCATTCTTCAGTTGAGGGACATCTACATTGTTTCCAGTTTCTGGCTATTAAGAATAAAGCTTCTATGAACATAGTTGAGCAAATGTCTTTGTGGGATGCTGGAGTATCTTTTGGGTATATGCCCAGGACTGGTATAGCTGAATCTTTAGGTAGAACTATTTCCAGTTTTCTGAGAAAATGCCAAATTGATTTCCAAAGTGGTTGTAAAAATTTGCACTTCCACCAGCAATAAAGAAGTGTTTCCCTTGCAACACATCCTCAGCAGCATGTGCTATTTCTTGAGTTTTTGATCCTAGCCATTCTGATGGGTGTAAAATGGAATCTCAGAGATATGTTGATTTGCATTTGCTTGATGGTTAAGGACTTTGAGCATCTCTTTAAGTGCTTTCTGGACATTCGAGGCTCCTCTGTTGAGAAATCTCTGTTTAGTTCCGTACCCCATTTTAAATTGGGTTATATGGGTTGTTAGTGTCTAACTTTTTGAGTTGTTTGTAAACTGTCAGATGTAGGCTTCTGTCAGATGTAGGATTGGTGAAGATCTTTTTGTTCTATTGACAGTATCCTTTGCCTTACAGAAGCTTTGCACTTTCATAAGGTCCCATTTATCAATTGTTTATCTTAGAGCCTGAGCCATTGCTGTTCTGTTCAGGAAATTGTCTCCTGTACCAATGCATTCAAGGGTATTTCCCACTTTCTCTTTTATGAGATTCAGTGTATCGGATTCTATGTTGAGGTCCTTGATCCATTTGGACTTGAGTTTTGTGCAAGGTGATAAATATGAATCTATTTTCATTTTCTATATGTAAACATACAGTTAGTCCAGCACCATCTGTTGAAGATGCTTTCATTTTTTCATTGTATGATTTTAGCTTCTTCATCAAAATTCAAGTGTCCATAGGTTATGAAATTATCTCAGGGTCTTCTATTCTATTCCATGGAAGATGGGTGGGGGGGTGGGTTGCTTACCTGTATATTTCAGGAGTCTGATGGGGGTGGAGGAGAGGTGGTGGGAGAATGGAGGGGCCCCTGGGATAGCAGGCTGCTCAGGGAAGCTTAGCTTGGCCCAAGGGCTCAGCCAGCTGGGAAGATGGGTCAAGTAATGCCTTTTAAATAAACAAGTATGACTTCTGAATGAAGTAAGAATATTTTTCTACTCTTTTATTTTTAAAACAAGTCTTATACTCAGGCTGTCCTCGAACTCATTATGTAGCTCAGGCTGGTTTAAAATTCATGATGATATTCAGGTGGAGACCATGGGCATTCGTCATTTATTAATCCCATGGATTCCTACATTACCTGCTGATTGCCTCAGGCTCTTTCTGCTTTCACTGTGGGATTTCTCCTTGTATCACCCATGCCTTCTTCTACTTTATTAAAATATACTTGAGTTCTTAATGCTGCAGTTCAAGGCCCCTAATTCCTTATTCCATTCACATATTAACTCAAGATTCTTCACCAAGGACTGTTATTCCGATGTGAAGGCTTAAAGTTAAGACAGGAAGTTCCAGTCTTTTCACTGCTTCTCAGTTCCACACCACTAACTTCTCAAATCTCTCCACCAGCTTTTTCACAGGCTCTCAAAGGTTAGTAAAAATCTATCTCTTAAAAGTTAAGGAACACCACAGTCATCAGACTCACTGAACTGTTTTAGAGACAGCATGGCTGTCTCATCATCTTCATTAAATGACTCTCTGTGGTAATCCTGGAGTTGATGGCTGTTTTGTGAACTTGTCAGTGATTATTGTAGTTGCAATTTTATGAGTCTTTGGGGGGATAGTTATGTTTTCTGCCCATTTTTGTTATCAAGGAACCATTGTTGTAGACTTGTCTTAATTCATGGAATGAGCTCAGAGCACCTCAAACACTGTAATTAATGAATCTACAACCACCTAACTGTTCTGTTATTTACAGAAAATGCATGTCCCTGGTTCTGTGCTTCCAGAATCTTGCCAGATAGATCCAACCAGATGTTTAGTCACACTCTTCACTATGGATGTTTACTTTTATTCAAAAAAATTTTTTAAAATCTTCATAGAAGTAATGAAATTTGGATAGACTCAAACACACTTGAAATAAATTCTTTTTTTTTTCTGTCTTTTCATCAAGACACATAGCCTCAAATACATTTATTACCTTTTAGTATATATTTAAATCATAGTGCTTTTGAGCTGTTATCAATGACTAGGTCTAAATGATTAATTCTTTCTGTCTTAGAGTTATATGGTTGTGCAGGTTTTTATTTTGTTTGTTCTGTCTCCAAGGAGAAAGAAGAGGATCTTGAAGGTCTTTCTAACTATCTCTGTACTAAAAAGGGAATTCTTCTTTTACATGCTGGTTATTATGCGATGCCTATTTCTGTGAAACAATAAGCTAACATCCTTTGAACTAGGAATAAATACTTTACTAATTTGTCATTGGAGAAGAATAAAAATTGGATATAATTTTAGACTTAGAACAAGCTATTTATCACAGTGGCAGGAGCTATGTGCTCATGGGTTCCATGTCTCTTGATTCATCCACCCAAGCTTTGAAAGTAATGATGGAAATATTGCATCTAAATTGGACATCCACAGGTTTTTCCTTCTGTCACTATGCCCTAAAGGATACAGCATAGTATCTACTAACACAGTACTGATACAGCATTAAAGATTGTAAGCAATCATAGGAACATTTCATAGGATACAAGCAAAGACTACACCAGTCTCTGAAAGATTTGAGTAGCCATAGAGATGGGTATCTGTAAGGGTCTGGTCCACAATCCTCCACAAGTCGTGAGTGATGACCACACTGTCTGTCAATAGGATTTTTTTGTTCCTTTAAATGGAGACTATAACCATATCTAAATGCATTTAAGGCTAATATTATTTAAGGCTACTATAATAAAGCTAATCACATGCTGCTTTGTGCTGTGCACATTTGAGGTATAAAATATGCTATGAAATAAATTCTTACAAAATTGCTTTTCACTTGTGATTTTGGAAGCTAGAAGCACACTTCTGTCTCCACAAATTGTCCTTCTGTGCTATTCTTTCACCTGACATTTTCCTCTCCATTCTCGGAAACTTGTGAGGGACAGACCTTAAATCTGCTAAGCACTGGTTGGAAGACACTAAAGCTTCATGTGGGGATACATTTTGGAGGAAGAAGAGTGAAAATGTTTTCCGAAGAAAATGTCTTACGTGCAGTGGGTTAAGTCCAGCCTTATCTTTACAGGACCAGCTGATCAAAATCCGACTGCATGTTAGGACAATGAGAAACATTAGACTTAGCTTCTCTGTAGAATATGCCCTAACTGAAGTCTGCGTTGTTAGTAAATGGGATTAGGGAAGAACTTGAAGTATATTGCTTATGTCTGCAACTACACCTGTGAATACTGAGTCACTTAAAATGTTGCAGCTTAAGGATACAGAATTCTTTCCCCCTGTCTTTTCCCCACCCCACCCTACCACATTAACTGGAAGCACAATACATTCCTTTGGGGAGAATAAAAATGCCTGGAGTATCCAGAGTACTTAGCACAGTTTTACAGCATAAAACATTCTGTTATCGAAGGCAGAAGGATAAACTCTCATTCCAAGCAAATCTGAATTAAGTCTGGAATGCAGCATATAATTCCAGAAATTAAAGCCTTTATTATGAACAGCTTCTTGTATCTAAGCCCGGAGCTATACATGGCACCTTATTCCCCTACTCCCTTATTGGTTCCTTTTTTCAAGCTGTGAACAAATACCTGACAAGCGGCAACTAAAAGAGTGAAAGACCTGCTTGGGGCCACAGACTGAAGGAGTGCAATCTATCTTGATGATGATGTCAAGGCAGATGCTTTGGGATTGGAGACTGAGGGAGTGCAACCTATCATGATGATGTCGCTGTAGCTGCTTGGAGTTGCAGACTGAGGAAGTGTAACCTATCCTGATGATCATGTCATGGCATCAGGCAGCACCAAGAGGATCAAGTGCTGCAGTTATTTGTTCCAGATGCCTACCAGGAATCAGGGACTTGGGCAGAACCAGGGCCAGGGCCAGGCTCTAACCCTTATATACCCCTTTGCCTGTTGGACTTTCTGCTCAGATGGAAAGTTGTCCTGGGACTCGGAAGCCAAGGAACCACACAGCTCTGCCTCCTCAGCAGAGGTGTTGCAGCTCCCAGGGAAGGGTATCCCCAGATTTTAAGAGCCTCTCAGCTCCGTTTCTTTACTTCTCTTCTTAGCTGCTTTTCTTTTGCAGATGAAAGAGTCACACCAGGAAGCAAGTCTCATGAAAGATTTATTGGAGAGTCCATCAAGATGAAGGACTAATCCAGGGATGGCTTCCCTTTGCTCCCTAGAGGGAGCAGACAGCCTGGAATTAGACAAAAAGCAGTGCTTAAATAGGATTTCTGAGGCAGTGTAGGGCTATTCAGGGTAATAATTTCCAGATTGAAGAATGGTGGGATTTCAAGTCCTGAGCCTAGACAGCATTTCAAATTCAAACCATAGCATCCCTTTCCCTCCTAACAGTATAGAATTCACAGTCCTCTTTTTAAAAAAAAAAAAAATTACATTTGTTGTATATGCATCATATATACATACTATATGTGTGTGCGTGCATGCACACACGTGCACAAGACATGCAGAAAGAAAAAGAGACAAGCAGAGAGACAGATATATACATACTCAATCTTTTAACTCAGTATAGTTTTCTAGTCAGTGCCCTATTTCTTTGTGTCTTTAACAGGAAAAGAAATCATCAAATTGTCTAAGTTGATTATTTCAAGATACTATTGCACTATCTTGAGATGTAGTAACTCCTGTTAAGGTCTTCTCAGCCCCCTTCTGAATTTCTTCTTAGGTAGGTGGCCAAGAATCTTCAAGTTCTCAAATCCAATAGGGTAGGGAACACATGATTTTCATTTGACTGGACCTGGCAGCAGTGTCTGACTGTGTGCACAGCATGCATGCACATGCACACACACGCACACACCCTGGCAG
>JADRCH010000102.1:3652778-3677345 GCA_019843965.1 Rhynchomys soricoides
GCGCCATCTTGTAATGGCGGATGTGGGTGCTCAGGCGGCTCCCAACAGGGTTTGTTTTTATGTAAAGTGATAGGTATGGGTCTTATTCCCCTATTACATTCACTTGCTGTGTTTTCTGTGTGGGGCACAGTGTGGCATGGCTCACTTTTGGACCCTTTAAGTGTCCTTCAGATGTCAATCAGTCATAGACAGCTGCCATGACCTCTTTATAAAATGGTCCCATGACCCCGATTGTGTCCCCTATTATTTTTATATTCTTTATTTTTATCTCTCATACGTAGCATTATATTTGCTTACTTATTAGTTTATTTTAGTTTTGCCTCCTGTAGAATTGACACTCATGGTAGTCCAAATTTTTCCAGTCTTCACAGTTTTTGTGAGTGGCCAAAATGGTGTTGAACTAATATTACAAGCTTACTAAACATTTGTTTTATTCAGTGTCAAATGACTAAAGCAATTTCTAGTTATATTGTTTGGCATTTTAAATCGAGAAAGGTAGAATCTTAGGATATATAGAGAACCAGACAAAAACTAGTGAATATTGTATAAAATTAAGAAAATTTATAGTTTCATTTTTGAAATTATTTTAGTACATTTGGACCATGAGCACCTATGTTTTCGGAAACTGATGAGAAGACACCTGAGAAGTCTGAACATTCAGCATTACAGCAGGGCAAGTTATCAGGTAGCACATTGTGGGATAGAAGTTAGCAAAGTAGCAGTGCTATCTTGTGAGCTCACAGCAGGAGAAAGCATTGGTGACATAGTTTCCAAGCAGTGGAAGTAAAGGAAAGCTACAAAAGACAAATTTTCCCATAAGTCACTTGTGTCTCTGTAAGTCTGGGAGCAAGCCACTGACTTGTCCTTTGTCAAGGTGGAACTCTGGGTGTGGAGATAGTGTTTCACTTTATAAGGAACAGGTTCACTTTATTCTTGGGATATAGGTATCTCCACCTAAATGTCATTAACCCAAGGCACCAGAGTCTGCTTCTGTGCAACCTACTGCATATACAACTGTTTCCTAGCCTTCTCTTGGTTTGCCTGTGGGACCTAGAGAGCAGGACACTGACAAAAAGGTGTGTAGTTGTCCCGCGCTACGGTCTCGCCAGCAAGAACGACGCGGCACACATAGGATCCTTCTGCAGTAAAGCTTTAATGCCTCTTGAGAGGGAGAGCATAAGCTTGTCACGAGTGGAGACCCAGAACAATAGAATACTCGCCCTTTATATGGGTCACAGCGCTTGCCTGGGACATGGAGCTTCCCCATTGGCTCCCGCACAGCAGGCCAGATGCCGCCACGAGAGAGGCTGAGATTCTGAAGTGGAAAATCACCAGGTGCATGCGCACTAGCCTGTTTACAACTTGTCCTCGGCCGAATGTAGGCGCCATCTTGTAATGGCGGATGTGGGTGCTCAGGCGGCTCCCAACATGTAGTCTCTGGTTATTGCTGTTGATAAAAGTAATTGGTTTTGAGCAATGACCTAAAGTGGTATACCATCTACCCACATACTTAGTCTTGGAGAAGGCCAACCTGTAACTTGTATGTGGAGTAAGATTTCAAAGGCTAATAAATACAGATGAGGATGCTCCAAACCAACCACTGGACTGAGCACAGGGACCCCAGTGAAGGAGTTAAGGAAATGACTGAAGGAGCTGAAAAGGTATGCAACACCACAGAAAGAACAACAATATCAACCAACCAGACCCGCTCCAGAACTCCCAGGGACTAAACCACCAACCAAAGAGTACACATGGAGAGACCCATGGCTCCAGCTGCATTTGGAGCAGAGGATGGCCTTATCTGGCATCAGTGGGAGGAGAGGCCCTTGGCCCTGTGAAGGCTTGATGGTCCAGTGTAGGGGAATGCCAGGGCGGTGAGATGGGAATGGATGGGTGGGTGAGGGAGCACCCTCACAAAAGCCGGGTGAGTGGGAAGAGATAAGGGGTTTGCAGAGGAGAAACCTGGAAAGAGGATAACATTTGAAATGTAAATAAATAACATATCCAATAAAAGAAAAGAGCCAAAATAATTTTCAGAACTACTAATACTAATTGAGAGTTTTGATGATTAGTAGGATATTGAAAAAAGACATGACTTCCTATTTTCCTTTTTTTCCCTCATGTATATATGTTCATACACACACACACACACACACACACACACACACACACACATATATATACCTGTGGATACATTTGCATATTTGTGTAGAGGTTGCATTTTGAGAATATCAAAGATGAGGTCTGTGGACTGGTAGTGAAGATTTGTGTGTAATCCATGGAGATGGTAGTAGACATGTTGACCAAACTGAAGGAATGATGGAGCGATAAATGTTTTTGGTTTTTGGTCTTCACTACTGAACATCAGTGAGAAGAAACTCAAAAGTTGACTGCAGGCTGACAGTATGTGGAATTAGACTCTCAAAGCCAATGGTTCTCAACCTTCCTTATCCTGAGAGCCGTTAATACAGTTCTTCATGTTGTAGTGACCCAACCATAAAATTATTTTCTTTGCTATTTCATAACTGTGATTTTGCTACTGTTAAGAATCATAATGTAAATATCTGTTTTCTGTTGATCTTAGAGAACCCCTGTGAAAGTGTTACAGCCCCAAAGAGGTCATGACCCACAGATTGAGAATTGTTGCTCTAAGCTATCACTAAAGCAGTCTGCCATTGCAGTTCATAATTATTTTTGGCAGAGAAACTTGCTAGAAAAATCTGATGGCCAGCTCAGATCCACTGTATTGCAGAACCTCTTCCTAAGCCTCACCCTAGGCTAGCAAACAAAGCAGGCTTATTGTGTGAACTTTGGCTACTTCTCTTGGGATGTGGAACATGGAGAATAATAGAAGAAGGGAAATGGCTAAGCCATTTTGCTGCCCAGTTTTCCCCAGTTTGTCAAGCAAGCTGGAAATGCACCTGGCTTGAGGTTACTTTGAAAGCAGTATAAGGGATCAGATTGCCATTATTGTTGCTTTGTTTCATTTTGCAGTGGATGCTGGTTTCTTAAAGTAGTATTTTCCTTCATAAGGAAGTTTCTCTGAGATAGTGAAACTTGTGAGGAAAGTATAGCAGTGGCCCTGATGATGTATTGATGTTCACTGCTGTCATTTGACTCAAAATGATGATCAAAAGGAACTTTTAGGGGAAAGAGAATCTTGCCTAGTGAAATCTATATAAATTATGCAATGAACCCATCTCCCTGTAAAGTTTCCATAGTATGACAACTAATCTTTATTGCCAACCTGACTGGATTTAGAACCATCTATGAGATAGTGAGGCACAAATGAATGTGGATTTATGAAGCATTTATAGTGAGAATTAAAGGTCCAACCAACCACGTGAGGTGTGACTGACACCATCACATGAGTTGGCTCCAAGACAGAATAAAAGGAAATATAAAGCAAACCATCCAGGTGATAGTATTTCTGTTTCTCTGCTTCTAGTCCCTCATGAATAAATGCATCCATCACATTAGTTTATTCCATCCATCGGTTATTTAATCACAGTGGTAACAAAAATTAGCAAGGGTCTAGCCAATGTAAGGGGAAAACAGGAGTACAGGAGGCCACATTGTAGTAAACTCCTTTTAAAAGTTCTGTTTCTATGGACCACAAGAGTCTGAGTTTCTCCAGGGATAGGAACTTAGTGGTCTTGGTTGGAAAGAACTGTGGATATCCTATACTCAGAGTCCTGTGATAAAAGCAAGAGGATCTTGCCAGCAAATATGGAAAACTAGAGAAACAAAAATACTGGGAGGTAAGTTAAGAGACCAAGCTGCTGTGGTATTGCTATTGCTTAAAATTCAGTGTTAAATGGGGACTCATTTAATGTCACAGTCTGTCTCTGTCTCTCTGTCTCTCTCTCTGTCTCTGTGAGTGTGTGTGTGTGCGTGTGCGCTTGTGCGTGTATGTATCTGTCTGTCTTTTATATCTTTTATGATGGGGCTCTCATGGAGCTCAGGCTAGCCTAAAATACCTCTGTAGTTAGAAATGACATTGATTTCCTGATTCCCCTGCTTCCACTTCCCCCAAGGAAGGTATATGAGGTACAGATAGAGGGTTATAGCTGTAGACCACTGTTGCCAGTTCAATCTTTATATTGTCTTTTTCCTCGGCTGATTTAAGGAGAAACCATCTTTTAAGTGGAGTTAAGGTATCTCTGTCCACATCCTGAAATTGGGATGTGTATTTACATTCTAAGAATGTTTAGAAATATCAAAATGAAGAGCTATCAGACTTCCATAGCATTAGCCTCTGCTGACCTATGGCAGGAAAACATGCCTGGCTTCAGCTAATGGGCTTAATAAGAGGTTCACAGTGGACCTCAGAAGCAAATGTGAGCTTCCAAGCTGTTGACTGTTCTTTTTTAGGTGCTTCCAACTCTAAATATGTGGGAGACATTAACGTACTACGTGATTGTATTTTCTTGGTGGCCAGGCAAAGACATTCTTGTCTGTCTTTTATAGGAAGAGCTGAATATAGCAAACATCTAATGAGGCATAGAAATTGTCCTTAATCTTGAATACCTCTCCTCCCTAAGGCAGAAAATGTCCAGCATAGAGACTTGGAAGAGAAAGCAAAACTACTTCCTTAATGAAGGCTTTGAGGTAAGAAGGGCAGTAAGAGCTACAGTAGCTCAGTACAGAAGCCTGTTATAGCTAAAAGAAAAAATATATAACAAGAGCTGTACAAGAGCTGCAGTAAATTCAATCACCAATTCCAGTCAGTTATTGCTCCCATAACCTAAGTGGTTATAAGCATTGCGTGTGTTTGAATCCACTGAACAGATTGATAGCTCTTGGAGTGTGGTCTCATGCACTGGTTATACCAAAGGATCCTGGTTACTTCTCTCTTACATGGTAAGGTCTCCCACTTATGCAGTTAGTGCTCTGCCAGGGTAACCAGCACCTTTGCTCTATTTACCATCAGTGAGTGAGTCAGGGTTTATTATCGTGAGTGATTCTATATTTAGCTTCCAGAGTTTTCTCCTATATCTGTAATGCTGTCAGTCAGAACACTCATGATTAGTATACTTACTGCATGTGGTATTAACACATGTCCTCCAGAAGGGGTAACTGGTAAACCCTGACAAAAGGCAGATGATTGCTTAGAAGACAGTGTTTTGAATTGTGGGTGAATTTGCAGTGTTGTCTTGCAGTTGAAAAAACTGCAGATTCTCCAGGGCATAACACTTCATTAGACAATTTAGGAATTGGGGGGCTGGCTTGGCTCTTTAGGGAACAAACACAGATTGCACTACTACTCACTGCCCTTTATAAAGTGAATCCATCAATCCTCACCTTTTGAATAAGACCAGAGTCAGCAGTCTCTGTCAATTTTAGAGTTCCATAACCCTAATATCTGTTTTAAAAGACTGACCAATGACTTGGCAATATTGAACTAAATTGCTTTCACACAGAAATTCTTCTCCTGAGTTTTGTTGTCTTGTCATCTCCCTCACTGTGGAGTTTTCAATTCAGAACCAAGGTACCCTTTATGCTTGGGCCATGTACACTAATGGACTGACTGATTGGAGTCCACGAAGCATCTCTTTAGTTACTAAGGTTATCCATTCTTGTGGTCCTACAGAAAATGAGTGTGGTCCACTCTAATCTGTGGCTATAGGTCATGCCCTGTCTCTGTGCTCTGGATAGTAAATCCTTGGGAATCATTGTTACATTTTTACTGACTTGTATAGTATTCTCAGTGGCCTCAGTGTTTTGACATGTCACTTAAAAAACTACAGGCCAGCAGATTCAAGATATCTCTCCTTGAGATAAAAAAATAGGGGCAATGGTTCACGGCTACAAATTACAGTGTTGAGATAGCGCTATACACCAAGACCCTGCTTCTTGGTGAAACTACCATAATTAAGCCTCCAACCAAGTCTGCCCTATAAAAACTGTAATTTTTCCTGTCAGACATTGTAACATATCCACCAATAGATTCTATGCTTCTGAGGCAGAGGTTGGTGCTCTAAGTTAAGTTCATGGTTCCTATTAGCCTTTGATTAGCTATTGCTCTTATCTATTGCTAGAAGACTAGCTACAGACTCTTCTGATCCCTTTCAGGCTGACTGGTAGTGCTTTACCACTATTGCTATCATTCTGGGTTCATTATTGCTACTCTGGAGTGATTGTTTCTGGCAAACAAATGCCATTCAGCTTGTAAAATGAACATAAAGTACAGATAGGAATACCTGACCTCACACAACCTCTCCAGAAAAGGGTTGACTACATTTTCAAAACTGAAAAGGAAGTGTTAACACTTTTAGCTTGTTAGGAGACCACGTGAAAATCCCTAAGAACTTTTTCACAAAAGCAGTATAGGTAGTACTTGGGACTCACAAGTACAAGTAATAGTGCTTTTCCAGAGGTACCATGTCCCCCTCAGAAGCTATGCTGCAATTCAAAGTAGAGACTTATTTTTCTTTCAGGCAGCATGGCAGTATTTAGAGTGGACATAAGGGAGCTCTTGTTAGACACAATATTTTTGAGCAGGCTCTGGCAGTTATTTGTACCTTGGGTGTCCTCCAATTAGAAATAGTGGGACAAAATTGATCGCTGACTTCCTGCTGAAGTGATCCATGAGGCCAACATCATCTGGATAAATAACCAAATTGGTTTCTGCTAACTGACCAAGGCTGTTTTAGATGATAGGATTGGGCCAGTATTTTCTATTTACTGAAATAGTCAGAGTTAGTGCAAACCCTAAAACATCCTGGATTAAAGCCTTGAACAAGCTTTAAAGTCAATATACAGAAGTGGATGGCTAGCAAGATCTGTTTAGCTAGTTGGAACTGATAGCCCAAGGAGCTTGATTAGGGTCACTAAGTGGAACCCATCTGTACTAAACTCAGTCTAATGCTACATAAAACAGATTGGATGGGTGTGTCCCCAGCTCCTGTCAGTTGGATTAAGAAGAGTCATTCTAGACTGGCTTCCTCATGGAGATTTCATCTCTAGCCAGAATGATACATTAAGGAGGAACGTGTACTGTAAGAAGAGATTCCTACACAAGACCAGCCCCCCAGCATATCTGCCTATCTTGGGAGAAATATTCTAGCTTTTCTTTGCCTAGAAAAATAGTCATGGAAGATGGAGAGCTTCTGTTATTCTGGTACAAAGGACAAACATGTTAAAGTCTAGGATAGCAAAGGATGAGTTTCTGTTCCAAAGGTAGACTGTGCTGCCCACCTATTATAAAACAGGGTTCTCAAAGCTTACCATTTCTCCTCTTCATCAAGGGCTCCTCTAGTGCAGCTGTCTTTTGGTCTTCCTGTTGTTGTCTTTTATGTGAAATTAGCATTCATGAAAAAATGAAAAAATGAAGTTATGGCCAGGTTACTGTTTTGACTAACAAAATGTGGTTTATCTTTGACTAGTAACCCAAATGCTTCTTGCTTCCTTCCAGACAACTATGGTAGGATAGTGTTCAAATCATTCAGAGTTCTTAACAAGTTCCAAAGGATTATTGGAGTTATGCCTTTATTTGAGAAATGTCCCTTTTGTATGAAAACGTACAATCTGATGTATTTCAGAGGGGAAGGTAGAAAGTCTAACACTAAATCTCTCTAAAGTAAAGTTGGGGTAGAAACAAGAAGAGTTTCTATACTGACTGTATTATTGCAAAAATCTGAATTCTCTTTAGAGTACAATGAGCAAAGAAAACTAAGATCTGTAGAGAGAGTGGTTCTCAGCAGTCAAGGTCATGTTGTAGTACTGAGCAGTTTCTATAAGGAACATTGTTCAGCAAAGTGTCTATAGATTTACAAAACTGCTCCAGTTGAGATGTGCTGTTTGTTCAGTAGTTAATGTGGTAAGCCTACGGAGCCTCATGCAAGAAAGCAACAGGGTTCAGAAGGATGCACTCAAGGGCATAGTGTAATAGCTATCAGTTTTATGGTTGCTTTGTCTTTTAGAGGGGGCATCATGGACCCCATGCACCTCTCTTTCATCCCACTTCAACTACACTATCTTGCTCTGGTTTCCTGAGGTGTGAACTTTCCCCCATAGAGGAGATTTTTATGAGCCCTTCTTTTAGAATGATAAGCATCTTCCTATGATTTTTCTCTTTTTACTCACTCAGTCCATTCAACAAGCATTTAGTAAGATTCTATATGTGACATTTGTTCTATATTGTGACAAATACAATCACAAAGCAACTGTCCGTTAACACAAATTCCCATTTGCAAACAATTTATACTCTAGTGGAATATGGGAGCACAGACTATGCAGTATACAAATAAATGATCCAAGCAGTGTTTCAAAAGATAATAAGTACTACAAAGAAAATTAAGCTAGTGTTTTGGCTAGCTTATTGTCAACTTGACACATGCTAGAGTCATTTGGAAAGAAGGATGATCAAAGAGAAAATGCCTCCATGAGATTTGCATGTAGGCGAGTCTATAGTGCATTTCCTAAATCAGTGATTGATGTGGGAGTCTCTTCTCATTGTTGGCTGAACCAACCTTAAGCATGTGGTAGTGTGGAGTATTTAAGAAAGCAGACTGAAAAAGCCAGAAGCAGCCAATAAGTAGCATCCCTCCATTACCTCTGTATCAGTTGCTACCTCCAGGGTCCTACCTTGAATTCCTTCACTCAGTAATGGGTGCAAAGCTGTAAAATGAGATAAAACATTTTCTTCCCAAGGTGCTTTTGGTTTTGGTGTTTTATCACAACAATAGAAACCCTAACCAAGTGTGATTGCTATTCTTGGTTGCTGAATTAACTACATCTGGAATTAAGGAAAACTAAAATACCTGGCCACACCTGGGTGATTTATTTATTTTTATTTAATCATTTGACATGGGAAGATCTACTTCTAATCTTACTTTTTTCTGTAGGAAGACACACCTTTAATCCAGATTGTTTGAGATGGGAAGATCCACCTGTAATCTATGCCATGCCTTCTTCGGCTGGGAAGCCTATCTAAAGGACATAGAAGAGGGAGGCTCACTCCTGAATGCTTCCTCCTGCACCCACTAGTAAGTCTATTCCTTTACTAGCATTAGAGCCTACTTGTTTGGAATTCTGGCATATATTGGAGACATCCAGCCTCATGGACTGAACAATTGCTGAGTTCTTGGACGTTTTTATATAGGCAACCATTATTAGATTAGCTGGACCACAGCCTGTAAATTATTCTAATAAACCGTGTGTGTGTGTGTGTGTGTGTGTGTGTGTGTGTGTGTGTGTGTAAAGTTAGAGAGAGATTTCATAAGCTCTGTTACTCTAAAGAACCCTAAGATACTAAAACAACTAGCAAGAGCAATAGTAACAGGTAATTGAGGTAACAATTAAAATAAAATATAGGGAACAACTCAGGAGCAACATGTCAGCAAAGCCCACAACAGTTCAGGGGGGAGTAATGTGCAGGTTATCTGGATAAAGCTACGTCAGGGAAGATGAAGTCATATGTAAAGAGACCTATTCATGCTGAACTTCAGAACCAAGAATGAAGTGGAGAGGAGTTGAGGAGTAGCTGAAGTCATAAATGTACTAAGATCGAATCACATTAAACCTCAGCATCCTTTTAGAGAATGTTGGGATCTCTACATAACATATGAAGTAGAGTTAATGTTTTCTAATAGGATGGAATGATGAGTGAATGATGAAAGGACAGAACATAAGGGAAACACACAGCTTCAGTTGTACTCTACTGTCTTAGGGAAAGTCAGATGGCTCTGCACATAATGCAGAAGTAAGAATGCCAAATACAGGATTCCCGAAAGTCTATCTTCCATTGAGAGGAAAGGTAGCAGAAATGATTTGGACAGATTTGGTGATGAATAAGGAGAACTGCTTCTAATTACTTCTATTTTTTTTTTTTAAATAAAGTAAGGAGCAGAACTCTCAGATGGTGAAAAAAGACATTGAGCTTTACTTAGAACTGGAGGAAACCTGATTAGAAGATGTAGCAGTATTTCTAGTGGTGTGAAGAGTTCTCTAGAGGTTTACAATCATTACTTTCATGAATCTCCTTATCATGGTCATGCATTGTTCTCTGGGCTAAATTCAATGCCAGTTGCAGGTATGAAATAAACAAGAAATATATAATTTAACATTAATATCATTTCATAGAGCAGTCTCTCTTCACACTCTCAAGAACATGAGCATACTTTAATTCTGTGCATAGTGTTTTGTTGTTGTTGACTTGGTTTTCTGTGTAATAATTTTTCCTCGAAGGGAAAGATGAGAGCAGACAGGTTTATTCCTTGTCTAGGGAACATTTAAAAACAGTGCTTGGTATTTAGTAAGTGTTTAAATGGTCATTCCATTTAATGATATTGAGCATATGTATATACGAGATTGGCTAAAGAGAATTTCACTTGCTATTTTGAAGCATAAGTTAATGTTAACAAATAGTAATTGACTAATTGATCCCACAAACCACAACAGTTTTATGCTTATTTATAGTTTTTAATTTTTTTGGAGGAAGGAACTCACTTGTCACAAACCTTACTGGATTCAAGATTAATGACCACAGCAGCCATCAGTGAAACCATTTACCACAATGATATCATACTGTACTGTTTGTATTGGAACAGAAATGGAATGAAAAGCCCAGAATTTTCATGTAAGGTTTCCCTCTAAAGTAGTTCATCAGGAAATAAACAAACACAAAAAGATTGACTGCTAAGATCCATTGGACACATTAAAGTCAAGGATTTCCAAGTTAGTCTACTTTCTTACTCAAGGAGTTTGTTTATTTTTGGTAAAATGCAGAAAAATTAGTTTCTATAAGGAAAATATGTTTCTAAAGGAAAATTCAAAATATTATTTATTTATTTATTTATTCATTTATTTATTTTTTTGGTAGCACTGAGGTTTATTGGAGTAAAGCCCCAGACACGGGGGCTTGCCCATGGTTCTCCCGGTGTACAAAGCCCAGATGTTTTGCCAGTTTTTCTTGAGCAAGGACACCAAGAAATTGACAGTCAGGCAGATGTTATAGAAAGCTCATCATCGGTCATCTTCTTGTGGGCAACAGCCACAGCCAGACACAGCACCTTCTTCATCTGGAACATGATTGACAATTTTACCTCATCTACTTGGCCCACCATGTTTTCATTGCATGTCAGCAGGCAAAAGAATTTGCCAGCCTTCTTTAGGCCTGGGCCCAGAATACATGGAATCTGCTTGATCAGAGACTCAGAATCCAAAAAAATGCATCATACTTATTGGCCAGCTTTTTGACAAACTTCTTGTTCTAATGAAACTTCTTAAGCTTCTCCACCATTTCCAGAAACTTGAAGCACTTGTGCTGGTTCCTCTATAGGACTTTCTGCACTGTCTGATTCAGGATGTTGCATGAGACTTTGCTGCTAATGGCTGCTCCTGCCTTGGAAACCAGAGAAGCAATTTGAAAATCTTGATGTGTGTGTGTGTGTGTGTGTGTGTGTGTGTTACAAAAATTATGGAGCAATGAGAATAACAGATTAGGTATTGTAACTTTATAAAGACTTGCCTAGGCCAAGAAGTCACACACAGACCTCATTTATATAAACTAAAAATGTATACAATTAGCATCATACTGCAATACTGGGTCTTGATATATCACCTGTACATATAACTATTACTGTTATTAATAACCTTTGGGACACTCCCTTATGACCAACAAGACATCAGTAAGTCTTTAGGTCTTCCTTTCCCTCTTAGGGGAGGGCATTTCTAGCCACCAAATTTCCCATCTAATAATCAAATATAAGAACCAGATTCTGCAAAGTACTTTAACCAATGAGTGCTGTCTTCATTCTGGAATTTTTGGATAGCAACCACTCCACATGGTCATATATAAATACTACAAAGGAAGAGTTGTTAGATGAAGCCTTTTGATGAACTTGACTGCTGGTGAATTTTATGACATTCTCAAGCATCCCACTGAAAGGGATCCTGTCTGAGTTAGTATTCTGTCCAACCACTCACTGAAGAGGGCCATTCAGATGATGTTCAATCCAGCAAGGAGTACTTCTTACTGTCTGCCTCTGGGATTCTTCTCCCCACCCCTGCACAAACTCATTGTTACTGTGCACACTTAAGTCAGCTGATAAATAGCTTCAAAATCCTGGATAACAGACTGTGTCAGACAAACAGCAGATTTTTGGTTATTGAAGATCTTCCGGTAAGAGCCTGGTAGAACTTTACACTGTTGTATTGTGCCAGCTGCATCTTGGGACTGTATTACAGTTGTGGCTCTCCACAAAGATTGCACTATCACACAGGTACTCTGTAATAACTTCCCCAACTATGTAACTACAAATGCCCTTCCTTCTTATATGCCTTCTGGCCATTTCTACAGTAGCATTATTTAATGCTGGAAAGCAAACCTAAGTAGTGTGTGTTTTAATTCATATTACACTATTAAACAGAAAATAAACCACGTTCCAATTAACTGGCTGCAAATCCAAGATATGATTAACCAGAGGGGGGGGATTAGGAGACAGTACAGCTGGAGAAAAGTCTGTGTCCATACTGCATTTCAACTGTTGATCGATCATTTCTCCATCTTCACTGATACATCCAGGTGGTGGGGGTTCTGGGATGTATTTACTCTGAGGCTCATCAGCTCCTGTCGGAAATTCATGTTTTCTGGAATGGAATGAGCACTGTCATCCAGAGGTGGCAGTTCTCTTAGAATCTCTTTGTGCTAAGGCATTAATCCTGAAGGCAAAACTGGTGTCTCAGCTCTCTCGTAGTGGTCAGGATTTACGCATACTTCATCTTTTTTTTTTTTTTTTTTTTTTCCAGATTAAAAGCAAAACTCATGATTTGCTATTTCCTTGAGCTTATGATGTCTGGCCAGTGACATAACCAGCAACGTGTAATACATAGCACCCCTTGCCCATATAAAACCTGAAGACAACCATCAAGATAGCTGGTTTGTTCAGAGAAACTGCAAGTGCCTGGTGCATCCACTGATCTACAGGATTCAATGTACTCAGTCCCCAAATTTCAGAGTAAGTGCTCAGTATGTTCACATATGCAGTATTGCATTCTAAGTGGTGATTGCTTGCTTTGTCGAGCCCACCAGACCACCCTGTTTCTTTAGCTCTTTTACCAGACTTTTCACTGCTTTCCTGTACATCTTTTCCTCCAGTCCATTCTGCTCTCTGCCACCTGCTCCTCCAGACCTGCCAGAGGATTTCTTCTCATCCCAGTAGTCTCTTCACCACTGGCAGAGTGAATGGCAAGATCGGCAACATTTTCTTACTGAGGGTAACACTCCACACTCAGGAATTCTTGGTGAATCTATCCAGGCCCAAGGGTAATATCCCTAGAACAAGATAATCCAAGCACCAGTTGTGAAAACTAAGTCTGAAATGTGTGCAATCGATTAGAATGCTTCTTTTTTTTTTTTCCATTTCCTTCTTTTTCTTTTTTATTGGACATTTTATTTATTTACATTTAAAATGGTATCCCCTCTCCAGGTTTCTCCTCCAGAAACCCCCTATCCCATCCCCCTACCCCTGCTTTTATGAGGGTGCTACCCCACCCACTTCCCCCTCCCCACCCTGGCATTCCCCTATACTGGGGCACTTGGTTCTACAGAACCAAGGACCTCTCCTTCCATTGATGCCTGACAAAGCCATTCTATGCCACATATTCATCTGGAGCCATGGGTCGCTCCATATGTACTCTTTGGTTGGTGTTAGTCCCTGGAGCTCTGGGGGTCTGGTTGGTTAATATCGTTGTTCTTCCTGTGGGGATCCAAACCCTATCAGCTCCTTCAGTTCTTTCTCTAACTCCTCCATTGGGGACCCCATGCTCAGTCCAATGGATGGCCGCAAGCATCTGTATTTGTCAGGCTCTGGTAGAGCAGCAGGAAATAATAAAACTCAGGGCTGAAATCAACAAAGTAGAAACAAAAATAACTATACAAAGAATCAATAAAACCAGGAGCTGGTTCTTTGAGAAAATCAACAAGATAGATAAACCCTTTGTCAGACTATTTAGAAGGTACAGAGACTATCCAAATTAATAAAAGCAGAAAGGAAAAGAGAGACATAATAACAGAAACCAAGGAAATTAAAAAAAAATTATCAGATCCTACCACAAAAGCCTATACTCAACAAAACTGGAAAATCTGGATGAAATGGACAATTTTCTACACAGATACCAGGTACCAAAATTAAATCTGGATCAGATAAACAATCTAAACAGTCCCATAACCCCTAAAGAAATAGAAGCAGTCATTAAAAGTCTCCCGACCAAAAACAGCCCAGGATCAGATGATTTTAGTGCATAATTCTATCAGACCTTCAAAGTAGACCTAATACCAATACTCCTCAAACTATTCCACAAACTAGAATGCTTCTTAAAGACATGGAATTAGAAGCTAATAGGCTGTGCCCTCCAAGAAATTGTCCTATGGGGAGAATGAAGCCAGTGGTCTCAGCCACAGCATGTTTGTGAATACACACAGTGTTTTGGAACCTGCAACTGTTATGGTTAACAAAGACTATGGGAAAAATTAAAGGAAAAAGTGGAAGTAAAGTACCACTTGCCTCTAACTTGGCTCCCAGGCCCTTCTGCTACACAAACCTTGAGGTCAGAGCTGGGTGGGGCTCTACAAGACAGTCCACAGTGTCCTTTTTATAGATTTTTATATTTGAGGAGAGGGGAGTCATATGGACAGTTCAGTATTTAATTACCCCCTAACAGATTAATTTTCTCATTTGAAAGGAGGAGGGGATGGAGGCTGGCAAAACAGATAATGAGGATTGATCCATTTGCTTTTGGAAGCAAGCTTAAGAGGGGAGAGTCATAGCTAGGTCCCTTTCTTGTCATGCTGATGAAATGGCATCATAGAAGCCAGGTGTAATGGTTCAGGCCTGTAATCCCAGCACCTGGAAGATTAAAGCAGGACCCAGAATTTTAAGGCTAGCCTTGGTCACAGGGTGAAATTTTGTCTCAAAATCAAAATCAAAACAAAAAGACCTGGGCCCTTATCATTATGTCAATGAAGCAAGTAGAGAATGTTTTTTTTAAAGTGAAAGGCTTTTAAAAATGAGCTTCATTTTTTTGTCTTAAATTATTTTCCTGTGTATAAAAAAGAAAATGGTTTTATAGTCCAGTGTTTACTATTTAGTAAAATGTTTTAGTAGAAGACAGGCCATAAGCTACAGAGGTGGCCAATGAAAGAAAGTGCTGCTTAAAATAGTGGACTGCCTAGTCCTACCATGCAACTAGAAATTGAACTGGATGATCTCTTACTGAGTTTGCACTTACATCAATGCCAGGCAGACACGAACATGTATACCAATGTGCTGGAAAAATTCAAAGCCTACTTTCTACCATTACATCTGTGCATAAGTAATAGGATTTGTACTACTTATCATTATACATGTACACCTAAAGGCAAATTATTATGTTTGTGTGTGTATGTGTACGTAAGTGTATATGACCATATTCACTGAGCTATCCAATTCACACATCGTCTTTGAAATTTACAGCTGCTTTAAAAATGTACATTGGCATCTTTTCTATGGAATAAGACAAAAGCAGGAAAGGCAAATGTTAAGGGTGTGTCCACTGGTGTAACTCCCACAGAATATTTATTGGAAGAAACTAGTGAGCATTGCTGTAAAATAAAATCTTCATTTTATCAATCTTTGCCAAGATATGAAACTTTTTCTAGGTCTGTTCTCATGCAATCTATTCTCTACATGACAGGCAGGACACTGTTTTAAAAATGAAAATGTTCATTCTGGCTGAACAGTACTGGGGTGTGTGTGTGTGTGTGTGTGTGTGCATGAGTGTGTGAGATATATGATAGATAGATAGATAGATAGATAGATAATGTGTTTACAAGCATGGCTGTGTCCACTCAAGTCAGAAGTGGAATACTAGGTGTCCTGCTCTATCATTGCCTGCTTCATTCCTTTGGATCCAGATGTAGGTGTGGAGGAGCATGACCCTCATAGCCCCATATATGTGAATGTCTAAAGTAGAAATCATGGTGTTAAGATCAATATATATAAGATCAATATACTAGATGCAGAAGAATCTCATAGTGAAGCTAGAATAATTTTTTAAGTGACTGTGAAAATAATAAAATATTAAGGGGAGTGGCTATTAGGAAAGGCTCAGGGGACAAAGGGGAAGTAAGGGAGAGGGAGTAGAGAGCAAAAAAGCATAGTAGAGAGGGTAGGGTATGACCAAAGCATGGTACATGCTTGTATGAAAATCTTACTGTAAAACTTACTAATATATACTGTTATGCCCTGTTCTCGGGATCCTCAGAAGAACACCAGGAATTGCAAGTCTGATGCAAAAACAGAGAGTTTTTATTACACAAGTCTGACTCAGATGACAAGCCTTCCTTTCCCACTCTGCAGGTTAGGAATGCAATGCTCAAGTCCAGGGGCTTAGAGTATATATATGTGCATATGCATTAAGCTGAGATCCTCAAACTTTGGGTTATGTGACTGGGGAGGGGATAAGTGAGTGCCAGCCTTCAAAACCTGATAACATTTGTTCAGACAAAGGGGCAGAACCATGCAGCTGGAGAGGGACCTTCCAGACCTGGGAAAAGTAATTTATTGTGTTATCAGAAGCTAGTGTATTTTTACATCCTGATCACAGCTGTCTGGGAACACTTAATTGCCCCTCTCCCATAGTCCAAGAGTGGCCTTTCTATCATTTCAAGGATATCGGTCCTCCAAGGGCAGGGGCCATCTGCACTGGGGAAGTGCTGGTTATCAATCAAAGGGAGGATTGGTCTTTCTGTCTGTTGCTTTCTGTCTGTTCCAAAGGCTGGCATCTGCCCCCACCCCATCCCAACCCCCGCTGTCAGGGGGAAGGGAGTGCTACCTGAAAAGGAAAATTCCAGGCCAGGCCAGGCCCTCTGTAAAGGCCAGAGGCACCTATGAAGAGGGGAAGGAAAGAGCCTTAACTTCTAGCCCTGCATGGCAGGGAAGTACAGAGGCAGGCTCTCTGTGTCTCTTCAACACAAGTATGCACATTAATAGTTATAATAAATTAAAAGCCCAAATCTAACAGTGCCAGTCTCTGTTAAAAGCTTCTAAATTCTCATTGAGTTGCTCAATAGTGATATGCCTTGAAGGTTTTTCAGGATCCTTGATGTTGTGAACTTCACCTATGACTCCAGTCACCACTGTGGCTCTCTTTTTTCCTACCTATGCAAAACTAATTTCCCTTCCTCTGCTCTACATTCTTTCCTCTTAAGTAGAGGTTTCTAGGAAGAGACCTATCATCTGGCCATTTCCAGCAACCCATCATGCATTACAAGGAAATTCTCCAGTTCTTTCCAGATGCTGGGTGCTCATATACTCAGAGATGGCAAGATTTTTTCTATTTATGTTTTTTATGATCCCCTTTTCTTTTTATTCTTAAATTCATTGAAAGCAGGGACTGTGGTCTGTTGTGTTTCTTAAGGTAGCCCTAATGACACTAGTGCTAAATTCATTATAAATTCAAAATATTCAAAATATTATTGGTGAAAAGTACATACCTTTCCCATTGTAAGAAATTTAAAATAAATTACTTTAGTTGCTATCCCTGTCAAAAAAAGACAATTGTTAAATATAGCTACAGATTATCTTCACTATTGTTGGGATGGTTTGAATGTTCTAGTTCATATCTCGCAGCTTCATTACATTAATGGCTTCAATTAGGCATCTGTCAGATTGGTAAACTGTCTCTTAAGACTTACTGGCTGATAAATCAAGTGACTCTATAGATAAAAGACAGACCTAATGTTAGCAAAATGCATTGGGCTTCCAAAAAAAATGAAGAACCATTCTAGAAAATGATACTTTCCATTTCCTCATGCAGAGACGTGAGGCTTGGCTGCTCTTCCTTGTGGAATGACATAGGTTATCGGATCCATTTTACAGTACACTGAATACTGCAGACAGCCTCCGGTAGACACACTTTCTTCCTAGGAGACAGTTACATGAACTGCCTGAGTGGAATCTGTTTTCACATTATGAGTGAAAAGAAAGGGTTTGCCTAATGTTCCAAGAGACTGAGGATGATCCCAATTTGTTCTTGGTTCCAGACTTACTCAAATGATGACATTGATTCCATTCCCTGGAATTGCAGGAGCTTTTTAAACAAGCATATGTGAAACTGAGTTAGAGGGTTGGAATTGCTGGCAACAGAGGGAATGGGAGGTGCAATTTGCCAAAGCCATCTGCTTAATTTTCCTAATAATCTAACACCTGCCTGGGAGACTCATCTTACACTCCAAATGGCTGAGAACGGTGGAACTGCAACAGTAATTTCTCTGGAGCCCCCACCCTCATCCATGGGGAGAGTGGCTTCCAATTTACCTATGCAGTCTAAAGGGTAGTCATTTCTCTTAGGGACATCACCCTGGCTTAGTTAAACTCTGGTACCTGAGTGCCTGCAGGATCTTGGAGCATTCTCTTTGCAATTAAAGACTGGTTAAAAGGCAGGCATTTGAGAAAAAGAAACCATTCACCTGGCAAGACTCCCCATACATGTTTCTATCACTCATCAGTGGGGTTCTGGAGGAAGTCCAGATTGAATGAATGCAGGTAATGTAATGTAAAAGTTATCATGATTTATATCACTTAGTAACCAAGATAAAATATGTCCTTCACCCAGAGATTTTCTCCTAGATATTCTTGGCTGGTTTCCAAAGATCCCCATAATCACAGTTTGTTAAAGACCTGATCACCCTGTGTAGGTGGAGAAGCAAGGATAGCAGGCAGACAGGGTCTTCCAAAACAGTCAGCAGGCTTGGAAATATTCCATTTATGAATTAGTCCTATGTAGAGAATATGAATACTCAAGTAGCTATAACTTACCAGTTGTAACTGCTTTACTTAATCTGAAGAATGACATTCTTTAATTGAATTTCAGCCTAGTACACATCATTTTTTAAAAAAGAATGAGAATTATATGAACAGAACTTATTAATTTTATTTCTAATATTACTTATAACTGATTCATAAAAACATAAAAATCTTATACATTACTTAAGCAATGTATGCTCTCTGTACATATGATCTTCCTAATGTCTACATCAGGTTAAACATACTATCTTCTCAAACATTTATCATTTCTTGAACAGTTGTTTGGAATGAATAGCTCATTATTGTTATGCCTAAAGTAAGAATAGAATATTGAAGGTAAACAAACAATCTGATAATAAATAGGTTCTTTGTTCTGATTGATTTTAGATCCAATATAAGAAATAACCCTTGGGAGGTAAAAAACCTTGAGTTTTCTTTCTATTTTTTTTTTCTGAAAAATATATCACAGAAATAAAATTTAATGGGTTATTTTGAAGAATGTTTATAACAAAGATTGATTTTGGATTTTTTTCTCAAGAATTGTTTTCACTGGCATCATACAATCTCTCAATTATGTGCTTTACCTATATATTTTATCACAAGACTGGCATAAAACTTGCAGGAATATAACTAATAGTGAATATGTAATCTATTGGCAGGTTTTTACATGGATAAAACCATCATCTATTTTGATTTTCATTATACTTTATATTTATGCCGTTTTCATGACCATGGATTAGTTTAGATCCAGCATTAGCCAGTGTTTTCATATTCTATAGAATGTGTGATGGTAAGTCCAGAAGCTAGTCACCTCGTCTTCCCTCCTTGTCATTCTCCTATACTGGGGGATCTAACACTCTCAGGCCCAAGGGCCTCTCCTCCCGCTGATGTCTAACAAGACCCTCCTCTGCCGCATATGTGGCCAGCACCATGGGTCACTCCATGTGTATTCTTTGGTTGGTGGATCAGTCTCCAGGAGTATCAGGGGTCAGGCCAGTTACCACTGTTGCTGGCTCCCTGGGGATGCAAACTCCCTTAGCTCCTTCAGTCCCTTCTCCAAGTCCTCCATCTGGGACCTCACATTCAGTCCTACTGTTGCTGTAAAGTGACTCTTGGGTGTTTCCAACTTTTGGGCTAATAATCACTTAACAATGAGTACATACCATGTTCATTCTTTTGTGACTGCGTTACCTCGCTCAGGATGATATTTTCAAGTTCCATCCATTTGTTTGTGAATTTCATGAAGTCATTTTTTTTTCGAGGATGTGGAGAAAGAGGGACACTCCTCCATTGCTGGTGGGAATGCAAGATGATACAACCTCTCTGGAAATCAGTTTGGCAGACCCTCAGAAAATTGGACATAATACTACCTGAGGACCCAGCTATTCCACTCCTGGGCATATACCCAGAAGATGCTCCAATATGTAATAAAGACACATGTTCTACTATGTTCATAGCCAGAAGCTGGAAACAACCCAGATGTCCCTCAACAGAGGAATGGATACAGAAAATGTGGTACATTTACACAATGGAATACTACTCAGCTTTAAATGACTTTTAATGGAGTAGATGTCCATTCCTTTGGGTATAAGCAAAGGCATGGTATATCTGGGTCATATGGTAGTTTTATTTTAGTTTTTTGATAAGTTTCCATGCTGATTTCCATTGTGGTTGCATCAGTTTGTAGTCCCACCAACAGAGAATGAGATTTCTCCTTTCTAGTCACCGCCTATTTGCTGTTAGTTATTTTGTTGATATTGCCATTCTGATCAAGGTAAGATAAAATCTCAAAGATGTTTTAATTTGCATTTCTCTAGTTGCTACAAAAAATAATTTTTTTGAAATATGTCTTAGCCATTTTGTAATGTATTTAAGAGTTCTATTTAGATTCAGAACCTCATTTATATTTGGGTCATTTGTTTCCATGTTTCCCACTCTGTGGCATTCCTCTGCACTTGATTAAATGTTTCCTTACCTGTGCAGAAGCTTTTTAGTTTTATGAGGTCCCATTTGTCAATTGTTGGTCTTAGTTCCTGAGCACAGAGTCATAGACACCCATGTCATATACAGTACTGTTTATAATTTCTTCTAGCAATTTCAGCATTTGAGGCTTTACTTCTGAGGTATTTGATTTGGGGTTAAATGGACATGGATCTCGTGGGTCTTAGATACCTTGTCTCCCATTACCATTTGCTGGAGACATATTGTTTTCTCTATTGTATGATTTCAGCATCTTTGTCACATATCAGATGTTTGTACTTACATGCACTTGTGCTTGGGTCATCTGCTTTGATCCATTGGTCTTAGTATCCATTTTTGTGCTTACATATGTTGAGGGAAATATTTAAAAAGTGAGCAGGCATGTTCCCGTGCTAGTGCCATCACTGGCAGGCCACAGGGCTCCAACTGGGTGATCTCAACCAGGCTCTCTGCCTGCCAACTCTTGGTGGGGCCAGAACCCCTGAGTTCCCTTAAAGATCACTGCTGCCAGCCCCTCTCTCTGCTGTCAACTTCTCTTGAACCTTATAATTAAGCAATCAGATTTATGTATCAATAAACTCTCAATTTACAAGATGCCAATGCAATAATTTCAGAACTAATTGATAATGATAATAACTTTATCCCAATTATTCTAATTGTACAATATCATAACTACCTGTGTCTGGTTAAAGCCAAGCTGGCTCATGTCCACCACCATCTTCGTATCTGCTCTCTGTCCTGAGACTCACTCTCTCTCTGCAACTCTTAGCACTGCCTCCCTTTTCCTTGTCCAATCACAGGCCTTCTGCTGCCCTAATGTAATTAGACAGGGAAAATCCTGTGACATTGGTAACATGTTTTATTACTATAGCTCTGTAATATACCTTAAACTCGGGAAAGGTAATCACTCAGACATGTTTTCTTTTTGTTCAATATTGTTTTGTATATCCAAGGATTTTGTTGTTTCACATGAATTTTAGGATTTTTTTTTTACTATTATTGTGAGCAATGTGTAGGGAATTTAGCTAGGATTATATTGCACCTATAAATTCCTTTTGGCAGAGCGGCCATTTTTATAATATTAAGCTTTCCAAATACATGAGCTTGGGAGGTCATTCCACTACCTTTTCCCTCCGAAATATAAAAGTGTTCTAGAGAGTTCTTTTACATCCTGTTGCCCACCTTATTAATGTCAAAGTCTACCATTGCTAGATAGCCTTCTGAGCTCCACACAATATGAAGGACTCCCTTCATTGGCAGGGCTTCCCCTTCTCTGACCCTGTCTGATGAGTTTTTAAAAACCCACAGACCTTGATCTGCAGAATGCTACAGAGACTTGGTTAAGATTACAGGTTCAACTTCCTTTCTCCTAATGAGAACCAGTTCAACTAGCCCCTGGGATTCCTAAAATGTTTCTACATACTAATGAAGCATTTTGGTAACACAAGCTTTCAGCCAATTACCTTTGCCCATCCTGAATATTCTGTCCCCTGTCACCAAAATTATATAAGCTTTGAATCACTGCAGGTCAAATTGATCTGCTTCCCTACAGCTGGTCCTGTACAGACTCAGTACTCACAGGGCTTCTGAACCCAAACCCCATACTCCATCCTTCTCATCTCCCAGGATAGTCAGGGCTTCAGTGAGATCTTATCTCAAAATAATGGTTTATTTTCTTTTCATATTGGTCTTGTATAACTATTAAATTAAATCACTCTGAATTATAGGGAGAAATCTTCATTTCCTTCTCATGTCCATGTAAAATTTGAGATCTTATTAGCATCATCATTTACAATTTTAGTAAAACTGTTTTTTACCACCTGTTGCTATCAAGCACTTGCTGCTTTTGTTCTTCTTTTGATAATATTCTTCCAATTTTCTTATATATTTTCTGTTCATTCTTTTGATGCCATTAGATGGTATGTATCCTCTAAAATGATATAATGTTTGTTATTGAATTTAACTATGTTCTAAAAATTTCATATGTATCCTTCCCAAAGAATTATAAATCATAACTTATATAACAAACTGTTTTTTATTTAACACTTATTTTTAAAATGAAATTATGAAATGACTGACTGAAAACTATACTCTAAGTTTTACCATGTATCTTGTGTTTTGTGCTGTTACACAGTTTTTACTTCTTTTTGATACTTTATATTTTAGACAGTTTAGAACTAAATGTTCTGTTTAAAAACATTTTTATAGAAATGTAATGTGGTAACTATTTTATTTTTGCTTAGTTTGTCAACATTTGATAGAGGTGTTAAAATCTATTGCTGCAATTTTATTTTTTGGTAATTTCTTTTTTTATTTGTAACAGTTGTTCCTTCATGTGCCAAGTAATATTATAATCTATGAAGTATCAGATACAAAGCTATTTGTATTTTACTGTTTTTATGTTTGGTGAAAATGTGCTTATCACTTAACTTTAAATCTATTTTTTATTTTCTTTTTATCTTGAGAGCTAACTTTATTTTCTGCAACTTTCTAGGTGGGTATTGATCTACAATGTTCTGCACATATTTGAAGTATACAATTTGGTGTTTTAACATGTGTCACTCATGGTTTCTTTAGGTCCCTTTCCTTGTGCCTTATGTCTCTAGATTCTACCCCCTTCTCACAAAGTCACTCATTTAGTGTTATGAAAAATAAATACATTTTCTAGGACTCTACTGTATTAGGGTTTCAAGGCTTTGATAAAACACCAAGGCCAATAGCAACTTGGAAAGAAAAGATTTTATTTTACCTTGCAGCTTGTAATTCCATCACTGAAGGATATCAGGGCAAAAAATTCGAGACCAGGGAGGAGAGGTGCCCATGGTCTTACTCATATGCCTTATTCAGTCTTCTTTCTGACAGCACCAGGATTACCAGCCCAGGGTGGGACCATATGAACCACTGATCAGGTAAATGCTCTTGAAACCTAGCCCACAGGCCAATCCTATGGAGGCATTTTGTGAAACAGAATGCTCTTTTCAGATTACCCTTACTTACATCATTTAACACACACACACACACACACACACACACCTTCTCTTTGGGTTTTGCACAATTCTTTTGAAAGTTTCCCATATCTCGTGTGTAGTAATGATTTATCCTTCACACAGTTCAGTAGCATTCTGATGGATAAAAGAATAAAATAAAAATTGCTTATTCATCTGTTTTCTCATGGAGAGTTTGTGTTGCTCATAGTTTTTGTCTATTACAGATAAAGCTGGTAGCAATATATGGTTTCTATACCTGTATGTTTTCACTTATCACTTATTTTGGGAAAATACCTAGGAATATAATATTTGGAGTATATGGTAAATTTAGGTTAAACTTAAGCAACTGTGGAAATGTTATTAAAAAGTGATCAAACCAATTTATATGTACCCAAGGTACAAATAAGAACACCAATTCCTTAATGTTCTCACCAACACTTGTGTAGTCAATCTTGAGAATTTTAGTCATTTTCTATTTAAATTAAATATTTTTTAATTTTCATTTTATATGTATGGGTGTTTTGCCTGCATATATGACTGTGACATACTTACAAGCCTAATTCCTGTAGAGGCAAGAGGGCATTGACTTCCATCAAACTGTAGTTATACACAGTTGTGAGCTGGTGTATGGGTGCTGGGAATCAAACCCATGCCAGCAGGAACAGCAGCAAGTCCTTTTAACCTCTGAGATATTTCTCTAGCCCTTCCTCTTTCTTCTTGTTCATCTTGTTTTTTTTTTTTTTGTTTTCCTCATCCTTTCTTTTCTTCTTCTTCTTCTTCTTCTTCTTCTTCTTCTTCTTCTTCTTCTT
>JADRCH010000102.1:3677483-3754824 GCA_019843965.1 Rhynchomys soricoides
CTCCTCCTCCTCCTCCTCCTCCTCCTCCTCCTCCTCCTCCTCCTCCTCCTCCTCCTCCTCCTCCTCCTCCTCCTCTTCCTCCTTCTGGTTCACATTTTAAAATTACCTATATTGTATCATATTTACATAATTTCTTCCCCCTTTTCTCCTTCTACCTCCTCCCATGTTCCTTACCCTATCTCTCAAACTCCTGATTTTTTCTTCTGTAATTATTGCTAGACACACACACACACACACACACACACACACACTAATTTCAGAGCACAACAGGTATGTATTTGGCATTTGAAATCAGATCAAAGCAAGTATAGCTACAAACACAAAAGCAGAACTTTGTAATAAACAGTTTTTAAAACTAGAAAGCTAAATTTATTAAGGAAAACTTAGATCACCTCACAGAGACAAGAAGAGTGGAAGGTAATTTAGTAATGGAAACAAATCTATTCTCTGTCATTAAGAATAGGACAGAAGAAATTGGCTTAGAGAAACATTTTGTGTAAAAAGGACAATAATCATTTTGATGTAGTAGCTTTTGTTACTACATTCTTGATGTAGTAGCTAATAAAAATGCAGCTACCCCTTCCACCTTCTTATATTTGAATGTCTTTAAAATAAATTGTCATAGCTTAATATAGGTCTGAGTGTTGACAGCATCTCATGTAAATTTCTAGTGTTCTATTTTGGCCCTTTTTTTGGTACCCAATGTAACAATGTAACATCTTTTTTGTTTTTTGTTTTTAAATTTGTTCTGTAAATTTTATGGTGTATTTCCTTTGTTTGGTGCAATATAATTTATTCATAAGTTCCATGATGATTTTCTTATAAAATGTTGTTACTTATTTAAAATGGAACTCAGAGTTATTTATTGAGAGTACATGTTCTGTCTCAGTGTTTCTTCGTGATTGCTACCCAATTTGACATTATCTTTTTCACACCTTCAATTATTGAGCATCTTCTCTAGACCTAGTTTCTACATGGGCTTTCCTACATCACTGTGATGACAGTATCACTACACATATATTCACATAGTTATACTTTTTTGTTAAAAAGTACAATAAAAATGGTTAAAAGATGTGCCACTCCTGGTACTTTCCCATGAAAACTGCAGCTGTAAATGAAATGGGATATTCCCACTCTTGTCTTAGTGCTAAACTATTTTTAAATTTAACCTCATGAAGACAGAATGCAGTGAATGAAAGATTCCTTTGGATTTGATATTTGAATACAATTAATGTAAAATCAGAAGACTAAAAAGCTCATCTGCAGCCATTGTTCTTTAATAACCTTATCAGTCTAACATTCTAACTTCTGAAGATAGTTCAGCTCTTTATAGGTCTTTCAATAAAGAACAGGCATATTTGGAAATGCACTTAATTTGGTATAAAATCTGGATACATAATGACTTCAAATGGTTGCCCTACACTTCTAGCATTACAGTCACATATATGTATATTGGAATTGAAAGGAATGAGGCAGGTTAACATTAAGGGATAATGCATTAACATTATTTCTTAGTTCTTTTACTGGACTCAGTAGGCATGATGGTGATAAATCTTGGAAGTGGGTTTAAAGAGGGTCTGTGTTTGTATTTATCAGTAAATAAGTAGCTTTCTTCCTTGACTTGGATTTGAATTTAAGTGCCCTAGAATTCCATGTGATGATTATTCAAGACCCAATATTATTAGAACCCAAAGATTTGTAGCTTGCTTCCTTGTTTTTACTCTTAAACCAAGGAGAATATCACTGCTAAAGAAATGGTTACCAATGTGGTATCACATTCTTAGCCAAGTCAATGAACAATAGTTTCTATAATGGATGGAATCAGTCAGGGCCTTCTGTAAATCAGGTGGCATATGCCAAGGCAGAAGCAATTCCTAATTAATAGTGAGTGTGGGTGGTGGCAGGTTTTCTGTCACTGAGGATCTGGAACTCTTGATATTGATGTGAAGGCATGCTTCTTTGGGGATGGACCAGGAGAGGAAAATAAAATATTTCCAGTGTATTTTGTATTTGTACTACCACTGACAGACAGCACCAACTGTTGGAGTTGTATGCTTTGAAGAAATAGGTAAATATTCATTTTTTTTTTTTACTATTTCAGATTTGATTAATCTGTATTGATATTATGTTAATTCCTCCAAAAGACCTACAAACTATATTTTGATGGTCTTAAGAAATTTCATTATATTCTAAAAACTCTTTAATTTCTTTATTTCTTCCCTGACCAAGTTATCATTGAGTAGAGCATTGTTCAGTTTCGATGTATAGGTGTGCTTTCTGTTGTTTTTGTTGCTATTTAAAACCAGCCTTAGTCTGTGGTGATCTGATAGGGTACAGGGGATTATTTCAATTTTCTTGTATCTGTTGAGGCCTGTTTTGTGACCATTTATATGGTCAATTTTGGAGAAGGTACCATGAAGTGCTGAGAAGAAAATATATTCTTTTGCTTTAGGATGAAATGTTTGTGTGTGTGTGTGTGTGTATGTATGTATATATATATATATCATTTAACTTCTGTTAGTTTCACTGTCTGCTTAGTTTCTGTTTCCATGATCTGTTCATTGCTGAGAGTGGGGTGTTGAAGTTTCCTACTATTGAGATGTGTGCTTTAAGTTTTAGTAAAGTTTCTTTTCTGAATGTGTGTGCCCTTGCATTTGGAGCATAGATGTTCAGAATTGAGAGTTCATCTTGGTAGATTTTTCCTTTGACTAGTATGAAGTGTCCTTCCTTATCATTTTTAATAACTTTTGATTGAAAATTGATTTTATTTGATATTAAAATGGCTAATCTAAGGAAAAGTGATTGTTAACTTCCTGTTATTTTTGTTGTTAGAGGTGGAGTTAAGTTTGTGTGGCCATCTTCTTTTGGGTTTGTTGACAGATTACTTTCTTGCTTTTCTAGGGTATAGTTTCCCTCTTAATGTTGGTATTTTCCATCTATTATCCTTTGTAGGTCTAGATTTGTGGAAAGATATTGTGTAAATTTGGTTGTGTCATGGAATATCTTGTTCTCTCCCTTTATGGTAATTGAGAGTTTTGCTGGGTATAGTAGTCTGGACTGGCATTTGTGTTCTCTTAGGTTCTGTATGAGATCTGCCCAGGATCTTCTAGCTATCACAGTCTCTGGTGAGAAGTCTGGTGTAATTCTGATAGGTCTGCCTTTATATGTTACTTGACCTTTTTCTGCTTTTAATATTCTTTCTTTGTTTAGTGCATTTGGTGTTTTGATTATGTGACAGGAAGAATTTCTTTTCATGAATTCATATGTTGCTTGTGTTTACTTATGTATCTGAAAATGAAACTACCAAAGTTAAAAAGAGAATAATTTTGAAAGTTGACTAACTGGCATCACAATCCATGCATCAGCTTTTCAACACCTCTTTATGATTGTCTTTAGACATGTGGTGTCTTACTTTTACCACCATTGTAATGTAGTGAGGACCAAGAAAAAATTTAATTTAGAGAAATTACAAGTGTGGCCATCATATAGAAAGGAAGTTGTTTATATATCTTGTATTTCCTTCAAGTAAAGTACTTGGCCTTTTCATTTTACCTTTTAGCATAGTGCAAACATAAATAATATTTTTAAGTTTAGATTTAAGTAGCAGAGGCAGACATATATGTGATCTTACTTAGTAGTTTTGTACAGTGGTATTGTATGATAAAAGTAGATCTCTATGCATACTAATTACCAAGGTTAAGGAAATGTAAAATCCTATGAGAAGAGGTTGGCAACAATTTGCACCACCCAAAACTGGTGAACACAATCATGTTTGTCTTTATTTATCCTAGCCTTGATTTGAAAAGTGGAGCCAGAAAACAGTTCTTTGAAAAATCTTATACATCTCTAAGTGGAACTAGCTAGAAAATCATTCTCTGAAGCTTAAAATTGCAGCAAACAAAATCACATACTTTTTTTTTCTTTTTTGGATTTTCACAATCTGCCTGTTTTAGGTAGTATCCATTACTTTAGTTTATTTCAAAGACAAGAACAACATAATCAAAATTAGACTGTTTTAATGAATGCACAGATTAATATACAAAACTTTACATTTGTGTTGTTCTGTGCTACTCTCCTTTTATCACATTATAACGAAACGTTTAATGTCATGAAGATGGAGAGAATCTTTCTGGAAAGTACTATATAAAATTGTTTTAATATGAATTTGTGGATAAGCACTCTTATGAAAATTTATTCTCAGTTGGCTTTATACTTTATCTAGTCCAGGATTCCAGCCAAATGGACTATGTCCACCAGATGGTGTCATTCACATTTAGGAAGAGTCATTCCTGCTCTGTTAAATTTTTCTGAAATCTACATATGCAGAGGTGTGTTTCCATGTGACCTTAAATCCCATCAAGCTGACAATAAATGTTAGCCATCACAACTTATCAACTAGACACCCAAAACATTCGACTGTTCATCATAACCACACTCTATTCCCATTCCTAAGGACTCACTGCCTGCCTGCATGCCGCCATGCTTCCTCGCATGGTGATAATGGACTCAACCTCTGAAAATGTAAGCCAGCCCCAATTAAATGTCCTCCATAAGTGTTGCCTTAGTCATGGTGTCTTTTCACAGAAATGGAAACCTTAACTAAGATACTAGTCAAGTTAATAATGCCTATTATAAACCACAACCACTTAGTTCAAAACTGTTTTTTTTTTCCTTCAAAAAAAAGAAAACCCTTAAAATAATTAAGCATTTACTTCACATATTCTCCTCTCTCTTAGACCCTCTGTTAAGTAGTGGTCTAATCATGAAAGTAGTAGTTAGTTTTATTTGTTAATTTAGCTTTGCCTGGACTCACTTAGGATAAGAGTCTCAGTATTATCTAGATCAGACTGGTCTATAGGCATGTCCATGGGGTATTGTCAACTGTGTTAATTGGAGTTGGTGGTGAACTTGCTTCTTATGGGTGGCACCATTCTCTGGTTTGGTGCCCTGGACTGTAAATGAATTGAGAAAGCCATGTAAGTATTTAGCATTTGTGTATTTATTTCACTCTGCTCATGTCTGTGGATGTGTTGTGACCAGCTCTGTCCAGCTCCTGCACTGATGGACTGGAACCTGGGATTATGAAGTAAAACAAATGTTCACTTCCTTAAAGTTGTCTTGTCAGGATATTTTATCAACCTACAGAAATGATCAAGAATAACAGATTTGAAACATGTGGATTTCTCTGTGACCTCTTTCACTTAGCAGTGTTCTCACGGTTTATTTATGCTATAGGTTGTATCAGTAATTCACCCCACTATCATGGCTTATACTTGTCCCAACAATGAATGGGTATTTGGGTTATTACATGTAGTTAGCATTTGTGAATGCTATACATGTGTGTGTGTGTGTGTGTGTGTGTGTGTGTGTGTGTGTGTGTGTATCCTAAGTAATTTTTAATTCCTTTAACAACAAAGCAAGGGGTAGATTTGGTTGCTAGGCCGTTTGGTAAATTTTGTGCATACTGTTGAGGATTCACTGAATTACTTCTAAAATAGATTATTGGCATCCCCACTAACAGTGTATGAAAGATCTGATTTCGCTACACCCTCCTAAACAGTTAATTAATTTGTGTATTTTGGAGGTGTAAAATGCATCTATTATAATTTAGAATAAAAGTTCCTTAATAAATGTTACTATGATTTGTACATTGTACAATAATATTTAACAAATTTGATTGTTCATTTCATTTCCTAGGTCTTCTGTAATAAAGAAACTGGATGGCTACAAGTTATAGAAATAGATGGATACAAGTAATAAAACTATTAAAGTAATTTTAATTATCTAAAAACTACATCTTAAAACTACAAGCTTTTAGGAAGACCATATTTTGTATGTCTTTATATGAATCTTTTGTTCAATCAATTGGCTTTGGGTGATTTGCTGGAATTTCTTGGAGTGTAGATATATTTCACAAGCATCTGTTTCCTGAAAGTATCCTCCATGTCGGTCTTCACATGAATGTCTTCACAAGAATGTCAATATATAAACTATATTGAACTAGAAAACTAGCATCTTTGGTATCATCTCGTCTTACCTGACTATAATTCCATCAATTGTTTTCAAATAAAATCACATCCTGAAATACGGTGATTAGAATTTCACATCCTCTTGGGATGTGTTTAGGGGGAGACTTATACAACTTGATCCAATAATCAAATTTGATTGTCTCTGTAAACCTATCTTCCCCTGTCTCAAATACCTACAGTGTAGAGAAAGAAGTGGTGAAAGTGAAAATTCTTCATATATTGCTTTATATCCTTCACAATTGATATACTTCAGCTGCATGCTGTTCAGAGATGCCCTTGGAAACATATATAGAAGCTCTTATTTTGAGTTTCAGGGCATGTTGAGTTTTTATCTTTTTTTATTGGTTATTTACTTACATTTCAAATGTTATTCCCCTTCCTGCCTTCTCCTCCGCAAACACCTTATCATATTCCCCCTACCCCCTGCTTCTATGAGGGAGCTCCCCCACTCACCTACCCACTTCCACCCCACTGCCCTAGCATTCCCCTATGCTGGGGCATCAAGCTTTTACAGGACCAAAAGCCTCCCCTCCTATTGATGCCAGATAAGGCAATTCTCTGCTACATATGCAGCTGGAGCCATGGGTCCCTCCATGTATCCTCTTTGGTTGGTGGTTTAGTCCATGGAAGTTCTAGGGATTCTGGTTGGTTTATATTGTTGTTCTTCGAGGGTTGCAAACCCCTTCAGCTCCTTCAATCCTTCCCCTAACTTCTCCACTGGGGTCCCTGCTTTCAGATTGATGGTTGGCTGCAAGCATCCTCATCTGTGTCTGTCAAGGTCTGGCAATGGCTCTCAGGGGACTGCTATTATTGAGAGTGGCTGTTGAGTTTCTTCAAATTCTTCCCCCCAAAGTGAGAACATCCTGTGGGGGCTTCCTTTCTCCATTCTATGTGGTAGGCATTGGCTTTGTTATACTTCTTTAGTTGTGATGTATTTTTATTTTAATTCATCCAAAAGTATCTTATTTACAATATGACTTCTATTATGACCCACTGAATGAAAAGTGTTTCAGTTTAAGTTATATGACATTTTAATTTTTTTTCTACTTGAGAAAAGGTTCCTCTGTATAGTTATGGGATGGTCTGAAAGTCCCTATATAGACCATGCTGGACTTCAACTCACAGAAATCTCCCTGCCTCTGCTTCTGTTTTTGCCTCTCAGTGCTGAGATAAAAGGCATGTCACCACAGCTGGCCTAAGTTTTTCAAAGTTTCTTATTACTGAATTCTTAGTTTTGTTCTATTTAAATTGAAAAAAAAGTATGACTCCACTTTTTAAAAATTAAGATTTGTGAAAAATTTTATTCAATAGTTAAATATTTCAATTGAATTTGGAAAAATGTACATTCTATTTATTGTTGGTGTATTATTATATAACTAACTGTATTTACTGGCTGATACTTGTCTTCCAATATATTTCTTTATCTGCTTTTAACTACCATTTGCATAGAGTATCTTTTCCACTGACTTTTAACCTATTTTTGTCTTGGTATGAGTTAGAGTCTCTCAGAGACATACTAGGAGGCACAGAGTTTGACAATCCATCTTGCTAGTATTTTTTCACTGGAGCTTTAATGAATTTGATTTAAAGAAAGTATTGATAGGAAGGAACTTGTATTATTCTAGAATTTGTATTCCATGTGTATATCTTTAAAAAAAAACAATAATATTTGATTTATTTTCCATCTCTGTAACTGTTACAGCTTTACTAAAGAAACTTAATGGAAAGCCACATATTCCTGTTACAATTTAAGATCCAATATTATTTTGATAATATCCAACTAGCTATATATGTCACCTACTTAGTTTTCTTTTTAATTAGCATATAATGTAACAGGCTTTATTACAGCAGTTACAATGTTCTTTTGGCTGATCTTTCTTTCACACATATGACTGCAATTCTTTGCTACCCTAAATGAATATTTAAACCAACAGCCAGTGTAACTATCCCCTCTTACATGTTACATTTTATTGCACACCTTATGCCTCATGTCTACAACAGCTTTTCTCATTCTCATGGTTCCTTTTAGTTTCATGATACATATTCACATTCACTCTCACAAATCTACATATAAATATCAGAAGCTAGGGTCCCCATGAAAGAGAACATACAATATTTCTGAACCTGTTAGCATACTTGATATACCTGATATAGTAAGTACTAAAATCCATCAATTTTCCCACAGGTTTTATTCTTTTAGAGGTTAATAAAATTCTATAGCATATATGTACTATAATTTTTGTCCATTCATCTACTGATGAATGTCTAAAATGATTACATTTCCTTACTTTTGAATAGAGCAATAATAAGTGTTCATATCTGTGTTGAGAATACAATCCTTTGGGTATATTCCCAGAAATACTATAGACAGGCCATGGTCTAGTAATAGTCTTTTGAGATATCTGCACAGTAATTTCCATAGAAGCTGCACCCCTTTATACACTCATCAGCATAACTCACTTATTTTATTGATAACACCATTCTGACTAGTGTGAGATGGAATTGAAGAAGTTTGAGTTTCTATTTCCTGGATGGCTGAGGATGAAAAACACTTTATTGTTTTATTTATTTATTTACTTACTTATTATTGTACAGTTGCTTTTATACTTCAGAGGACTTACTTTTTAGTTTATAAGCTTGTTTTTTGATCAGCAATTTGGCTTAATTGTATTTAAATTTTCACTTCTTCAGATATTTTACATTTTAGATCCTGTCTCCTCATGCTGACAAAGACCTCCATTAGTATGTCTCTTCACTATGCTGCTTCCTTTGCTATTAGTAGTTTTGATTAAATTTCAAATGCATGAGGTTTTATTATTGAAAATTTCTTTTTCATATTTTGAGAGTATGGCTGAGCAATCCAATTTGTCAATTCTTAGGGTTATTTTCTAAGCTAGTTGAGTCTTGCACATAGTTTCTTCCTATGTTGATGCCTTGAAAGTGTTCCCTATGGCTCCCTTTGTATTTCAGCTCTATAGATTTTTTCTTTACCTTTTCATTTATTCTTCTCTCATATATTACATCTACACTGCAGTTCCCTCTCCCTCCCCTTCCACCAGTCTCTCTCCTCCACCTTTCCCTTTCCCTGGATCCCTGCCTTCTATACCTCCCCTTGGAAAAAGAGCAGGCCTTCCAGGGACATCAACCAAACACAGTATATACAATAAGACCAGGCATATGTTCTCACATCAAGGCTGGAAGTAGCAACCCAGTAGGAGGAAAAGGATCCCAAGAGTAGGCATGAGGTAGAGAGAGCTCCTGCTCCCACTGATGGCATTCCTACAAGAACACCAAGCTATACAACCATAACATATATGCAGAGGACCTAGGTCAGAACCATGCAGGCTCCCTGATCTCTGTGAGCCCATTTGACTCATCATGGTCAGCTGATTCTTTGGGCTGTGTTTGTGTGCTGTTTTCAATTCCCCTGGCTCCTCTAATCGTTCCTCCCCCTTCTCTGCTGCACCCTCCAAGCTCCACCTAATTTTGGCTGTGGAACTCTGCATCTGTTCCTATTAGTTGCTGGATGACGGTTACAGAGGATGTCCAGTTCAAGCTCCCTGTCCCTCATTACAAGGAGTCTTGGTAGTGGTAACCTCTTAGATTCCATGGAGTTTCCATTGCACTAGGTTTTTCCTCACTCTCAAAATGATCCCCAACTCCAGTCTTTCCCAGTATTTTCTCCCTCCATCTGCCTACCTGATCTTTCCAATTCCCATCCCCATCTGTCTCCAGTCCACCCAAGAAATCTATTCCATTTCCCCTTTGCAGGAAGATCCTTGTGTCCTTTTTAAGCACTCCTTGTCAGTTAGCATCTCTGCTTCTGTAAATTGTAGCATGATTATCATTTACTTTACAGATAATATCCATGTGTGAGGATATACTATGTTTCTCTGAGTCTGGGCTAGCCTACTCAGTGTTTTTCTTTTTTTTCTAGTCCATCCATTAGCCAGCAAATTTCATGATGTTATTGTTTTTTAAATAGCTGAGTAATAATACTCCATTGTGTAAAGGGAACATATTCATTTTCTTTATCAATTCTTGGGTTGAGGAACAACTGTGTTGTTTCCCCTTTCTGGCTACTATGAACATAGCTGAGCAAGTGTCCTTGTGCTAGGATAGAATATCCTGGGTATATGCCAAGGAGTGTTCTGGCTGGGGCTTGGGGCAGACTGATTCCCAATTTTCTGAGAAACTGCCATACTCATTTCCAATGTGGCTGTAAAAGAAGTCCACTACCACTAGCAATCAAGAATTTCCCTTGCTTTAAATCCTCACAAGCAAGAACTGTCACTTGTGTTTTTGATCTTAGTCATTCTTATAGGTGTAAGATGGAATCTCAGTTTTGATTTGCATTTTCCTAATGGCTAAGGATGTTGAACATTTAAGTGTTTCTTGGTTTATAGTTTATATCTGTACTCCATTTTTAACTGGGCTATTTAGTTTTTTGATGTATATAATTTCTTAAGTTCTTTAAATATTTTGTACATTAGCCCTCTGTCAGATGTGCAGTTGGGGAAAATCTTTTCCCATTCTGTAGGCTGCTGTTCTGCCTAATTGATGGTGTTCTTTATCTCACAAAAGCTTTTCAGTTTTGACATTCACTTATTGTTGACTTTTGTGCCTGTGCTATTGGTGTTCTCTTCAGAAAGTTGTCTCCTGTGCCAATGCATTCAAGGCTATTCCCTACTTTCTCTTCTATCACATTGTTTCTGGTTCTATGTTGAGGTCTTTGATCCATTTAGACTTGAGTTTTGTGCAGGGTGATAGATATGAATATATTTGCATTGTTCTACATATCAACATCCAGTTATACCAGCACTATTTATTGAAGATGCTTTCTTTTTTCCATTGTATATTTCTGGCTTTTTTTTTTTTTAATTAAAAATCAGGTATCTGTCTATAGGTTTGTGGGTTTATGTCTATGATCAACCTTTCTCTTTTTTATGCCAATGCTATGTGGTTATTAAAATTGTTCTGTAGTACAGCTTGAAATCAGGGATTGTAGTATCTCTGGATGTTCTTTTATTGTATAGGACTGTTTTAGTTACCCTGTTTTTGTTTTATTGTTTTTGTTTTTTCTTCATAGAAAATTGAGTACTGTACTCTAAAGGTCTGTAAAGTATTGCATTGGAATTTTGATGGGAATTATGTTGAATTTGTAGATTATTTTTGCTAAGGTGGCCAATTTTATTATGTTGATCCTATCAATCCTAGAGCATGGGAGATTATCCCATCTTCTGATATCTTCTTCAATTTCTTTCTTCAAACACTTAAAATTATTGTCATACAGGTCTTTCATTTGCTTGGTTAGTTACTCAAAAATACTTTATATTATTTGAAGCTATCATGAAGGATGTTGGTTTCCTGATTTCATTCTTAGCCCCTTTGTCACTTGTATATAGGGAGGCCAGCTTATTTTTTTTAATATTTTGAGTGAATCTTATATTCAGTTATTTCACTGAAGGTATTTATTAGCTGTAGAAGTTCACTGGTAGAACTTTTGGGGTCACTTATGTACACTATCATAATGGGGTCACTTATGTACACTATCATAATATCTGCAAATGCTGATACTTTGATTTATCTAGTTCTTGATTTTAGTTGAATTTCTTTGAATTTCTCTCCATTTAATCTGATGTTGGCTATAGGCTTACTGTAATTGTCTTTTGTATCCCTGACCACTCCAAGACTTTTATTATTAAGGGATATTGGATTGTGTCAAAGGCCTTTTTAGCATCTAGTAAGATTATCCTGTGGTTTTTCTCCTTTGTTTATATAACAGATTACATTGACATATTTTCATATATTGAAGCATCTGTACACTGCATTTCTGTGATGAAGCCTTACTTGAGCATGGCTGGTGATCTTTTTGATGTGCTCTTCAATTTGATTTTCAAGTATCTGCATCTATGGTCATGAGGGAAATTGCTCTGTTATTCCCTTTGTTGAATCTTTGTGTGGTCTGCATATCAGGATGATGGCAGCCTTATAAAATGAATTTGACAATGCTCCTTCTGTTTTTACTTTGTGGAATAATTTGAGAGTTGGTGTTGCTTTTTTGATATGTTTGTCAAATGTTGGATGGCCACAGCTGTAAGGGCATATTTCTAGGTCCACTGCTATGATTCACTCTTCTGTAGGTCTATGTTTTTGTGCTACCACCATAATGTCTTTGTCACTATGGCTACAGAGCAAAATTTGAGATGGGATAATTGTGATACATCCTTAACTAGCTTTGAGATTTCTTTGCTGACTTCTCATTTGGAAGATCTATGTAAATATCAGCATGGGATATTGAAGTTTCCCATTTTAGGTTCAGGAGCTATAGACATTTTATCATGTTTTATGAAATTGGAAGCAATGAGATTTGGTGCATATTATAAATCTTTATAAATTGTTGTTTTTATCGGTATATACTAGTCCTCCTTTGAAAAAAATCTGCATTTTTTTAAAATTTATTTTTATGTGAATGTGTGGGAAGTTCTTGTTTTTATTTATGTTCTTCTCTGAGTGTAGTCCTAAAGCTGAGACTCTTCTTCAATCACTCTTCAACCTTTTTCTTCGAGGCATGGTCTCCCAATCAATTTCAGCTTGCTTTAGGGATTCTTTGCTCTGGTTCTCCAGGCTAGGTTTGCATATGGATCATTGTCTTCTGCCCACCTAGCTTTTATATGGCTTTTGAGTACCTACGCTCTACTCCTCATGCTTGCCTGGAAGTGTTTTAACAGCTGAGATTTCTCCCCAGTTATATAACTGTCCTTTCACCTGATCTGACTAGTTTGATTTAACTTTACCAGATGAGAATAATTATTTCAGCTTGGTTGACTTCCATTTGCTTAATACATTGATTCTGAACATTTGGCTGTTTTTAGATTCTGCTGGGAACTATATGAGCTTCAAGACAATATATAGGTATTAGTTTTACTTATTCTGAATCTTCAACTGTTACTTCAATGCATTTCTTCTATTTGTACTCAAAATCCTCATTTATTCCCTATGATTTTGTAGGTTGATTGGTTTATTTATAGTTCATTTCTTTCCTCTTATTAATATTAGAGCTTTGTTCATTTGGACAAAGTTGATTCTTTGCTGACCTATATCTAACTATTCCTCACATGAAGTGTCTCTTCTCTTGTATTCTGTGAATGAAATGACTTTTATCTGCTTGTGAATAGAATTATTTTTAAATTAAAAATGTTTTAGTAATTACTTGACAAAAAATGATTCAATGTATTTTGATAATATTCCCCACCCCCCACCCCCATCAACTTTGTATTCTCCTTTAAAAAAAAACCCAACCAACCAACCAACCAAACAAACAAACAAAAAACAAAAAACAAACTATCAAGTCCAATTTGTGCTTCACATAAGCTCTTTGGCTGTGTGGTAATCTACTGTATTGTGGCTGACTAAGCAGGGGCTCTACTTAGAGAAAACCGATACTCCTTTCTAGCAGCTATATTAACAGCTCCTCAGCCAATGGTAAAACTTTGTGGTCATCCACCCTCACCATGGTAGAATTATATCTCTTAAGATTGTCCAAGTTTTATCTATCAAGTCAAAACTCCTGAGAGGTTGTATTTTCAGCTACCTCATTATGTCAGAAAAACACTGTTGTTGTCACCCATCATATTGGGCTCTTAAAAACTTTTAGTATCCCCTTTTGTAGTGATCTTTGAAACTGAAGAGGATAGGTATAATAAATGCTTCATTTAGGGATGAGTAATCCAAAATTTCCTATTGTCTGCCCCTTCACTAGTTCTGGACCCTCATCTCAGCTCTCTGATGAAGGCTGAGGAATGTACTGATTTATGGGTATTAAAACACATTAGGAGAGTCAGTTTAATGCTGTGTATTTAGCAATAATAATAGTAGGATCTCCCTCAGGGTCTAAGACTTTACTAGTCACATGTTCTTGGCTCTAGTAACTATGCTAGGAATGGGTTTCATCATGTGGAGTGGACCTTACATCTAATTAGAAAGTGGTTAGCTACTTCCACATTATTCACACTAACGCATCAGTGTTCATGTTCTGCCAGTCAGGTCTGTATTGTAATTTGCGGATTTGTAGGTATGACTGACAATCACTTTTCTCCTCTAGTAATATGCAAAGCACCTCCAAGCACTAGGGATGAAATGTACAGGCCAGTGACAGATTCATTAATTCTTGTCCCATGATTCAAGTTTGTATCCTGATGCTTTGCTGAAAGTGTTTTTCAGCTGTAGGGATGCTCTGATAGTCTTTACGGTCTTTAATGCAAAGAATCATCCCATGTACAAAAAGGGGAGGGGAATGCTTGCTGTATTTGTATCTCTTTTATCTCCTTTGTTGGTTTTACTGAACTAAGAATTCAAGTGCTATACTGAACACAGGAGTCAAGTAGATATCCTAGCCTTGTCAGTGATGCTTCTAGAAATGCTTTGCATGTTTCTCCAACTCATGTGATATTGAACAAGAGCTTGGTGTAATGCTGCTTTTATTCTAGTGAGATATATACTCTATACCCTAGACTGGATAGGGCATTTATCATGAAGGAATGTAGCCAAAGGTCCTTTCTACATCGAATGACATGATCATGTAGTTTCTGTTTCTTTTAGAGATGTTTACTGACCTATGTATGGTGAACCATCCCTGGCATCTTCTTCACCTCAAGTCAATTCTGAGTGAATGAAACAAAAGGGAATCCTTTGGCAGTCTCTTAGAAATAGGGGTTGTTCTATTCCCTCCCAAACTAGAAGCAATCATCAGCAATCACCATTAGTGCTAATAGGGAATTAGAGTAAGAGAGAAGTAAAATGTAATGCTATTGGGGTCTAGTTGCTGGTGGCTCAATTACAATTATTGCTTGGTTGCTATAAGCCTGGTTTCCAAACTTCCAGCAAAATAGATACTGACAGTTGGTCAAGTTTTCTAGTGTATCTATGAAGGGGTGAATTTCTTGAGTTTCCTACTCTCACTTTTACTATAGTATTGGTCTTCTGGGTAGCTTACCAACATTTAAGAATGGCACATTTTTTCCTATCTTACTCTGAATGTATGTTATTGTTTTTAAAAAACAATAGATTCTCTGGCTCTGGCTATATGATAAAATATGTACACTACTTCCAATATATGTTTGCAAAAGGAATGAAAGAAAATTTGTAAATAGTAGATTGTCATAAATTATATATGGAATCTGGGAGTTAAGTGGCTTATACTTTTGCCTTCAAGTGTGACTAGGTAAAATACTACCCTTTACCAACCATTAGAAAGTATTATTAGATTATTGATCTGATACAGCATCTATTTGCAAAAGTATGAAAAATACATTGTTTTAGTATTTTAAACTTAGTAAACTATGTAAACATTAAGACTCTAACTGCCTATTGAAATATTTTGTGTCTAGATGGTCTGCTAATCTGTATGTCCCTATGGCTGGCCTTTATTGAAAAACAATATATGTCAACAATGATCAGCCTTCATGTATTTTTAGGAATCAAGACAGGAATTTGTTAAGCTTCTGGATTACTGGCTATAATTCACCCTGTTAAATTATGAATGATGAGAAATATTTTATTTGTAAAATAAATTTATGGTTGGCACATAGTATTGGGTTTATTTGTTTGAATGCATAACACAAGAAGCACTGTGGTGAAGAAAACACAAAAAGATGACCAACAGATGTCACTATAAAGTGAGACTCCTTGAAAGGAGTTTTTCTTTCTTTCTTTCTTTCTTTTTTTTCTATCAGGACTTTTCTCTCTCAGGAGAAAAGAATTTTTTAAATTATAGTGAGAGACTGACAAGTGAATGATGGCTTTGAACGAAAATTCTTAATACGGTGAATACAAGTTAAAAGTGACAGATCCCTTTGACATCCTTTTGTTGTCTAATTGCTCTAGCTAGAACTTCAAGCACTATATTGAATAGATAGGGATAGAGAGGGCAGCCTTCTCTAGTCCCTGATTTTAGTGGGATGGCTTCAAGTTACTCTCCATTTAGTTTGATGTCGGCTACTGGTTTGCTGTGTATTGCTTTTACTATGTTTAGGTATGGGCCTTGAATTCCTGATCTTTTGAAGACTTGTATCATGAAGGGTTGTTGAATTTTGTCAAATGCTTTTTTCAGCATCTAAGGAAATGACCATGTGGTATTTTTCCTTGAGTTTGTTTGTGTACTGGATTACATTGATGGATTTCCAAGTATTGAACCATACCTGCAACCCTGGGATGAAGCCTACTAGATCATGATGAATGATGTTATTGATGTGTTCTTGAATTCGGTTTGCTAGAATTTTATTGAGTATTTTTGCATCGATATTCATAAGGGAAATTGGTCTGAAGTTTTCTTTCTTGGCTCTTTGAGAGGTTTTGGTATCAGTGTAACTGTGGCCTCAGAGAACGAATTGGGTAGTGTTCCTTCTGTTTCTATTTTGTGGAACAGATTGAAGAGTATTGGTATTAGGTCCTCTTTGAAGGTCTGATAGAATTCTGCACTGAATCCATCTGGTCCTGGGGTTTCTTTTTTGGTTGGGAGACTTTTTGTTTTGTTTTGAGACAGGGTTTCTCTGTATAGCCCTGGCTGTCCTGGAACTCACTCTGTAGACCAGGCTGGCCTCTGGTTAGGAGACTTTTAATGACTGTTTCTATTTCTTTAGGGTTTATGGGACTGTTTAGATGGTTTATCTGATCTTGACTTAACTTTGGTATTTGGTATCTGTCTAGAAACTTGTCCATTTCATCCAGATTTTCCAATTTTGTTAAGTATAGGATTTTGTAGTATGATTTGATGCTATTTTGAATTTCCTCAGATTCTCTTGTTATATCTCCATTTTCATTTCTGATTTTGTTAATCTGGATACTGTCTCTGTGCCGTCTGGCTAGTCTGGCTGCGGGTTTATCTATCGTGTTGATTTGTTCAAAGAACCAGCTCCTGGTTTTGTTGATTCTTTGTATAGTTCTTTTTGGTCAAAGGGATACAAATTGGAAAGGAATAAATCAAAATATCACTATTTGCAGATGATATGATCTTATACTTAAGTGACCTGAAAAACTCCAGCAAAGAATTCCTACAGCTGATAAACAACTTCAGCAAAGTGGCCAGATATAAAATTAACTCAAACAAATTAGTTGCCTTCTTATACTCAAAGGATAGACAGGCTGAAAAGAAATTAGGGAAATGACATCCTTTGCAATAGTCACAAACAATACAAAGCATCTTGGTGTGACTCTAAGCAAACAGGTGAAAGATCTGTATCACAAGAAATTCAAGTTTCTAATGAAAGAAATTGAAGAAGACCTAAGAAGATGGAAAGATCTCCCATGCTCATGGATTGGCAGGATTATTATAGTTAAGATGGCCATCCTGCTGAAAGCAATCTACAGATACAATGCAATTCCCATCAAAATTCCAACTTAATTCTTCAGAGATTTAGAAAGAACAATTGTCAAATTCATAACAAAAAACCCAGGATAGCAAAAACTATTCTCAACAATAAAAAGACTTTTGGGGGAATCAGCATCCCTGACCTCAAGCTGTACTAAAGAGCAGTAGTGATAAAACCTGCATGGTTCTGGTACAGTGACAGGCAAGTAGATCAATGGAATAGAATTGAAGACCCAAAAATGAACCCACACACTTATGGTCACACGATCTTTGACAAAGGAGCTACAACCACCCAGTGGAAAAAAGACAGCATTTTCAACAAATGGTGCTGGATCAACTGGTGGTCTACATGTAGAAGAGTGTGAATTGATCCATTCCTATCTCCCTGTACACAGCTCAAGTCCAAGTGGATCAAGGACCTCCACATAAAACCAGATACACTGAATCTAATAGAAGAGAAAGTGGAGAAAAGACTCGAACACATGGGCATAGGGGAAAAGTTCAGATGGGACCTCATGAAATTACAAAGCTTCTATAAGGCAAAGGAAACTGTAAATATGACAAAACAGCAACCAACAGACTGGGTAAAGATTTTTTTTTCAATCCTATGTCCGATAGAGGGCTAAAATCCAATATATACAAAGAACTCAAGAAGTTAAACTCCAGAGAGCCAAATAACCCTATCAAAAAATGGTTCTGGTACAGTGACAGGCAAGTAGATCAATGGAGCTAAACAGAGAATTCTCAACTGAGGAAACTCGAAGGGCTGAGAAGCACCTAAAGAAATGTTCAACATCTTTAGTCATCAGGGAAATGCAAATCAAAACAACCCTGAGATTCTACCTCATGTCAGTCAGAATGGTTAAGATCAAAAACTCAGGTGACAGCAGATGTTGGCAAGGATGTGGAAAAAGAGGAACACTCCTCCATTGCTGGTGCAATTGAAAGCTGGTACAACCACTCTGGAAATCAGTTTGGCGGACCCTCAGAAAAATGAACATACTACTACCCGAGGACCCAGTTATTCCACTCCTGGGCATATACCTAGATGATGCTCCAACATGTAATAAAGACACATACTCTACTATGTTCATAGTAGCCATATTTATAATAGCCAGAAACTCTAAACAATCCAGATGTCCCTCAACAGAGGAATGGATACAGAAAATGTGGTACATTTACACAATGGAATACTAATCAGCTGTTAAATTCAATGACTTCATGAAATTCACGGGCCAATGGATGGAACTTGAAAATATCATTCTTAGCGAGGTAACTCAATCACAAAAGAATGAACATGGTATGTACTCACTGTTAAGTGGTTATTATCCCGAAATTTCTGAATACCCAAGAGTCACTTCACAGCAACCGTAGGGCTGATTGTGAGGTCCCAGATGGAGGCGTTGGAAAAGGGACTGAATAAGCTAAGGGAGTTGGCAGCCCCACAGAGGGAGCAATAGTGGCAACTGGCCTGACCCCTCCATACTCCTGGAGACTGGATCACCAACCAAAGAATGCACATGGAGGGACCCATGGTGCTGGCCACATATGTGGCAAAGGAGGGCCTTGTTGGCGATCAATGGGAGGAGAGACCTTTGGGTCTGAGGGTGTTAAATGCCCCAGTATAGGGGAATGCCAGGGTGGGAAGATGGGAGTGGGTGGGTGGGGGAATACCCTTATAAAGGCAGGGGCAGGGGAGATGGGTTACGGAGTTTCCAAAGGGGAGTCCTGGAAAGGGGAAAACATTTGAAATGTAAATTAGGTATCAAAAATAATAGTGAAAAGAAAAAAATAGTGACAGAGCTATGAAACTGCAGTTATAGTTGGTAGGAAGGCCCCTGATGAAGGCTGGGAACCAACCTGGTCTTCTGGAAGAGCAGTAAGCACTCTTTCTCTGGTGAGCCATCTTTTGTGCCCCACATTTTAAGACATGAAATTATGAAAAAAAGAAAACTTGAACTTTTGTTGTCGTTGTTGTTCCTGTGTTTGAGCATACAAGTGCAGATGCCGGAAAGGCCCAGAGGCACTGGAACCCCTTAGAGCTGTAATTACAGCCCTTGAACAGAAGTGTAATTAATTGACTTATTTTTGAAATTAAGAAAATTACAAAATGTTGCCTGGAAAATTTCTTACTAATGAATGATAAGGAAATATCTATCTCTATCACATTGGCTAGGATGATCCTGTGTGGCTATGGATATATACTATTAGGCATTACAGTGAGATTTGACATGTTTTGTCAAATATGACTTTATTAACTGTATACTAACTAGAAGATAAATTTGAGATGTAGGGAATTACAACATTTAATTATAACAAATATGTTTTATTTTAAGGTTTGGCAACAAATTCTATTATTTGCACTCTGAAGGTCAGAGGCAGTTAAGTTTTGACACTATAGTAATAGTAAATGGATACAACTCCAATTCAGTGATGCCTAGAGACAGGCATCAAACAGATAATTAGGCTGAGTTTTCCCATAAACAGCATCTCAATGCTGAATGTATTAAATCTGTGAAGTGAACTAAGGAATTTATGCTTTAATAACAGATATCAGAGTATATAATAAAGACAATATAGTTCTAAATTATTATGTAATTTGAGAAAATTATCACATTTTGAAAGATAACAAACACATTCTCCTAGGATACAGTGGAATAAAAATGCTCCATGAAAGCTTTAGAGTTCCTCCCTTCATAGAAATTCCTCAGTACAACACAGGCAAACCTGAATGGCTAACCCTACTCCTGTTTGTGCATATATAGCTGGGATTGCCAAAGGATAAATCACTCCTCAGTTTTGCTATTCAGGTATTAACGAAAATTACTTAAGCTTTTAAAAATGTTAAAAGTTACTGAAACATAACAAAATCTTTCCTAGATTCATAATTGAGTTGCAGTATGGAGTTTTTAAAAAAGGGTTTAAAAGGCTGATTATAAGCACAAGTCATATTTTGGTTTTTAGCTGGCTTATACTATCTCTGTAACTCACAGAAATATTCTTGCATTTCCTGTCCATTTAAAAGTTGTGAGGAATAAATACTGCAATGTACCTGGGTATACTATACACACTTTTGTTGGTTACAAAGATAACAATAGTTACAGACCTTCCTTCATTTGGTTATCAAAAAGCTCCATTGAGTCATTCTGGGAAAACTAACAATTCATAGGGAACCAGGACCCTGCATGGGGATAAGGCAAATGCTTCCATTAATCAAAAGGAAAGTGACCATAGAAAGAGTAGATTGATCTCATGAGTCAGAATTTGTAAAGGGCTTCAAAAAAAGGTTTAAATAGTGATAGTCATGATGTGCTGGTTCTATTCCCAGATTCTTCCATTGGAGGTATGGTGAAATCTTAGGTTCCCCCAAAGCTCCTTTCTTTAGGCTAAGGATCTGAACTGGCGTTAACATTTATCCAGCTCTTTGCCCTATATATTTATTATGATCTAGTTGTGAAGAATAACAACAGGACACTATTGTAACCATGTACGTCCTTTATAGGTGAAACTGAAGGAAGAATTATTGTCCACACAACATAGTTCATGCAGATGCTCTACCTTGTACAGTAGGAGCAATTCTTTTACATACATTCCATGGATTGCTTTCCTAACATGTGCTATCCTTACTTAGGAGCACACACAGTTCTAAAACATGAATCCATAGTTACAATGTCATTTATTTCACTCCTGTGGAATACATTGAGAATATTTAAAAACACTTTGATAGTCCATTGAGGATTATGGAATGTTACACATCCATTTCTAAAAATTAAATGTTTTAGGAAAATCCACAGTTAAAAAAATTATACAAGAATAAACTAGTGTATCACAATCAACAAAGAATGAATCTCAAGAATTCCAAATAATACATGTCAGGAACAGCTTCTCTTCATAGTAAACACTCACTTTATGACAATCCCATTTGGCTTCATTTAATTAAAAAGCTGAAAGAGAAAGGAAATTATTACATACTGAGCAAAAAGAAAAACACAACAAGCTATTTGTTCCATTTTAAATTAGCTCACATAAATGTAAAAAAAATATCGTAATTATATTCAGCTAATTGAAACTGCTATTAGGGTCCGGTTTTGAAAGGGGTCCTTGTAATGAGGTCAGGTTTACAGAGTAGACTGGGTCAGAGGTGACAGAATATGTGGTAAGTGAGCAACAGCTAAATCTGCAGTTACAATTAAGACATAGGGGACTAACGGGAATGGACTGAAATATCTATGTTTGAATTTCTTAATGAAGTTTCATATGTTTACTGCATTTATAATTCTTTTGCTCATATAAAGAGTAATTACTTACAACCTAAGCTATCATTACCACTAAAGCTACACCTCTATTAAAGCAAAAAGACTTTTATACTTTTACCTTTATACTTTTGTGTTTTTTAGAATTAGAAAGTTTCCAAAAATTTTCTGATATTTATAATGCCATATCTGCAGAGCAGAGTAAAAGGAACCCTGAGAATACATTATTTTTCTTAAATTTATTTGTATGTATATTTTGCCTGCATGTATATCTGTGTATCTTGTATGTGCCTGGTATCCATGAAGGTAAAGGTGTGAGCTGCCATGTTGCTGGGAATTGACCTGGGGCCTCTGGAAGACCAGCCAGTGCTCTTAACTGATGAGCTAGCTTGATAGACCCCTATGATAACATTTTGACATAAAAATTGACTCATGATTTAAAGATGTTTTCTGTTCACTCTGGGTTGCTTTTGCCCAACTGAAATGCTCAGTAAGTATTTAAATTTTTTTACAATAATCACTTTCAAATGTCATGATGATATGTGTAATCAAACTAATTTATTAAATGTTTTACATTAAATGGTAAATCTCGTAAACACTCCTACTCTTGGCTAGAGGACTTTAATTTCATTCCCACCAACCATATGGTAGCTCAATGCCACCCAAAACTCCCATTCCATTGGATCACATGACCCCTTCTGGTCGATGGTTACTAGGCACGAATGTTGTGAACATACATACATGTAGGCAAACACTCAAAAATATAAAATAAAATCTTTAAAAAATGTTTCTTAGAAAGGAGCCAGCTGTTATACTCTGGGTAATCACTCAAGATATTTTATTATATAATGACATATTGATATCAACATTTATGGTCATTTATTTATTTATTGGTACATCTTATTTCTATCTAGCTTGACCTAATGTATCTCCTTTGCTTTATCTGTTCTGCTTAATACTGTACACTCAAATGGTATAACTGTTCTTTTATATTTACACATTTGATGATACTTGCATATTTCTCCTGTATTATTTATCAGTATCTCCAGTGTAGTCAATTTTCTTAAGGAACAAGCTGCCGACTTGGATGCTGCCTCATGTCCTGCTGTTCCCATAAGACTTCCTATCGCTGTGGCTACAGGACTATTCATAGCATTGACTCCTGGCTGGCTGGTACTGATGTGAATATATGCTCTGTCAACTGAGGTAACAGTCTAACTAGATGCTAAAGAGTAACGGAGTAAAGTTTATGTGGAGATGGAATAGCGTGTGCAAACTGTACAGATAGCCTTAAACACTTCCTTTCTTTTAGTTGAAGGTAGGTAGCTATGGTTTTGTTGTCTCTGCAGCTTCACTACTGGTCAGTATATGTGAGGAATGCTAGTGTATAATATAGAATGGGAGCATGATCTCAAATGATTCTTTATGTTGGCTATTTTCTTCATATCCAGGATTCAGAAAAAATGCTGCCCCCTATTTCCTCAGAGGGACAGTCCAGACGCACACTAGAAATGTCATTACCTAAAATTCAAAATAACTCCTTATAGAACCACATGGTTCAAATGTTCTCAAATTATAGCCTCTTCTCAGAGTCCCTTTAAAGCAATAGTTAGCAAAGTGCTATTGATGAGTAACTGTTGAGTAACTGGCACAGAAGGCGGGCACAGGAAGTGGAAGGACAAGCTATGTTCTTTACACTATTTTCTCTAGACTGAAAGACCCTGGTATGGAGAATATCATTAAAATGGCAGAAATGAAAAGAAACTAGGAGGGAACCAGTCCTTTAGCAGCCTCGGATGAGGATGTGGACTGAGTAGAAGGGCACTACAATTTCCAACTCCTATGTCAATGAGAAACTGAAAACAGGAAAAAGTGAAGAAGATACCATCTGGATGCAGAGATGATGCTGACCTGGGGCATGTAGAAATAGAGCTGTTCAAGTAATTACTCAGTTCTGGATTTCGGAGCTAATTTATTTGGCACTGAGATAGTAAAAAAGGTAAAACAGAGGGATGAGTGCCATGTTACAAAATCTAGGCCATGAAGCTTGAAAGGAAGAGAAAGTCAATTCAGTGCTAGGGACGTCGTGGGCTGAAGACTATCCTGAGAGTCTCTGTCCCCGTCATGTGCACTGTCTGAGGTGCTGGAAACAGTGACCCACCATTCCTCTTGTGTATTCACCTCTTGACCTCTTCCTGGTGTTTTGAAAACACAGGATGTGCACAGTGCTTTGAACAAATGCGTTTTGTACAACTGAAAGCTGTATTGAGATGTTTAACTGCATGGTTTTTTTTCCTCATTCACTGATCTTCATATTTTCAAGCCAAGAGGAGAATCAGGAGCGCCAGTGGCCAGGTCGACTCTCCAACAAGAAACACGTATGTGGTAAACTGGAAACTGTCAGGTTTCTCATCCAACTGATTAGGGGAAAGAAGGACCTCACTTCTCCATTAAGTACAAAATGGGTTGGATCTTTGTCTTTCTTTGTTAATGCTGGAGGTAAGGTATTACTATGTACTCAAAACTGGCAGTGAGCTCTTGATCTTCTCGCTTTCATCCCCCAAGGCAGGTATGTAGCACAACTGACCACTAGTTGACTTTTAACTCTTTATAGCTACTGATTTCACTGATTCATGTGCCCACTGATGTTTATTGCCCTTAGGGAGATCTCCTTGACCTACTGTCCTGAGGCCCTTTAGAGGCTACAGAACCCTGGAAAGTCTTCAGTTCTGAAACAGCTTATCTTTTGACAAGGCCTTAAGAAATTCTGGCTTCTCTTAGGAATAAGAGACCCTGGGGAAAAAATTATTCTATTTATAGTTACAGAAGGCAATAGCTACCAAATTTAACTACTGACAAGGTCATTTATCTACAGAGTTTGTACAGACAAGCAGACTAAGTAGGAATTTTGATTACATGAGTACTAATAAAGCCTAGGAACAGGTAAATACTTACTTAGACCAAGTCCTCCTTTGCTTTCAGCATTGCTCAATGAGGGAAGCTCTTGGCCCAGTAACGAAGCTGCAGTCTGCTATAGAAATAACCTCTAGGATACTACTGTTCTGAGATTTTGAGGTTAGGATGTATAGTGCAGAGTCTAGACACCACTTTGAACTTATATTAATATTGGATATTAAGATTTATATTGTTGATAACAAAAGGGATTTTGTTATATATTTTTGCCTATATATTTTTACTGGGTAGAATTAAATATTTCTGTCAACTGATTCAGTTTATAATCTGTAAAGTGACAACAAAAATGAGCCAAGGTGGAGGGATGTGTTCGTATATTATTATTTAAATAATGCACAGTTTGCCAAAGACGATTGGTGCCATCTATTTTGGGGCCTTGTCTTTATAGCAACAAATTAAGGCTTGCCAGGCTGCAATCCGGCTTTTCTCAGGAATCTATAAAGTAGCATCTTACTTGTAACTGAAGAGATGCATCATGGTCTTTATGTGAAAGGCGGGGAAAATGAAAGGACTTGCCTGAGGGTACAGAGTTTTAAGTGCCTTGGTCCAAATCACATCTTCTCACTCAATGTCCAGATCACTTTCCAATACACCACAAGGAAATACAACAATATGGAAAAATAATCCTTAAGACTCGATTTCCGTTTATACATTATTATTATAAGATTTAGACTGAATTGTTAAGTCTAGACCAGAGAGCCAACAGACATTGGCTCCTTTAGAGCACCCCCACATTTTTCTGAGCCATCTATCTGGGCCTTTATGTATTCTTCAGAGCTAGAACTCAACATGAGACAGGCAGCACCAGTGAATTCTTGTCACTGTCAGCAGACCTTTTCTATATTCTTACAGCTCCAGATTTTGCATTGTCCTAGTAGATGAGAGATGGCTATCTGAGATGTATAAGTCAATATGAAATCTGTAATCACCATACACACAAACTTCCTCCCCCTTGCTATGCCTGTTCATGCTCATCTGTTCTCTAAATTTTAAGTGTCTTTTATTTCTAGTTGCTATTATGAAGTTCCTCAACTGAATGTCATCATGTATTTTAATGCTATTGATCATAACTCAAAATAACAAAAGGCATAATGAAATCCATGGTCTTTTCTAAGATGAGAGCAAATTTCTGGGCCTACTGTACATACTGAATTAATATACAGTGTGCTTTTTCTTTAACTATCTTTCCATACATTCTCTTAGTTGTGTGAGGCAAGTATACAACCCCAGGGATGTTACTCAACAGGAATTACAGCTCCTGGAGCTGGACGAGGCCACAGGCCCGTGCCCGCCACTGTTTTAATGGCTCTTTTGTATTACCCTAAGGTGGAATGTCTTGAGGAAAACCTTCAATTGGCAAGTATATGATAAGCACCTACGATGTGTATGGACCTTTGTAGGAACAAAATGTGTCAAGAACTGTTTCCCTTACTATAGTCTTCTACAAAGGAACGAAATGAAAACACATGGGTGATTGTACATAAAAATGTAACTAAACAATGCAATGCAGTGAGGTGATGAGTGAATGCTGAGGTGCCTAGTGCAGATGAAGATAGGGTAAGCACAGTTATTGAGAACAAAGACTATGTCAGAGCCCACACAATTATTCACATATGATTCTGAGGTAGGTATGTATACACACATATAAAAATAGCTAATGATACAGCCATGGAGCCAGAAATGAGACACCTATAGCTGTTTGTCTCCAGCCCCTAAAACCACTACATCTGAGCTGCGGGAAAAATGAGGAGGAAGATGCTAATTCTAAGACTCTAAATTAACTAAAAGGAGATCTCAGATATCTCAATATTATCTTGTGCAACTACAGAGTAGGAGCTCGTATGTAAAGTGCAAAAGTGACCCCAGAACTTGCATTCAGCTCTTCTAATTAGTATTCTCTCATTATGCTACTCTGTCGCTCCGAGCCCATTAGACGTACAGTGATGGAATGAATACAGACATCTAATGCTTCCTCCTACTGCAGTAGGGGCTTTGACGATCCACAGTGTTTTTAGAGGCATCTACAGAAAATACGTGTATGTCTACGTGCCAGTAGAAAAGGCTGAGAAGATAATTACTAATTATCTCTAAGTGGATACCACTATCTTTCCGTATCAACACTGTGGTCTTAGAAAACTGAGCAAAGGATAAGGTCACTTTTTATTCAATATATAAAATGAAGTCAGTGCTATCAGCAAAATAAAATGTCTTCTAAATTATGTGTCAGATGGTAATTAGATAAAATCTCTAAGAATCTTGATATTTCACTGGCAAGTTTCAAGGGACTCTGGAGCCCAATTAAATTCATCAAAGGTTCAGTAAAAATCTGTTCTTCACTCAAATGAATTATGTAAATATGAACCAAAGCTACTTGGTGTGCACTGTGAAGAAAACTCCATTTAGAGAAAAGTAAAATATGAGTATAAATATTTATACCAGAATTAATGATAATTAGCATTAAACATTTATTGAGTAATTATTACTATTACTGGTATTCTAAGTGATTTACATATATTTTCTCATACAAATAAAAACCTGGTACATAAAATTGTCTTTATTTATAAACAAGAACACCTAGAAAGTTAAAAAATTTGTTTGTGGTCTCAACTAGACTGGATTCAGGACAGGTCTAGTTATCAAAGCCTCAAAGGAGGCCTGTGAATTTAAATATAATATGGAACAAGCTGGTATTGTAGAATATGCTCAGTACTAAAATGAAAGAACCGTAAGAAAGCATGGCCTCAGTGAGAAAAGAAGCACCTAACCCTTGAGAGACTTGAGGCTCTAGGAAGTGGGGAGGCCTAGCAGGGTGTAAGGGAGTTGTGGGGACATCCTCTTGGAGACAGGAGGGGATAACAACTAGACTGTAAAAAAAGATTAACGACAATTTTTAAAAAAGCACAACAGATATATAAGTAGACATTATGCTTTAAGCAGATACGTATATGGGAAGAAAATATAAATTTTGAACTTTGTGTGAAAAACTGTGTTGTGTGGGCCAACTTCAGATTATTCCTTTGTATTTTTAAACAAGAAAGAATCATATCATATAGAGAGAATCAAAAGTTATAAGAATATAATGGAATGAATTAAAAATTGTGAAAAAAGAAGGAAATGTTGAGGCCCTTGGTCCTGTGGCGGCTTGATGCCCCAGCATAGGGGAATGCTAGAGCAGCGAGGCAGAATGGGTGGGTGGGAGGGGGAGCGTCCTCAAACAGGCAAAGGAGAGGGAGGAGAGAGGGGAAGGGGGATATCATTTGAAATGTAAATAAATAAAATGATTTTAAAAAGAATGAAATGTTGGAACAGAATGGAAGCCAAAGCATGCAGGAATTCCTAAAGACTAGTACATAGACCCAAAAAAGTAATTTCTTACTGAAATACAAACAGGTGGGTGGCCCATCTCCCCACTGCAACAGCACAGGACAGGACAGGTGTGAGTGCCAGGAACGTCTGCCTTCTGCTTCCTCACTCTGACCTCCCCTTGTGAGAACACCGTGGTTCCCAGGCTCTCTTGGCCAGCTTTCTATTCACTGACTCTGCTGCTTAGCACCAAACTCCTCCTGTGTTATCATCTAACCTGTTGGATATCATAGTCACAAACTCATTCCACATCTGAGTTATTTTACGAGAGTTCATCTACTTTACCAATCCCAAGAGTCCAACTCTAGAGTAGTGGAGCCATCACAGGGAATGAGCCACCTTATACAGGGGAAGCTCACTCAACTCACATTAGAAATAGAGGAAGCAGACAAGGACTTTGATTCAGATGGTCTGGTCCTACTAATATAAGGTGCTGCGACTTTAAGGGACACGGAAGAGTAGATTCTATAAGAAACCAATCTTGAAAACAATGTCCCAATTATTACAAATAAACAAAGAGAAGTAATCATTTTTGTACCTATGTACGTACGCATGTACTTGCATTCTAAAATGAAAATACACAATGTTAACAAGAACTGTCTCTACACAGTCCATGATGCTGAACAAATGCTAGGTGATTAGCCATGTCTTAATAGCACTATAATCAGACAACTCGTTATTTAGATACTTGTATTACCTCCAACCAACTCCTGAAGTACTTATACTGTTTGCTAAAATGGAAACATCTGTATTAGTATACATATATTACCTATATGGATAGCCATGGTACTTTGAACGAAATATTGAAAGTAGAAAACTGAAGAAGAAGACCACCAGGCCCAATCCCACGAGGCAAATGACTAGAAGAAAAAATAACACTGTTAGTGTCTTAAAACATGCCAATATTGGTGAAAACTGAAACTTATTCAATTACAAAATACTTTTGTGCAACAGTTCAGGTGCGCACAAGGACTACAAACCAAATAATTCACAATAGACGTATTCATTATTTTCCATTTCTTCTCACGAAAGGGTAGTATGCAGGGCATAAAAACAACAAAAGGGACTGACCCAAGGCGTGTGGCTTTCTTCTTCTATGCTATGGAGTTCCTGTAAGTACTAAACCGTGCAAGAGGCATCAAAACAACCAATGTGAAAGGCGACAAGCACGATGGTCAGCTCTCAGATTATGGTGCACTGGCTACAGCAGCAGGAGCGAATGACCTGGAAGATGCTCAAAACCAATCACCTTCTCAAGATGCCATGGGATCATCACACAGACATGCAATTCTAGGTACTGGTTTCACATCTGCCTCAGTAGAGCGCATCTCACGTACAAATACTACATCTCAGCAAACAAAAGACTAGGAACAAAGTCCTGTGGGTAGCAAACTATGTACTTAGAGAAACCGGAGGAGGAAGATGCTATTGCAGAGCAGGTGATGGTGTCAGAGTGCTGCTGCTGGGCTTTCTTAAGACTGAGCAGAGAACCACATTCCTGGGGAATGTGCTGGAGTCCCGACTTTCAATACTGTTCTGTAATACTGAAATATAACAGCAGGCACATTGCTTTCTCAGTTTTCATTTTCTTCTACTATGACTGGGAATAGATGACTGATGAAACATTCATTCCCCTTTGTGCGTAATACTTATATAATATATACAATATTTATATATTAATATTTATAAATAATATTTAAATAAGATTCACTGCTATTAGTAAAATCTCCTTCAAAAGCTTAAAGTATATTAGCTAATTATATGCAAACATACGTCGAATAAACAAAATAGTATTTAAACTTGTCCTTAAAATTGTATAATAGTGTTACAAACATACTGGCTACGGATGAAACATTTGCAGAATAATTTACATTTGTTTATCTGAGGGAATATTAGGAGTAACATAATTAAGGAAAAATAGGCAAAGACAAAGACAGTAAAAATATTAAGTCAGAAGAACATTGTAACCAAAGAGCTGTCTGCATCTACAGTGGGCAGGAGCCTTCCTTTTTCCTAGTGCATGAGGAAAAGCAGGAATAACAGCAGGCAGGGAGTAGTGAAGGCGCTGCGCTGTGAGTACATGACACCGATGCCCTGTGAGTACATGACACCGATGTGCTGTTGCCTATACAGTTTTTTTTTTTTTCCAGGAATATCAACTGCTGTTTGCAGTAGAAATTACCAAACATCAGGAACATTTAGTAGAATGTAGTGACAACTTAGGTTTTGACATCACTGATATGTAAGCTTCACATGAATACTTCCCAAGAATAAAGTAATACACTTTTTAAAAAGCCATATATTCTTCAAGTATGGCTGATACCAGAGCCAGGATATATCATTTATAATAATAATTCCTTCCAACTTTCTCGGTAAGCTTAGAGAGTTTTATTTCCTACATTCTCAAATATGTTTTAGCACATTTTTCTCTCTCTTATTTTCTAATGGTTTTGTTTAGAAGAGGAACAGTGGAGACCAAGGCTCCAAAGCAGTGTGATTCAATGTAGTGAGATCCAAATACTGCTACTCTAGTATCTCCGGCTGGGAATGGAGAGGCCGAGAGTTAACTGCAGGGGAGAGGCTTCAATGAGGCCCATTCTCTGCTGATTGGGCAAGAGTGATAATCTCAGCAGTTGTACAATTCAAACCCAGAGGCAGACTGAAACTCAAAAGGCAGCAGCATGTCTTACCCTGTGTGAACCTCTCCTATGCATTCTCCCATGCATTTTATCCCATCCTGACGCCACATAAATTGTTAACCTGGAGGTAAAGGGTGGAGCCCATCTATGAACATGGCAGTTCAAGTCAATGTTTTCACATGTATCAGTGTACCGCAGATGTGAGGTTAAACAATTCATTACATAGCTCTTTCTACAATTTAGATCAGAGGAAAGAACATTAATATATAAGCTCATGAAAAATGCCTTGACCCTCCCAAGAGGGGCATTCAGAAGACACAGCATTTATTGCTGTCACCATGCTTAAGACAATGAGCTCAGTTTTGAGTTTCCTTATATTAGTGAAGAATCATCAGGGGAACACTGAAGCCAGGTCAACTCTACACTGTCTCTACGCATTTCAATACTTCATGTTGTTAAGTCCTCAGAAGTCACTATGGCTCATTAACACACAATACTTAATAGTACTGTAAGGAAAACAAATCTAGATTATTTTAAATATTTTAATTAATACTCTTTTGGGGACACATGTACTTTTTATATATCAAAATTTAGGTGAAACAAGTTGAAGGACTATAAAATAAAACTATTTTTATTGTACACTGTAGCTATATTTGCTGATTTGTTTTAGAAAACCATGCCATTAACTATCAAAAGCATGTGGCAGGAAACCCCTCCTCAAGCTCTTGTCCATTCCTGACCCATGGCCATCTGGGCAGAAGACATCCCCAGACACTCTGTTCTGTCTGTAGCAACATCCATTACTGCTTTCCTACAATCTGTTGAGATGGAGCAGGCCCATCAAAGGATAAAAGTTTCCTTGCTTAAGCTGAAAACCTGACAGGGTTGTAAATTGTACGAAAGCAATAACAGCAAAGTCCTTGGAAAAGGCAGTTCTTGCCTTTCCTGGAACTGATACCCTCATGTGCTCTTAAATGTCAGTAAAAGATGTGAAGGGACTGGACACTAATCAATTGTCTGTGCACAAAAGAGGCTTCAGTAGCAGCTCCCATTTCCGCACTGGCTTCCCTGAGATCCCTGAGTCTCATGACATAAAAATATATTACTGCTAATAAAACCTCTCAAGACTGTCCATCTGTGCAGTGAGGATGTCCCAGCAGAAACCAACTGTAGCAGAAATGGGCCAGAGCAGCCCTGAAAGAGTGACACCACCTCCCTCTTCCATGAATGTAACTAGCAGAAAGCACCCAAATGCCATTTTGGAAGACCCGTTTTTAAGTTTATTCTCACATACAGACAATAGAGAACAAAAGTAAAACAGACATCTTAACTTCCTATAGCAGACTGCTTCTTAGGGAAGTCTGTGTTTAGGAAGGGCTGTTCTGTTTCCCCTTTGAATGAAATATATCCTAAGACTAAAACAGAACAACAAATACAGCAACATCAACTCACTCCGTCTTTTCCCGACATCCCCTTTGGAAGTTGCTGCTTCATTTAGAAGAACCATTCCCATGGTGATAGCAGCATCTACAGTAGTTGTCAAGGAAACCACAGACAGGTGCGAATAAAATCTGCTATTCTTTTTTCGTGGATCTAAATATAATGTTCCAGAATGGTTAAAGGACAAATGTGAACAGGACAATCAATTCTTTGTATATTGCAATTACCAATCTTTGAGTTTGCCTTAGTTTTTTAGACTTTCATAACACATATGAATTATACAGTTTTTAAAAACCAGTTATAAAATTTCAGTTTTCATAAAGTATACACAATTTTTAGCTACAGTAACACACATTATTGGCAATTCTAGAAAAATAGAATGTATCATGATTCCTTTTAAATTTTTCTCATTTTCATAGCATATCTCTGCATATACATATAGTTTTTCTTGAATTTCAAAAGTATTACTTCATAGATTCTAAATACCTGGCTCATGTGGCAAGGACAGTCAACTATAAGCCTAGTATACGCAACTATAAGCAAGTGTATGATTGTTGACCCTGACATTTTAAGCATGAACAACCACTGTGCTAGTTGATATCTGTCTTCATTGTCAACTTATCTGGGTTTAGTGTCACCAAGAGACAGCCTGGGCCCCATCTATGAGGGTGTTGCACATCTCAGAGGCTTACTGGAAGACGCACTCGGCATGTGTGTAGCACCGCCCGAGGAGCTAGGATCCCAAACAGAATAAAAATGAAAAAAGTAATGGAGCCAGCTGGGCCCAGCACTAATCCTCTCTCTGCCTCCTGAGAGCAGATGCAGTGTCACCAGCTGCCTCACACCTTGCTGACACGATTCCATGTCATAATGAACTGTACCCCTTTCAAAAAGTGAGTTAAAACAAACCCTTCTTCAAGTTGCTCTTGTCAGATAGTTCATCACAGCAACAAGAAAAAGGACACCACTCCCCTACTTAATATGTGCTTACAACTCATGGGTTTACTCAGGCCACACTCAATGATGCCAGGGGTTCTAGTGATGGGATCACTCAACTTCACAAATCAATCTTGTCATGTTATTAAAACACTTTTAATAATATCTATTCCTAAGATTTTAGAACTCACCAATTCTGGAAATATATAGTATGTATCTCTTTAAATGTCTAATAATTAAAAAGTTAGAGAAAAATAAAATAAAGGAATGTTAGCTCAGATTTTCTTCCATTTCTTTAATTATGACTTTCTTTATTTCTCCTATTGTATATGTGAACATAGCACCACCAAGTCTCTTGACTGATCCCTAACTAGCAAAAGCATAAATTGTACCACTGGGCTATGTCTCTATAAATGGAGAAAGTCAGATAAAGTTAGGTAGAGTATACATCCCCACACTGAGGCAGTTTACACAGAGATATTCTATAACTGAACTTAGCCAGGTATATGATTTGTATTGTAGTTTGTGCCAGAACCCATTACTCAATGTCTCAATGTAGTAATACCCACCTCTTCACGTTATTCGTTTATGTTATGACGGCTTTTCTTTATAAATGATTTTCTAACTATTCCAGCTATTATAGCATTGGAACTTCTTCTGGAAAAATAAAGTAGCAAATAAGCCAATCTGTGTTCGTGCTGACCATTATCAGAGGTGAGTGCCGCAGCCCTGGGGAGTGCTGCCTGTCTCACCGTACACCTTCATGCACCACGTGTACCACCCGAGCTTTCAAGACAGTCCTAGCACACAGGCCTGAATCCCCTGACGTGTGAACATCAGTAAAGCCCCGAGTCACACAGCTCTCATTCTATCATGACAACTGCTCTGCAGAGCTGATGTGAGGGAGCAAGCCTACACTGTACCAATTCATCCTTAAAAAGGTGTTCTGGATAATCTACATGTACGAATTCCTCTTAGTCAATACTCACACAGTGCCAATGATACACAATGGAAACTGAATTAAAGCTTGTATCATCTGCTCACAGGTGGGTTTCTAGTCTTCAGCTTCACTTCTGTTGTCATTATTTAAAAAAAAAAAAACAACTTTCATGCAAATGGATATAACTGATAATTATCCTTAAGGAAGTCTTATTTCAATTTTAATCTTTTCCTCTAACATTCATTTACATTCATATGTAAATTAATAACCTACACATTTACATGCACCATTTGATCAAATGTTAAAAATAAATGTTACAAATGTAAAATCTTTAGAATTATGTATGTACTAAAACTAATACCAATATTAATATTCATTTCACAATTATACCTAATAAATAGCTATCTTAAATCTGTCAATCAAATCATGGAGAAAGTGATACAAAACTAACTCTCCGATTTTAATGTACAAAAAGACATATATAAAAAGTTTCATGGTCAAATGATATATACACAAAACCACAAATGTAGATTTGTGCTTATGAATACACAGATATAATCTCAATGGAGAATGTATTTTAATGGTATAAAGACATACAATCTCTTCCAAAAAGGAACTCATAACTATTCCTAACATCATTTACTATAATGTAAAATATAAAGTAACAGCACTCTTAAAAAAACAATGACTTCATGAAATTCGCAGGCAAATGGATGGAACTTGAAACTATCCTGAGCGAGGTAACGCAGTCACAAAAGAATGAACATGGTATGTACTCACTGTTAAGTGGTTATTAGCCCAAGAGTCATAGCAACCGTAGGGCTGAGTGTGAGGTTCCAGATGGAGGACTTGGAGTAGGGACTGAAGGAGCTGAGGGAGTTTGCAGCCCCAGGGAGGGAGCAACAGTGGCAACTGGCCTGACCCCTCCATACTCCCAGAGACTGGATCACCAACCAAAGAATGCACATGGAGGGACCCATGGTGCTGGCCACCTATGTGGCAGAGGAGGGTCTTGTTAGCTATCAGGGGGAGGAGAGGCCCTTGGGCCTGAGGGTGTTAGATCCCCCAGTATAGGGGAATGCCAGGGAGGGAATGGGGAGGTTCCAAAGGGGAGATCTGGAAAGGGGAAAACAGTTGAAATGTAAAGAAAGTATGAAAAAAAAAATACAAGTGACAAAGGCTTTACAGTATCACAAGAATAAGGTAAGGTCTCTTAATTCTTGTGCAGCCTCTGAGGCATGGGCCACCATGAGCACCATGTCTCACGGTTCCGAGACAGACCAACATTTCTGCCGATGATCACAACTGCATTACAAGTGCCTTCCCCTTCTCCTGCAGCACGTTCCTTAGGGTGGAGCTTATGTAGCCACGGCCTGGGCTATTCTCATTACTCACTAACTCTAGCAACCAACTTTTGTTTACTGACTGAATTTGCTCTTTGACAACTTGGTACATATATTTTACATACTGCTTACTATCATCCCAGCAAGTTTCCTACATATACATCTTTCTGTTTTAATTTATAACCCAATGGGTCACAGGTTTGGAACCCAGTGGGCACATACATGAAGACAATGAGATTCTATCTCTACAAACCATCAGTTGCCAATAGTTCACCAGGAAGAGAACTCAAGAGCTCGTCCTTAATCCATAACTGACTCCAAAATATGTCTTATTAACAGAATCACTATCCATGGACATCATCTAAAGCACTTGATCCGGACATCAGAATACATGTTTGTTAGGTGACATCCTTACATGACTTAGTCACTCCAGGTGTTTCAGATATACACCCTCATGCTGCTTATTCCTTCTCACATCACCTTCTCCAGCCACCACAGAGACCTAACTGCTTTCTCTCTCCCCGTTTCTCTGTGTTAACAAAACCGTAGCCGGATGAAGAACAGCACGGTGACAGTGAATATAAACTTGTAGCCTATGACCCTAGACTCATTCTGCTTTCTCTTAGGCATATAGCCATGCTTTGTATAAAGCAACCACATCTAATGTTTTACATAAAAGAAAGATGCTCATACCAATTACTGGAAGCCAAAAATGTTAGTAGACTATTGTTGGGAAAAACATTTTAAAAATTTCAAAATTGATTTCTGAAACTTTTATTAGCTTTAACAAATGTAAACTACTGTTTAAAGTACACTGTCCAACTCCCTTCCCAGTTCTCCCTGGAGTAGGAATACACAGAACTAGGAAGGAACGAACTGCTGTGAGAAGAAAGGGAATGGGAAGTTTTAACTGTTGTATGGATTCCTGCTAAATCTGTATGGACGACTTCACCTGGCTTGTGAAGGGTCTTGCTAGGCTAAATCTCTGCTTGCTGCCAATGACCCAGGAAATGAAACCTTGGAAACGTTCTCGAATGCTGTGATGGAAGATCTACAGCTACCTTCTCACTTCTCACTATGTACGCCTCATAATTGAGACACTTGCTACTTAGAGAAAATCATGGTCATTTTGGCCAATAAAATGTATTTCTGTGCTCCATTTGTGACTAGTGCAATTCCAAGTGGAAAAACAAACTCTTATGCTAGATGTGTGCTATTGCATCTAGTACACATAGACAGAAAGTAATGACCTACGGTACACAGTTTGTCCTGCCATTAAGATGCCATTAGAGGAGAATTATATAAATACACACACTCCCACAGCCACAAGCACGACTCACACCATGCATACAAGTGAGGCAGAGATAATCAATGCAGCTTAAAAATCAATACTTTGACACTGAATAGCCAATAGAAAAAAGATATTTAAAATCTGCAATGATTCAGCATGACATATGAATCAGAAAAGCAGTATCAAAGTTAATATACTTTAAATGTCCTGAAATTTGCTCCCAGAAAAACAGTGATTGGTTTATACAAAGCTCTTCTTTACCTTTTGAGTCTCTCGGTACTCTAAAGGATACTCAGTACTAGGATGATGTGTGACTCCGCCACAAACTGAGCCTGGCTGCTTCCATGAATGTAGCTCTGTAAAGGAAGAAAATACACAAAACTCACAAATAGGGGACAGTAATTGCTTCACAGCTTTCTCAGGTATGTAATCTATAAAGTCATCTACCACTTCAGTTCCTATTTGCAATTCTTTTGAATAAATTGTAGTTAATGGTGAATATATTAGGTGTTATTATAAAGTACAGAAATCAACTTGATATAAAGACGTCATCTCACAAGTATAATCTTTGCTTATTAATAACCTTACCATACACACAGTGAAGGCTCTACCAGAGTCCCTGGAAAGACACTGGACAGCATTAACTATCACACAAGTAACTTTAGGGTTTATTGTTTTAAAATGGAGTGTCAACTGGCCAAACCCCCTGGGGCTCCCGGAGACTGGACCACCAACCAAAGAACACACATGGAGGGACCCATGGTGCTGGCCACATATGCTGCAGAGGAGGGTCTTGTTGGACATCAGGGGGAGGAGAGGCCCTTGGGCCGGTGGGTGTTAGATGCCCCAGTGTAGGGGAACGCTAGGGAGGGAAGAGGGGGGTGGGTGGGTGGGGGAGAACCCTCATAGAGGCAGGGGAGGGGATTGGAATAGAGGGTTTCCAAAGTGTTAAATATTTGAAATGTATATAAAGTAAATATCCAAAAATAAAAAAAAAAATTGACCTGCAAAATGTCCAGTCATTCTTTCCCACATGACTAAGATTTGGAATAAGGAGAAAAGGCACACGTCACCAATCCCAAAGCACTCTGTTATAATCCCTTATGAAAGTTGGTGGTTTCTCCAGAGAACTTGTCTTTTTAATTTTTTTCGTTAGCATACAATACAACAGAGTCCATTATGACCCTCTCATATATATTTCGCTGGACTCTGCTCTGAGAAGCCATTCCAAATGCCCTCCCTACCTTCTCTACCCCTGTTGCTCTGGCCCCCAAATAGTTACCCGTTCTAGATAGCTGTTTAACGTCTTTGTCTAAGACTTCCACATTGAAGAAATATAGCATCTTCAACACAAATATGAATCCTCATTATTTACATCATATACTGTACATAATTGTATCATTTGAGTTCTAAATATCACCCAGTTTATTTTGTTCAATCTTATTTTGCAACAACAAACAGCAGAGTTCGGTGTGGCTAATGAGGAGCAGGCTTAACCAGGAACGATATTCCTTCCGGGTACTAGTCCTAGATAAACTATAAAATAAATTCTTTATAGAATATGAAGTATTCTATCATCAATCAAATCAACAGCTCAATTAGATGCTTCTGAAGGTCCTTCTGAAGAAACATCTGTATTTTGTCATCAGTGTTGGTTTTGGTCCTCTGTATTGTTTGGGCACACAATGTGTTGTGGGTGGAAGAATGACATCAGGGACACCTGTGCATCAGAATCCAGCTCTATGCAATCAGTTCTTTCCTTCCACATTTGCTTGGGGCCCAGGGTTCAAACGCAGGTCACCAGACATGCTCTTCATGAGCTCTTACTTGCTGAGCTAGCATGTCTCTCTCCCTCCATCCCTACCCCCTCTCTCTTCTTTCTTTCTTTCTATCTATCTATCTATCTATCTATCTATCTATCTATCTATGTTCCCGATCTAAATCATCTTTGTTTCTCCATCTCATTCTAAGTAGCACAATGACCTCATCTGCAGGTGTTGCTTGTTCAGATACATTCTCTAAGCACAGTCTCAGGAGAGACCCTCTATCAGTCACTTCCTGTTCATATACTTATTTCTAAAATCCTATCATTTATATTCATTTCTGGCTCTGTTTAATGTTCTCATATGGAGACTGGTAAAACTTTGATAAGATAATCTAACTGCTAACCATGTAGGCCTGGATCCTCACAAACATATGAAAATGGTGAAATTATTACAAGAAAAAAAAAAAACCAACAAAGCAGATAAAATAGTAAAAAGTGTAGGTGACATGTATGGCTACAGTTAAAGCAGATGGTTTTATTCTTTTATTAATTTAATCACAATAATAACATTTATATCTACAATTGTATAGCACTAGCTATTATTTATGATCTGCTCATGCTGTCTGAGGCACTTAAGAATTCCACATGAAGCATATAGAGCAACTTCAAGAGTCCTATAACATTAGTACATTGGTTTATTACAGCCATTGTATACATGAGAGATGAAGAAATCTCCAGGTTTCCACAAGCTTTGGGAATTAAACTTTGGTCTTTGTGATTCAAAACTTTGGCTTTTGTTATAGTATGCTGTTATTTGTTAAATATGTGATAAGAATGCATGATTTCCTATTTTAATCTTTTACCTAGTAAATAAAATAGTCATCTGTCATCTCCCTATGATAAAATGGAACTTAGGAATTTAATTCTTTGCTCCACATTGTACAACTAGTAATTTTCTACATGATACCAACAAAGATTAAAATATTTTTTGTAAATAACCCTTACTTGGCATTCAGATAAGTATCATTGAAACTTAAGTGAATTAAAGTCAGTATTTATGCAACTGCCTAAAATACCTGAATCTATCAGTTAAGGATAATATGCCCAAACTTATGTAACAACTGCAATTGTTTTCTGCCTATTTTAGAAACATGAAATGGAGAGAAATTCAGGCATTTTTAGGTAAGTGATTAAAACCTTTCCTGCTTGTTCTAAGGTATAGAATCCTCTCAAATAAGGCTTCTGTCAGAGTCACTGAGGCGCTCCCACCATCGAACCCTCAAATGCACCATTGAGAAGGAAGCTTCTCTCAAACTTGCTTCACTTCATCTCTTTCTAAACTGCTCCACCAGAGCACCCTCTCCTTTGTGGTGATCCTGTTACTTTCCTAGATCCTCTGCCTCAGGGTTCATGGCAATCCTTGTTATCAGTGTTCATCTGTCTCCAAACTCTGGGATGCCTCAGAGATCTGTAGGTTCAGGAATCTCTTTTGTACCAATGCATTCTCACCCAACCTAAGCACTTCAGTTAGTAAATCTGAGTGCAGGGCTCTCACATTTCCACCCCAACTAGACCACCATCTGCTCCACTTCACCAGTTGTCATTAATGGACACCAGCACCTGGCAGGCTGAAACTTACAAGGACTAGACACAACCTTTCCATACACTTTCCTTTATGCTCCAGAATGTGCAGTTTCTCTTATCTCAGAGAACAGAAAGTTGATTTATTCAGTTGTTCAGTCTAAAACCTTGAAATCGTCCTTGAGTGCTTTTTTCCCCTTCCTTTCCTCTCTCCCATGCATCCAGATGTCAGAAAATACCATGGGCTCTACTTTTAAAGTCATCCCCAATTCAGTGTTTGTTAGTACTTACAGGAAGAACTGGCAAAGGTGCCTAAGGAATAAAGGCCAAGATTTCCTGTCAGTCAAGTAGTCATCTCCTCCTGCTGAGATTATGGCAAAGCCTCCTTCATTTCCCTTGCCTCTGCCCAGTCTATTTGTCAGTCAAATTAGTCCTGTTTAAAGCAGATCAGATCCTATCACTACCCTGCTTAGAATCCTTCCATGCTTTCCAAGATGTGTGCAAGAAACATCTAACCACAGAACACACTGTCTGTTTCCAGTCACAGTACCAAAGACTTGTGCTTAATGTTATTTGTATGTACAACAAGAGTTAAAAACAAGACAAACAAAAACAAAATAACAGCACTTGTGCTTGGGCCTTAGGGCTATCAATTCCCATAATGAATGTGTAGCATCTGTGGCACCACAGAATGTTTTGAATCTGTAACTATGTACCTTGCCATAAACAAGTCAATTAAACTTAGTTATCTCAACTTTAGCAAGAGAACAGATCATTCCTTAACAGACTTCCATAAAATTAAGTGCAAGAAGGCTCCATTATGTTATTAATATAGTATCTGTCTCTCTAGCAGTGGGGAGAGAGGAGAAACGGGGGAAAGGAATCAAGGACCATGTCAAGTTTAGCCTGAACAACTCGATAAAAGAAGGTGCTGTTCCCTGAGATAAGAGAAACTGCACATTCTGGGGCATAAGGGAAAGTAGTCAGGTAGATACTACCTCTGAAGTAGCTTCTATTGTCTACAGATGTGCTTCATTATGACTGCAATTGGAATTAAACTACCACACATAATTTAAGCTTGGACTAAAGATTTCTATTTAACTGGTGCATGCACTTTCAAACTTAAAAAGAAAGAATATAAGTCATGATTTTTTTAAAGCTAACACAGTGTTCATTTACATATTTTCTCAGGTTGAACAGAGAAGTGAAAGAAGCTAATTGTAATTTATTCTGAAATGTATAGTTAATTTAGGTTTATAAAGGTAAACTTTGAATATCTTTGTAGAAAAGATATATTTCCCGGACACAGAAATTCTGGCAAAGCAATATAATATAAATGTTGTTCACTTAGTGAGTATACTGAATACTTCAAAGAACATGTAACATAAAATTAAAACAACAGTTTATACAAACCTTCCACTAAATGTACACTATCAGGGTTTATTTAAAGCCTACTCTTATTGAGAATAAAAATTCATCAGCTTTAAGTTTGCCAAGCAAAATATAAAAATACATATGGGATTATATTATTTTCTTAATCTGAAATTATCTATTCCCTCTTAGTCACAGGATCAAATGGAAAAACTGTTGTCCACTGGCTTATGTATATTATTAGAGAAATAAGAGTGGACAATGTCTTGGTGAAATTCTTTGTACCATGAACAAGTTTACTCAAGACTTCTAAATCAAGTTCATATCACATGTTTGAATAAAAGATAAGGATAACTACTGTCTTAGGAGCTTCTATAGAATCTGCTTTAGTTAAACATATTTTAGAACAAAGTGAAACACATTACCCTGAAGAAGAACCAAAAACATTGTGGAAAAAAATATTCCAGCATCTACTTCCTTTGCTAAATTCTTTACTAGAAAAAATAAATCTGTTTAAACCAGTTTCTAGGTATACGATTTTTATTTTTAAAAAACCTCTAAAATATCAAGGGCAAACAAAGCCTGGTATATACACTACATGGCTATAAAGCCTACAACTTAGGCTAAACGCAGGAGACAGTCTGAGCTAATCTGTGTTACACTATCTCAAAAACCAAACCACGGCCAAAGTCAAATGACAGAAATAGTTAGACAATGTTAGGTTTTACTCAAATAATAGTTTCTCTTATTTCAAGGTATCTTTGCACCTTCCCTTTCTCCCTTCTTCCTCTTGACTCTTTGAGATAGTGCCTCATTATCCTCAGGCAGCTAGCCTTGAACACACTTCACTACGTAGAGGAGGTGATAACTTTCAACTCCTGACCTTCGGGTTCACATCCAAGTTCTGGGATTGCAGGTTCATACTATTGTGCCTGTCTTGTTCCTTCCTTTTCTTTAAAAAAAGCTTACGCCAAAACAAGCCAAGAGCTGCTCAAACTCTAGAAAAACACTGTTGGCATTCATTCCCACCCTCTTCATAAACTGTCTAATCTCTTAGAGTTTTCAGTACAACATGACATGTCATTTCTCTCTTCATCTTGGGAGGCATCATGTAAAGTACTCCAATGAATCTCTTACCTGTTGCATTCCTGTATTTAACCTCCTCCCAACACAAGGGCAACTTAGACTTGAAATCTAGATTCAAAAGCTAAGAATATCAGCTATCTAGCATGTGATTTCAAACTCGTTTTGTCACCAGAAATTATTATGACAAAAAAAAAAAAAGCCATATGAAGAAATGGAAAAGAGAAAGTAATTATAATTTGCCAGAACATAAAAAAGTTAACAAAATATACTTCTGTATTTTCTCTGACAATAGGTCTAAGATGTCAGCTCCAGTTGCATGGATATGGAAAAATCGATTGCCTTCTGGCATTTAATCTTAAAGATATTTGAAATCCATTTTGGTTGCTCAAGAGTTTCTAGTCCGAGTACCAGAGAATAGCTCACCACACAGCCTATATAAAATGAAAGATGTTTTTCTTTGTAGATAAGAATTGATTATGTTTATAATATGCCTCAGTTTGCTCAGATTACCAAATCAAATGAACAAGCAAACAAACAAACCACTTACAGACCTGGGTGGGAGTCATACAGGCTAGAGAAAGTTCAAGATAAAGGTACCAGGGGGACTGGCATGTAAGGGGCAACACCCTTGCCCTGGTTTCAAGACAGCTACCTCCACTCTACATCACTCTTACATGAATTCCTTGATGAACTGTCAGGTGTGTGTGTGTGTGTGTGTGTGTGTGTGTGTGTGTGTGTGTATGTCCATCCTTTCTGGTCATAGAGCCACCATAAAGGTCCTTTCTTTATGACCTTCTCATCTCTACTTCCTGAAAACACAACTTCGAAATATAGCCAACTGGGGGCTGTTGTTTACATGTCAACTAACAAACTTGTGTTAAGAGAACAATTTAGAGCATGCCATCTGCTAATTCCATTTCAAGACAGCATTCCCAGTCACCATCTAGTAGAAATGTAGTTTGACACTCTGGTCCTGAAATTCTTTTGTGTGCCAAGTTATACAGAATAAAAAAAAATAATATTCTTTCTTTTTCAGTTTCTCAGAATGGATAATTTTGTTTTGTAAAGAGCTGACAGGCAAGGGACTGCACATTATTAAAAACTTTATAGGTAGCTAAGAACGCCCCACCGTGAGTTCCTGCCTCAAGCAGAACCAACTGAGCCTTTAGAAGAAGGCGTGTAAACACATTAAACAAGGGGGAAAGAGACAGGAGGGGGAGGAAGGGCTGAGGCCACCTACTGGGTGACCAAGATCACTATATCCTTCAGCCGCAACCCCTCACTGGTGTCCTGGTAACAGGCTCCCTTATCTCCTACTTGCTTCCAGTCCTACCCTGGAGCCTTCTTTGTATTCCTCATCAACTTCCCTAGGCAGGATTAGTTTTTATTGGCAGCCACACTGCACAGCAGATGAGCTGGAGATAATAAAACGGCTAGGTCAAGTCCTTCTGGGTTTGTTTAAAGAAGAGGAACAACTAGGTATTATCTACTTTCAGTGTTTCAGTTCCCTAGTGGTTGCTCATACCTTGTGCTTGAACTTTCTATGCATTTCATTAAATAATTGGCTCGAACTAAAAATGATAGAAACTATTCATGAAAACTATGATTAACTTTAATTATTTGCCACTAGAAGTACACTGTAGCTGCAAACTGTTAGTAATAACCATGAGTCTATTGTTACCTAAATGTTTAGTGGCATTTTTATTAATCTTCCAAGCAGAACTCCTTACATGACCCACAGGAATGTTTAACATTTATCTGGTTTAGGCATAACTCCCAAAGGGTTTCGAAACTGTGACATTCTACTTGATGACTTAAAAGGCTGATCACACACCTTAAGCAAGCATCTCTCATAAGAAGTCTCAGATATGTGTGCATTAATGTGACCTGAGAGACCTTCTTAAAACAAGCAAACAAACAAGCAAGCCCAAAATAAACAACAACAAATTATAGGATTTTATCCCACAGAGTAAGATCTAAGAAACATGTGGTGATGGAACAGAATATGCACTTCATTTTGTTGGGAGGACTTCTGGAATGAGAAAATATTGTAACCATGCATTTTAGAAAAGTTAGAAACTCAGAAGAAACATTTTACTAGCATGCCCTTTAACACAATGAAAGAATTGTCATTACAAATGAAGGAATTTAAGATTAATATAGAGTAATGGCTATAAATTAAATAAATCAACAGTAGGAGACTCCCTGACACTAACCAGGGAGGTAATGAAACACCATGACCAAGGAAGGAGGAAAGGGCTTATTCAGTTTACACTTCCATTTACCTTTCATCACCTCAGGAAATCAAGAAGGAACTCAAACACAGAAGGAACCTGGAGGCAGGAGCTCATGCAGAGGTAATGGAAGGGTGTTGCTTGCAGGCTTGCTCAGCCTGCTTTTTATAGAACCCGGACCAGGACCGCCTGACCAAGGGTGGCACCACCCACAAGGAGCTGGCCCTCCCCTGTCAATCACTAACTAAGAAAATACCTTACATTACAAAATGCTTTCTACAGCTGAATCTTAGGGAGTTATTTTCCCAACCGACTTTCTCTCCTCTCAGATGATACCAGTTTGTGTCAAGTTGACACAAAACTATCAAGCACAAATATCAACAAATAACATTAATGAATCTCCAAAATTTCTGATTCCAGTCATCATGTTTAGAATTCAGACGTTCTGAGGCAGTCTAAGAGACAAAGTGAAAATGACAGGGAGCCAGCAACCAATCCTACTATGGATGGAACCCACAGATAGATTAGGAGCTCTTCATACAAGACTTCATTGTCAGCTGAGCTTTTGTCCCAGGTCAGGCAGGGTCTAATTCTGGTCCCTCTACATAAATGTGCTGGCCTAAATATGAAAGTAAGGCATGTGCCTTATAACTTTACCTGAACTAAAGAATCAAACTAGCTGTACAGTACTGTGAGTAAAAGAAAAGGAAAAACCAACCACAAAGAAACCGAACTGGAGCGATTTTAGGCAGAGTGAAGCTGAAATGGCTGGAAGCCTGTCTCTCCTGAGACAGTCAATAAAGGCAGGCAGGGCTAGAAAACTTAGGGAGAACAGAAAGCACCTTGCACTGAAGGTGCTGGGGACAGCTGGAGAAAGGAGCTATCTTTGAAGATTCACTTCTCCCCTTTGAACAAAACAGAAGGTAAAACCCTGTGAAGCCTTCTGTCTACAGATGAGAGACGGTAGAAAGAAGGCATAACCAGAGTAAGAATGTTTCAAGTGCAAAGCACATGTTATTCTTTGAGTCACCTTCCAAAGAGTTTGAACAAAAACATTGTTGGCAACACTTTCCTGTATGTACAGATCTCATTTTATTCGGTAACAAAAGAAAATTTGAAATGGACCACATACTTTCATAGGATTTTCTTTCCTTACTTGTGTAATTAAAAACAAAAACAAAAACAAAAAAAACAAATAAAAATGGCTTCTTATATTCCTTTGCATTTCAATGCCTAACTAAGTAGCTATGGTGTGAAGTTCTGTGATTATGTAATCAATAATGTAAATGCTTTTATAGCTTTATCACATCAAGCATTTATGGCAAATATAATTAATTACATTTGGAGTTAATATTTATTATGGAAAACAAACAATTACAGGAATTTGTGGTTGATCCCAGGGGAACCAAGTGTCTAGAGAGCAATCTACCGCTGGACCAAATCCCTCAACTTTGCCCTCCCTTCTCTTATGCACCTGTAAATACAGATGGCTGTCATATTCTCAGGACTCACCTAACACAGCTTTCATGATTCTCTCTCTCTGGGCACAAGCATGTGAAAAATGAATAATGCTCGGGTGGTCAGGCAAGTTACTCCTTAATAGTAAATCTTTTATAGTAACTGTTAAATGGCTCATGAATCATTACTTAGATTTCTACTTCTACAAGAATATAGCAGTGAATACAATAATCATCTTCAAGAAAAATCTCATATCCGTATTAAAGGAATTGTGATTCTATACCAAGCAGCATGGTATAGACACATTCCATAACTAATATGGGATTCAGTTTCCTTATCTGTAAAATAGGGATAAAAGAATTTCTTATTCATATGACTATTACAGGACTATCCCAAGCTACTATTAAGAGTATCGGTTACTTAGGTATATAACTAAACATAGAGAAACTGAACTATTGTCCACCAGAAGCTTCACCCATTGACTAGTAGTCACAGTACTGGAAGATACTTTGCATATTACTGGAGGAGAAAAATAATCATTGATTATTACCCAATTATATATCCCGTGACTTAAAAAAAGACCTGCCTACAAGATAGATGGAGTCAATAGTAGTACAGATATATGGTAGGCACCCACTAGTTTCTGACTAGATTTAAGGGCCACTCTGAGAAGAAGCCTATACCTGACACTGCTAACATGATCAATAACCTGAGAACTGTGCTTGGAGAAAATCTAATACCATTATTCTGCTAAAGACACCAACAATTAAATGACTCTTGTTAACATACAACAGACAAGCTTCTTCTTGCAGGAAATGTTAATTAACAAAGAGATCTACAACAGGGCAATGTACAGAGTGAGATACTCTGGGACATCCAGTTCTAACTGGGATGTCATTATCATACTCCTTTTATCGAGGCTCCTCTATGAGAAGAGGGGTCAGGAAACTGGAGGAGCTAGAAATGACGGATGGCTCCCATGAAACAGCATCCTCTATATAGAATAAATAATAGCAATAACTAAATGTGAGCTCTGACTAGGAACAAGATCTGTACAGGTTAAAACCAGATAAAACCCCACCACTGAGTAGTAAAGTAGATACAAAATGATACACCTAATCAAGAAGCTCCTTGAAATTGGTGTCTGTTAAGAAAGGTAAAATCTGTTTTCTCCAAAGGAGTGTACATATCAACCACATGCCAGGGCAAGTCCCATGACCAGGAGTAGTTGACAAACACACAAAAGACATCATGGCTTTGTTTTGGTTTTAGGTATACTTTTCGTTTTGTTTTGTCTTACAAATATTTAATTTTTTCTTATTTTGTTTTTAGTTTATCTGGTGATAGTTATTGTTTCCTTATCTTCTGTTTCCTTTTGAGAGAAAGAGAAGAAAGGACTGACGTTAGGTAGGTGAGGAGTTAAAAAGGATAGGGAGCAAGTGACAGAAGGCAATGGAAAGATTATATTATATTGTATGAGAGAATTTTTAAATAAAAATATATGAAAAATACGTTTATAAAAAACATATGAAATAGAGTAACCTTTGTTGAAAATGGTACTTTTATTTACTGTACAAATTACCATCTAACATAAGGCAGGTATATTGTGAGGCACTTGTGACACAATGGGGCTAGATCATGTGTTGCTTGTCCTGGGAAAGATGGACAAACTGGAGAATATGAAATACTTCAATGTGTCTTTGGAAATAATATCAGCTCAACTGCCTACATGACTTTTGGGACCTACATTATGAAGAACAAACGAGCAATGTTGAATGACAAGGTGCTCGGGGTGTGGAAAGGACACAATTCAAGTTTAAAGAAGGTCTACATACATGGCATGGAGCATTCTCTTGGTTTCTGAGCAGATTTTAACAAAGCCATTTAGAAGGAAGCTCATACAGGGCAAATGGAGTAACAACTAGAGGAAAGCCTTAGGACAGAATATGTTTAAGGAATAAGAAGAAGATCATTATATTGGTAAAAATGTAGACGTCAGAGGACTAAAAGGCAGAGAGAGAAGATCCAATTAACAAAATTAGAACTGAAAAGGGCAACACAACAACAGACACCAAAGAAATTCACAGAATCCTAAGAATATACCTTAAAAACATTCAGGCCAACAAATTGGAAAACCTAAAAAGGAATGAATCTTTTTTTGACATATACTACCTACGAAAGTTTAATCAACATTAGATAGTCAATTTTAACAGACCTACAATCCCTACTGAAAAAGAAGCAATGATTAAAAATCTTCCAACATCAACAAAAATGACATGGCCAGATGGTTTCAGTGCATAATTCTACAAGATTTTCAAAAAGTTAACACTGAAACTCCTCAAATAATTACATAAAATACAAACTGAAGAAACATTGCTCAATTATTTTTATGAGAGATCACAGTCACACTGATACCTTAACCGTATCGAGAACAAAGAGAATTTTAAACTAATTTCCCTCACGAAAATACACTAAAACATGCTCAATAAAATACTTGTAAACCAAATACAACAACAAATAAAAATGATCATCTGCTATGATCAAGCAGAGCTCATCCCAGAGATGGTAAAACATATGTAAATCAATGCATGTAATCTACCATATAAGCACACTATATAAGACAAAAGACACACCATCTCATTCCATGCAGAAATTGCATTTTCCAACCTCAATACTCCTTTCTCACAACAGTCCTGGGGAAAGTGTGAACGCAAGGGTCAAGGGTCAACACTGTAGAAGCAACTTACTGCCAAAAGTCACCTTAAAGGGACAGGCAGCCAAAGCGATTCCACGGACACAAAGGGCGTCCACTTTCCCCATGCTTATTCAATGTAGTACCTGAAGTCTTAGCTACAGCAGGGGAATGAATGAAGGAGATCAAATACAAACAGGAAGGGAAGAAGTCAAAGTATCTGTCAGACTTAAGTGCTTCTGCCAGTAATGACCTAGTGACTTAACTCCAGTTGTGAACACTCTACATGTAATCAATCATGAAGTCATCTGGCTTATATCTGTCCATTTAAAGTGAGAGAAAGCTCCTCAAGGCAACTGATTCTGTCCCAGGGCTCAGCATATTCTGCTTGGAAAATGGGCTTTTTAGTACTTATTTTTCAATTGCTCTACTCCTAACTCAGAAAGTTCCGAGGTGACTGTGTTCAACAGTCTACTGATCAAAAGCCCTGAAAATAACATACCTCCAGCAACAGACCTTGAGAACCCAGGACAAATACCTCATAACTAAAGAGTCAATAAATTAACAGATATTAACTCAATACCTAAGAAGGACTGACTGTGCTTTAGTGAAGGAGAAAACAGTGACCCTTTTCAGAAAAAAACATGGTGTGTATCCACAGGATCACTACGCTGGTAAGGTACACAGATAATCTGTCCTTTAAGAACTAGGCTTGGCAATCTAAAGTTTATGAAACTTAGATCCAAATCTAATTGTCTCCTCCCTGACATGCAATTCACATTTTACCTCTACAAGGTTTCTTTATATCCTCACTGAGTATCCTCACTAAATATCCTATTTTCTAATTGTTTCACTAAGTTTAATCTTGATTTTAAAGCCAAAATACATTTCACCTCGTTGAGCAAAGATTCTCCAATTTGTCTCATGATATAGCATTTTTTTTGTTTGTAAAATGCTATGACACTTATTGCTTGCACTACTAAAACTCTACTTTAGTCACAGCTGATTTTACATTACAATGATGTCTGTATGAATCTTAAGCCCATATTTATCTTGGAAGAAAAATATAATTTATACAATGTGAGTTTAAATTTTTGTTTCTTTCAATATAACTTCCTTTTTTATAGGATATTTTCTTTCTTTACATTTCAAATGTTATCCCCTTTCCCGGTCCTCCCTCCCAAAACTCCCTATCCAATACCTCCTCCCACTGCTTCTGTAAGGGTGCTCCCCCATCCACCCACCCACCCACTCCTTCCTCCCTGCTCTGGCATTTCCCTATACTGGGGCATCGAGCCTTAACAGGACCAAGGGCCTCTCCTCCCATTGATGCCCAACAAGGCCATCCTCTGCTACATATGCTGCTGGTGCCATGGGTCCCTCCTCGTGTACTCTTTGGTTGGTGGTTTAGTCCCTGGGAGTTCTTGTTGGTTGATATTGTTGTTCTTCCTATGAGGTTGCAAACCCCTTCAGCTCCTTCAGTCCTTTCTCTAACTCCTCCATTGGGGACCCCGTGCTCAGTCCAATGTTTGGCCGTGAGCATCCGCCTCTGTATTTGTCAGGCTCTGGCCGAACCTCTCAGGAGACAGCTATTATAGGCTCCTGTCAGCAAGCACTTCTTGGCATCCAGTTATCTTGGTTTGGTGACTGTATATGGGATGGATCCCCAGGTGGGGCAGTCTCTGGATGGCCTTCCCTTCAGTCTCTGCTCCACACTTCGTCTCCGTATTTCCTCCCTTGAGTATTTTGTTCCCCTTTCTAAGAAGGACCGAAACAGCCACACTTTGGTCTTCCTTCTTCTTGAGCTTCATGTGGTCTGTGAATTGTATTTTAGATATTCCAAGCTTTTGGGCTAATATCCACTTATCAGTAAGTACATACTATGTGTGTTATTTTGTGACTGGGTTACCTCACTCAGGATGATATTTCCTAGTTCCATCCATTTGCCTAAGAATTTCCTGAAGTCATTGTTTTTATTAGCTGAGTAGTATTCCATTGTGTAAATGTACCACATTTTCTGTATCCATTCCTCTGTTGAAGGACATTTGTTTTTTGTTTGTTTGTTTGTTTTTTTGTAACCACTTATATACACAATACGTTTATGCAGAGTACAATATAAATATAAAATGGTTACAAAGATGAATGTATACTTAGATTAATGAAAAATAGTTTCTTTTAGGAAAAGGGTGGTGGGGCTTGCTTTATATCCAAGTGCTCAGCAAGCAACGAGAAATGAATGTCTGTGAACTGGAGTCTCCGGTTACTATGTGCTCAATAGTCAATCAAAAGTGTATTTCCACATGTATGTATAAGGCATGTTACATTAGCAGTTAGTGCTCTTGTATATTAGTATAGGAGAACAATAGCTTTCACTTAACATTTTACTGATAAGTTGAGTTTATCAATACAGTTCACTTTTAAAACCTTTTCTATACAGGCTGAAAAATTAGTTGTAAAGCTCTTACTTTTGATTCTATATAGTAGAAATATAAACTTCCTTTTGAACATGTTTTTAAAAAGATATGACTGAGTCTTAGAAAGTTGATTAAGCTGAAATTAGGAAACAGAGACAAAGATATTGTACATTTACCATTTATACTAGGAAAGAAATATGAAATACCTGTTTGGGATTAACATCAGACATTTTACGATAGCTCAAGACTCTTCACTAGTTTATTTCAGAATCATGCTTCTGTCAGCCTGGTCTTGAATTACATACAATCTAGTATCTGTATAATGTAGAAATCTAAGGTGATTAAAGACTGTATGGCTGGATAAAAACTGAGATGCTGCTATATCAATCATTCAATATGTTGTGTACAGCAACCCCAATTACAATAGATTGGTAGATTCAAACATGAAAATTCAGAACAAAGTTATTTTACATATTGCTCTATCATTATTTATATAAAGTTACATGATAGATTAATTACTCAAATATTTTTGTCTGAGGAAAGGACTAAAGAGCAATCTACAACAATGGTATCTTTTGGAGATAATTCACTTACCTAGAAAAGAGACATTATTTTAAGATATGCAATGACATTTAATATCTATGTTGCTTTTAAAGGGTCTTATATCACCAATAAGATACAGACCGAGGTAGGCAAATTCACTGTAAATTACTCCAAACAACTTCTGTAGCTCCCATGAGAAGGTAATTCCCTTCAAGATAGAGCTTCATCAGGAGAATTTTCAGCAGTCACTTATAATTGGTTAAATACATTTTAGAGAAAAAAAAAATATCCAACTGAACTTGTAAACTATTATGATAAACAGTACAAGAGTATTAATATCCTGTGTAGATCAAATTATGTGCCTACTGCAAATTTATACGTTAGCAGTCCTAAGTCCCAAGAATGTGAGCATATGACTATCAGTGGACAAAGGTATTTAAATAATTAGGTTATTATTGTGAGCCCTAATTCAACATGAGGAAGCATCCTCATACAAAGAGGATGGACAGACAGAAAGCAAAGACCATGACCAGCACAAGCAGAAGTTACATCTGTAACCTCAGAGAAGAGACGCAGAATCTAACTTTCTGATGAGATTCTAGTAAACAAATTTATGTTGTTGAAAACACTCAGTGAGTATTCCTTATCAGAATGAAAATACTCTTCTGAGTATCTTTTTTAAAAAATGAGAGGACAGTAAGCGAAAGTAAAAACCAAGGCAGGATTGAAGATCAGAAGAGGCAGAGCTAATAGCAAAGAACAGAGCAGCCTCAGAGCAGAACTCTGTCAAGTTTAAGGGCTTGCTGTTGGATCTGAAGATCTGATGAGTGTTTGCCCATCCATAAGATCAGTGAGTTTAAGAACTAGAAACGTACATCTCAACTTGAATATGGTTACTGCTGTGTCATAACAGGACGTTGGGGTTTATACGCTGTTTTCCCTAATAAGGACTAAGAGGTAAGAGCATGAAAGACATGATGACAGCAGAAGCCTAAACTTCTCCCGCATCATCTGTCAGTGTGGATGCCATGCATTACCGCCAGCATGGAGCAATGACTATGGAAGACATACCCACAGTGTATTTTCTAACATACTACAGCCATGCCCGAGGACACAGGAAATAGGTTAGTTCTAATATTACCAAAAAAACAGTTACATAATATTTTCGCTCAGAGATATGTTTATGTAAAATCAAATACATTGTTTTAGCTTTTGATAGCTAATTAACTTTATGGTATAGTATATTTCTTCTAACTTACTTATAAATGGCTCCATAATACTAAGAAGCTAAATTACTTTCATTGATGATTTACAAATTTTAAAGCTTACATTTATTTTCTGTTAATGTGAACACACAGGCACACTTACACACTTGCACATAAGACAACCGAATGTCATTGTGTGCTAACCTAAGCCTATTAAATATGCAAGCGGGAATGGGGAAAGGTGAGGAAGAATGAGAAAGAAAAAGACAGAGAAAGACAGGGCACGGGGTACATACCTGAACAGTAATAGGAAGGGCGGACACAGAGACAGTAGTTATGGAAAAAGATAGGGGAAGCCCAAGAACATCCCTGGAATCTGTCCTGTGAGAACCATGGCAGCAGCACCTTACTCAACTGCCAATGAGATTTAAGAATTGTAAAGCTAATAAGGCCCTCTTGGTTAAAAAAAAAGAAGTGGCAGTTTTACAAGCATGAAACCATCACCATAGCTGTGGGTATTTCCCTAATCCCTTCTGTCTCACTTCAGATGAGAATTTTGTCTTTCTTTCTGAGCATCTGCAATCCCCACTCCATCATTCCTCTCCAAGTGTACACTATCAACTGCCTCATTTACTTCTCCAAGCAGGTCATTTGGCAAAAGTGAAAGCTTCACAGGGCTTACATTTTTTTTAACTGCTGTTGATGGGACGTTTGAGTGAACAAACATCTGAATACATGGCTGCGCCAAACTATCATTTTCAGCATCATTAATAAAGTACACATGCATCAGGAACAACACTGAAAATTCAAATGGCGTAACTCAATTGTAACTCAAAGTACATCAAATTTGAAAATTCCCATTTAGTTAAGAAAAAGGCAATTGAAGGTATAGTTTATTTTCATTTCTTTCCATAACATTATAGAGTTTAAAGTTACATCTATCTTAGTATCCCCTGCTGTGTCCTGTACAGCTGAGGCTTATGGAGCTCAGAAGACACCCCCTGCTCTAAGAGCAAGCCACACAACTGCATGGAGATACAGTAGTCACTTGGGAGAATCTCCATGCAGCAACCCCAGCAGTTATGACTGTACTAAGGTTCTGGTTAAATAATGGTGGCAAGGCCTCAGGGGTGCCTACGTTGAAGAGCTGTCCTCAGCTTCAGGTGTAGTAGAAGGGTTTACTTCTTCCTGATGGAAAATAATCCCCAAGAAAGAAGGATGCTGTTAGCAGAGATTGCTCAAACTCCCCATGCATTTGCTGACAGCATTTCCAAGTCTAGTTTTGAAGCTACCTTTTGTTTAAAAGATGATTACTTCGTGTGATGGCTTCCTGTTGCAGGGTGCAGAGGTTGTCACTCACACAACATCAATCAATGCACACACTTCCCAATCCACTTTCCGAGTGTGCACACAGGAAGCAACACAAACTGCTCTTCCTGCCGGTCAGTCTCTAAGTTAGTAAGTGGGGACAGTGCATGTCTCAGCACACTTCCAACCCCTCTCACTATAACCCTGCCCCTTCAGCTCTCTAGTAATGCTCAAACCAAGCAAGCTTTGAGTTTGCGCATTACAACTTTGCGCAATAACAGTTTTCAACCGAAAGTTACAGGCATACTGACCCACTGACCCATTAAACCACAAACAAAGCAGACTGGTGAGGCACTAGACAACAAGAGGAACCAGAAGTAGGTTGCCCAGAAGAGTACAGGAAAAACGCATTTCAAATATTTTCTTAGCTGATATGAGAGAAGCTCTTCTATGAAATTACAGAGAAAAGAAATAAAAGGAAAATTCAAACTACCATATGGGGTTGTAACAAATAGTTTTCAACTTAATATACTACAAAAGCAAGTATGCACATACATGGGCACATGCCTGTGAACACACACACATGTGTGCGCTCTCTCTCTCTCTCTCTCTCTCTCTCTCTCACACACACACACACACACACACACACCACACTGCCAACACACAAACCTTGCTAACATAGCACTAATGAGGAAGTAAGTTCTCTACCATCTCAATGTAGGAGATGGATCATCAACTACTGTTTAATAAAAAACGTTGTAAAAGCATTTCTAAAATAAAGTCTGGTCTTGGTAATGTAGATTCCTTACCATGTATAAAATGTATATTTAAAAACAAAGCCTGAAGAATAAATCCTAAGCATAGCAAAGTCAGTCCTGTGTGGCCATGAGGACAGTCTCTTTCCTGCACTAACACCGCTGCCCCATCACATACAATGGCTCTTCTCTCATCACAAGGCCATTACCCTGAAAACCACCCTAACAACCTGAAATCCACCAACAACCTCTTGATTATCGGCAAGAACTGAGACCATCTGTGTCAACCTGACTTAGTACTTTGTTCAAGGAAATCTCTGCCAAACAAAGATAAGAGTGCACGCCAAAGAAATAGCAACAGTATTTGCTTCAGGTACTCTGTACAGAACAATTTACCAAAGAGAACAGCCCGCACACCTGGGTCGACAACTTTTTTTAAGTCTTGCCTTACAGTATCCAGGAATCACAAATTGTGTGTCACAATCTTTTCCAAATCTAAATCCACAGAAGCTGCCCACCTCTAAAGCCCACTTTATACCATTTAAGCCCAGCCTCAAAGATCTGGTAAGATTCCAGCTCTACTTCTTTTTGAAGCCGGACAAAGCCCTTCTTCCACAGGAAGTTCATGTACAGGTTTTCTGCTGACAGGGTAGGAAGCTGAACAGTGATATGTTCCTACATACTTTAACTACATGTATTTTCTTATGTATTTTTCTATAGAATATACAATTTTATATAAAAGTATTTAAGCAGTAGTCAAGTTTAAAACTTTCATAAAACAGTGTATTTAACGAATATATTCCACATGTAACATAACACATATGTGAGCTTGTAGCTCTCAGTACTCCTGTATTTATGTCATACAATCTCATTCTGAACTAGAAGCCATACGATCCTTCAGTTGAATTACTGGTTAATAGATTAAATTCTAAAGTTATGGATAAACTTCAGCATATTTTAAAACATCAAGTTTACAAAAATGCTCCATGACTAAAGCTACCGACCCTGGGATGTAGGCACTCTCCCATGATGTACCATTCACGGCACTCTTGTTCCCAGAGAGGACTTTTCTACTAGTACCAACCCTGGGTTGTAGGCACTCTCCCATGATGTATCACTCACGGCGCTCTTGTTCCCAGAGAGGACTTTTCTCCTAGTATTCTCAGGCCACATTTTGGTTTCTTATAATTGTTGAGTACGTGCAAGGATTGTAGGGATTTGAGTGCACAACTAACTAAACTGGAAACGACAGAATGGGTCCCAGAGAAAGATCAGGATGATGGGATACCATCTCACAGGAGGTGAGATGCATTTGGAAAACTCAAAGTTAGATTTTGAAAATATGACCTATTTAGCAAGAATATAAAATGCATATCTAATAACAGACAATATATGCGTGCTACATATTTTTAATGTTTCTTTTCTTGTAAAAATGATTTTTCATGTTCTCAGTAGAGGTGGCTCTGTCTAACCTTCCCTAACATTCTGGGCCCCGACAGAATTTCCTAGGATTTGATGCAGGGACTACTACTACTTTTTGCATAGTCACAAAGCAGCTCTGCTGTTTCACTGTTAAGAACTCATTCCTGTGAACACAGCTTACTTTGATACTGTACACTTCAGTGTTTATTTTGAAGTACACTGTCAGGGAATGAAGTAAAGCAGTATTTCATAGATATTTAAACATGGTATTATATATATTAGCTATATTTTGACACAGAATTCATTTAAGTCTGACCCAAGTATCTTGGCTAAATCCTAAACTTTCAAAATTAACAGAGTTTTAGTATATATAACAACTATGTAAAAAGCTAGAAATATTTATAAATAATAATCTTCACATTCTATGTAGTCAATGTTCTAGTAGTAAGTAAAATATAGTATATGTAATTCCATTATTTTCTCAGATTATTCTAAAAAGAATTTAAAAAAAAATCAAATAAACCAAGAAAGCCAAGTTCAGGATAATTTATGAATGCAGAGGAGGAAAACCATCATACTGTAAACATAGGAAAAAGAATAAAACATATGAACTCTATCCTGGCTAGTTATTTGAATGAACTTTCTTAGCACATTCTGACATTTAACAAGTTTGTAGAGCATCCTAAGGAGAATTACAACAGTGAAGAACATTCTCGCTCTATAGTCAAGATATTTTCCCCTCATTAGTGGACATGTTTATGAAACAAGGTATATGATTAAAAAAAGAATTACAGCAAACAAGAGAATGCCAATCAAAATAGATTATATTCACTGGCATACAAATGACTTTCTTTGAAAAGTTATAGATGACCTATGTCAGAAAAAGGGGGCTCTGGAAATGGAGAAAGGATTGCCATTGCAAACCACAGTACATAATAAGAAACTAGTATCTGTTTACTGTGAATTAAGCTCACACCACGTCTCAGACTCACTGTTTTCTCTCCATCACAGTCTGTATTACTCAGTAACCTGAACATAAACGACTGGTAATGGTTTGATGATATTTGAAGGAAGAAAGGAATGGGAGGTAGAATTACAGAAGCTTAGAGAAATCCATTGATACAAGAATGTGTTCAGTATGACTTATGCAAAGAAATGTGACATTTCCCCAACACATACCGATCTCAGCCCCATCACAGCATTATTTTGAAAATTGAAATATTTATAAACTAAAGCCTAATCTAGACTATGGTGTAATGCCAAATGGCACAGTCTTCATGTTACTTTATAGAAAGCATACAAATATGTTAGTTGTGATAACATATGTGACATACGATATGGGGCTAACGTTTACAGAAGTCTTTAGTCGTATGAAAATGCAAACTGTTTTAAGGCAATAAGGTAGTGGTATATACAGAAGTAGCAGATAACTGAACTCAAGGAGACAGGGTCTGAATGCTTATTCCTTTAGACTTCACGACTATTACGGACTGTCACCATGGCATCGTACAAGGTAAGTCTTCACAGAATCATCTCAATCAGTAATGTTTATAAGATCTTATTTTGACTTTTAGAGGTATGCATTAAAATGATCTCCCAGATTTTAATTCCTATGCTTATTAGTGACTTATATTTAATGTAATTACTCAGTCTTCCCGGGTGAGAATAATCTATACTTTTAAGGACAACTGGATTCTATTTCGGACATTCATTTTTCCAAACCATGAAATAATTTTCCATAATTGGAAAAATTTAAACAGTGTGAAGAAGTTAATGAAGAATTCAACATTTAATCTGTGGAAAAGATGATTCCTTTCTCATTTGACTTTCATGCAAAATCAAATTTATTTTAGTTTGTCAGAGAATATTTAGTTCTATTAAAGTTTGACATATTAAGATATATTCTCATTTTGTGGTTCTATAACAAGTGTATTCATTTTCAGGTTTTTCATTTAGAGAGAGAGAGGGAAAGGGGCGGAGTGTGTGTGATTGTGTGTGTGTGTGTGTATGTGTGTATGTGTGACTGTGTAAGTGTGTGTGTGTGTGTGTGTGTGTGTGAGTAGGCTGTGGTTAGCATGTATGTTCTCTGGAAACAAACTCTTGTCTGAAGACCTACTTGTAAGTAGCATTAGCCACTGAGCAATCTTGCCATCTGTCAAGGTTTTAATTAGTAAACTCTTATTTTCCTGGTAAGTTACAGGCCTGGAACTATTATGAATTTCTTTGTGCAAAGTTAAAACATCGGTTTGTCTATAAGTTATTAATGTCTGTCATACAGAGTGCCTTGTTAGGAGGTAAGGGTATTGACTACATGGCCCCTTCTAATGACTGTGAATGTGGTACATAGGAACCCTGGAAAGGAAGCGGTTTACACTGCTTACCGTCTTGACATGACACACAGCTAGAGTTTAGGCCGAGAGTGCATAGTTGAGGATGACAATGAGAATACGTAAGAGGTGGAGAGACAGAGCAAAGCGTGCCAATAGTAACAGAGCAATTTGACAAAGCCAGCTAGGCAGGCAATGCTATCAGAAGCAACAGGGACTATAGGGAAATACATGCAGGCATCAGACAGATCCAGGGCCACTAATACAGAACCACACACCCTTCCCCTCTGCCCAGAGGCATCAGACAGATCCAGGGTCACTAATACAGAACCACACACCCTTCCTCTCTGTCCAGTGATACTGAGACAAAACTTCAAACAATCCTACTGCTAACAGCATAGTGAGAAGCAAGGTTCTAGAGATGAGACTTTCTGCTGACCCACAGCACACTTCACATTCCTTTCTAGTGTATAGGGCCCACAATAGAGCTGTACCAAACACTGCATGGAAAAATAAAAGATGAATCCAGCATAGGACAGAAACCCTAGTGTAAGTTTTCTGTCCACCTTTTCTATATTAATTTTATTTCACTTTCTGGCTTTGTTAGTTTTTTTTTTGATTTTTGTTTAAATGTAAACATAAGGTCAATATCCTTGTTGTAGATAGTAATGAACAGCATTTGTAAACATTTTGAAAAAAATCACAATACTTTAAGTACATACAATTTCCAACTTATAACTGGACATTAGATTACACTAAGACCCTCAAAGGTCATGAGAGTCAAGTCTCAGGGATGACCGCCAGGCATATAAAAATGTAAGTGCACAGTGGGTCACTGATGCCGACTGCAGCCTCAATCAGCAGCAATGTCACTTTACAATGACTGCTTCTCATGTGTAAAACATGTGGACCGAACACTAAGAACAGACATAACTCTTGTAAAGCAGTGATAAGCCCTGATTATGTACAACCCAAACCCACCAATCCTAGGCAAGAACTGACATCTAAATCTTAAACAGAATGATCTATTTGTTTTGAGTGGAAGTAATAACCTAAGCTTAACCTTTAGTTTACGTTATGCATTTTTCTTTGGGATGATTATTTCTCAACGGAAGGCATTTCCCACATGTAACCATGAGTTGTACAGTTTCCCTTCACTACACAGAAATGATTGCTTTTGTGATGACTTTCATGCTGAGAAGAGATCATTAGTGCTTGACTTGTGTGACTACATAGCATCTTAATAGTGAGAAACAAACTCCCAAATCGACCACAGTCTCTCCTCCTGAAGTACTAATTCTCATACATTCCTCATACCCATGTACACTGAAATACAATTTTGCTAACATTTTCAGCTTCTTTTAAGTGTTATTTCACAACATGTGAAAATGTGAACAAGAACGCTGTATTAAAGATATAGCATTTATGCATAAAGCATTGAAAATGAAATAAAACACTCAAAACATTACAGAATGTTATTTTGTCCAGTCTTTTTAGTTCAGTTAAAATCTTACATGATTAAATACAGAGTAAGAAGTTCAGAGCTGACATGTCATCTATCAATTACATGCATTTTCTTTACATTACATCCTATAATAGTATTGATATATGTGTATTTCCAGTGATAAATAACTCCATACATTTAGAGACTTAAAAAGATAAAATCCCTAATAATAGCACATGACTAGTTCTGGATAATGACAGCAACAGCAGCATCCCTTTAGCTAAATTCTGCTCAGTAGGTCTATGCTGGTTTTTAAAAAGTCAACCATCAGACTTGCTCAGGCCTACAGGAGAGCCTTTCTCATTTTCAGTCACTGTGTGGGATAGATAATTCCCAATCTGTGGCTACAGTTTGTTTTATCGGACACTTAGCAGCAGCCTGGCCTTAAGTTATCTGACATGGGAGTTGTCACTGCAGTTATAGCAGCCACAAATATACCTCATCATTCTACAAACCACGCTAGGCTGCATGGCTTGAGTTCTACAGTTTAAGCATCTTTTCATGAATTGCTATCTGGCAGGACAGGGAAGTCTGATGTGGAATAGAATGTACAGCCCTCCACAAGTAGCTGCAAAGTTTCATAAATGTGGAAATGTTACATCTAAATAATATTCATCTAACAGTTCACTTTCCAAAGATTCTACTTGTGGAAAATCTAACAGTGAGCATTCAGTGTATGATTGCAAAATCACTTAGTGGTGCTACATGGAAACACTGGCTGAGTATGCTGGGGATCAGAAGCCCAGTATGAGGCCGTAGTGAGCAGAGCAAGCTTACTGTTCTGTCACTGATCCAACAGCCTGTGAAGACATGAAGAACATGAGCTATGCTAAGATATTGTAAGCTACGGCATGTGAAGTCCAAGCATTCTGATGGAATAAGAGATGGACATACACTGGTGAAAAACACCAACTGGATTCTGAGACACTTGTGTGCACAAAACTGAGCGAAGCACCTATACCCATTCCAATTAAAGTTTTGGAAAGTTTTAAATTTAATTTTTACAATACTTCTTAGGATTTACTAAAGTAAGTTCATTTATGAAAACTTTAATGTGGAAAAACTGTAGCAGGTATCGTAAACCACGTATTTTTAAACATTTACATAAAGCTTCTATTTTTAAAGGAAATGATTTTCTTTCCTTCTCATATATTTTACACAAACACACACACAGAGACACACACACGCACACACAGTATACACACACACTATACACACACAACACACTCTACACATACACAGGCACACACAGAATACACACACAACACACACACATACACACTGAGATGTATTCTCACCAGTGTTAACACTGTATGTGTCCTGTAGATTAAACAGGTAGGCAGGCAGAAGCCACCTGATGACTCACTGTATGTCCTCTGCCCTGCATGGGAGCAGCTGCTCTTTTGAGGACTAACATACAGATTAGACTTGGACATCAATAATGAAATCTGACAACTGAAACATTTACTTGTCTGGTTTCACTTTACATTACAGAGATGTGTCTCTACTGTTGCGTAGAAGCAGCTTCATTGTATATGCCTCACTGTCCCATCCTACAACCTCCTTACGTATTCTGCTGGTGGACAGTTCAGTGGATGTTAGCAAGAGGTACTAAGCGTGAAGCTATTATTATTGTACATTCCAGCTGCAAGTCATACACATATGTGCCCTAACCCTATGGCTTAAGAACCCAGGATCATGGAGGATAAGCGTGATCCATATTGTTACCTAATCGTAACCTTTAAGACACATCAAACAGTTTACATCCCAGCTGCTGAAAATCCTGAGTGCTATCAATATTGCTGATTTGGGTGAAAGGATGTTAGCACCTAGTCATAGAGTTTCTAGTGATATCTGAGGCAGCTAAGACTGAACTCGAGTCAGGCAGTGGTGACGCACGTCTTTAATCCCAGCACTTGGGAGGTAGTGGCAGGTGGATTACTGAGTCCGAGGCCAGCCTGGTCTACAGAGCGAGTTCCAGGACAGCCAGGGCTACACAGAGAAACCCTGTCTCAAAAAAACAAGAAAAAAAAAAACCCAAAAAACCAAAAAAAACAAAAACAAAAACAAAAAAAAAAAAAAGACTGAACTCACTTCATGTTCTAATGGCTGAGAACGTTTATAGAAGAACCATAAGGTGCCTTCTTAGACTATGGTCTGTGTAGCACAAGAATGACTGACCAATGAAACTAGTCCCAGGATGGGTCGTTCCTGTCCATGTACTGACCACATGACTCTTGGGCATTTGGAGATTATCATGCAATGTGAAAATCTAGGACACTAAGATAAAGGAACCCATAAAGCACCTAGCATTACCTCAACTAGATGGAAGACACTGGGATACTTCAGAAGACCAGAAGGCTGACAGAAACACAGACATTACACTGTGTTCCTGAGGTTCCAGATGAGAGCAAGGCCTCCATCAGGACTGGACTACAGGCCAAAGTGCTACATTTTGTCAGTCTATCTACAAAATTGAGTGAGGATGAATTTTAAAGAAATAGACTAATGGTCTTACACTGCTCAGGCTTTGGAATGGTTACTTAAAAAGTAAGAAAAACTGCAAGCAAAAAGTGGAGCAGAAAAATGCAAATACATAGAATTTGATTAGAAAGCACTGAATTTAATATCATGGGTAAAAAAATTTTGATCTGGGAAAAACACCTGTAATCTTTATAGCAACATCAATAATGAGAAACAGTGCCGTCTGCAATAGGGCAGGAAGAAAAGCACCGTGAGGGTAAACTCTACTCACCGAAAAAGGCAGAGCATAAAATGAAAATCCCACTTAAAGGACTTCCCCTCATAAGAAAACCCAGCAGGCTTGCCCTTCATCAGGGCTCCCCAGCCAAGGATTCTCCAAGTCAGGCTGCACAAGCACAGAGAGTATTCAAACCAGAGTACAGGCAACTCTAGATATGCATCCGTATAGAAACTGAAGTTGGTGTGGTCCATGTGTGTTAGTTTTGCCTGTATGTACAGGAAAGTATTTACAGTCTGGAGGTTTTGCATCAAGACTTCTAAGAAAAGCTCACAGAACTAGACAATGTGTAGTAACATCTTATCGCAGGAGTTCTTAGTACATCAATGAATGACATTGTGAGAGTAGCAGCCTCATTCAAGTTCAGATGATGGCATCAAGCAGAGACTTGATGTCAGTCAGCTGGGTTTCAGGTGGTCCTATCCTCCCATTGCTCCCTTTGGAATGGGAGAATTTACTCTGAGACATTCCTTTTTGTTTAATTTGGCTGTGGCACACATCTAAGGGACGTCTGTTCTTGGGATGTCTAAATAGTCTAAGAAGTTAAGACACTAAGGACTCTTGAATTATTTTGTATTTAGAGATGGTCATAAGGCTGAATATTACAGTTGGATGTCTTCCATAGATTCATGTTTGAACATTTGTTCCCCACTTAGTGGTATTCTTCTAAGAAGCTATAACATTTTAACATGTGGTGGTCGCGGAGGGATTAGGTCACAAGGACCTTTGAGATGTCTCACCGCCCCTCCCTGCTTTGTAGCCCACTTTCTCTGCTTCCCTGTCTGCAACTGTGTAAACAGCTTTCACCTCATGTTCCTGTTCTCACAAACTGAAATATCCTCCAACTGTGAGCAAATGCAAACCTTTCATCTTGGGCTGTTCTTGCCAAGTGTACTGGTTACAGCAACACAACAGTATCTATTACTAACTAAAGACTGAAGTATCTACATATGAGGAGTGAGAGTGAGCACCATCTAAAGTATTCCAATAACTAACCAAAGGAACAGGGTGGGTACACTGTGATAACCAGGAGAAGTCTACTGACCTAAATGAAAATAAAGCGCGCCTTCAAATATTTTCAATATTCTAAAGGCAATCTTAAACTGTCAGGGGGAAGTGGCTAGGCTCATGTATTACAGTACTTCCTTCCCACCAAAAGAAAATGGAATCCAATCGGCCACATCATGTGACTTTGGGAGCTATGACTAATGTAAATTCCGCTCCTTATTTAATGATACATACCTTCTACAATATTTTCAAATCCACTCTTTTAGTTTTTTTTAACACTCTTAATATGATGTTACAATTCTTGACAATATTGTAATTAACTTCTCAAGGTTAAACATAGGGACATTAGGTATAATGTATTCAAATTTTTTCTCATGGTTTATTTCATACTGTTGTCACAGTAACTTACAAACTTGTAAAAATATCATAAGTGCATGTGTGCTTTCAGTAGTGGGCACAATTATAGGAAGTCAGTAACAAAAAGTTCCTTACCCTAAAGTAATACATATTATGTTTATGTCATGTGAGCATATGTGTTTATACATGTGTGGATATATGAGACATAAGTAGTAAATGAAAAGATGCTTATAATATCGATGGGCAGAAAATAAACTTACCACTTGTCCATTGTGTGGGTTCTTATGAGCATATGGAGGTCCACGGATATGATTCCACATCTGGCCAGACGTCATAGCAAAGACTATACACTGAAAACCAGGGTACAATATTTCAATACATAAGCCAGGGAATGCCAGAATAATGCATATTTTAAAAATAACGCTCACCATTAAACTACCATTTAAAAATCATGTATCAGCTCCTGTGATTTTTTTTAAAAAAAAAAAAAAAAATCCAGTTCCTATAGGCTCCTGGGCAATTACTCCTTCTCTCTGCATCTTTAAGTCCATAGCTATGAAAATGACTAACTCCCCAAGAGATACAGCGATGCCTAAATAACACAACATTACGATAAGCACCCGAAAGTGACAATCTGACAGCACTTGCCAACCTGGGCCAGTCCAGAGAATGGCTAAGACATGAGATAGAGATACAAAAAAAAGAGATCCTTCTTTATAGACTTCATTTGCACACTCATTACAACAATGCAAAGGTTAGGTTCTCAGCTTACCGCATCTGTATGCATCCAGTAGTCCTTAGCTGCATTCAGCAAAGTGCCTCACTACAAATCCAGAAGATCAGGAGAAAGGAAGGGAACTATATACTCAAGAAGAACTCCTAGGGATTATTTTTGTGCCTGTTGCCTCAATATGAGAAAAATGTATTTGGAAAAAAATCTCAATGATAACAAAGCATAACAAATGGGGGTGGTAATGATCTGTAACAAGAAGTTACAGATCAGTCACAATAACCCACGGGTATGTGAGTTCCCTTGAAGCATTACTTTTAAGGCCATAAACTTGAAAACACCTCTAGAATAAAATGTGTGCCCCCACTCATACTCAGTACTCTTTAGGCCCTGCAATTTTTCAAATTACTCTTCTTTTTAGCTCTCTGGCTCTGGTAATTATCTGTCTCCATGAGGGTTAAAAATAGCAATAAACAACCATCTAAACATGTGGTTTTGCTTGTTTTTTGTTTTGTTTATTATAAAGAAAACACAAAGAAGAGCAGGATAGGGTATACCTTTGGAGAATATAAAAACTCAGAGGACTAAGTTGTATTATGGTTATTTTGGTTTTGTTTGTTTTAATTAACTTTATTCACTTTACAACACAATATCAGCCAGTCCGCTCTTCCTAGTACCCCCTCATCTAAATCCTCCCCCCATTCCTCTGAGAAGGGTCGCCTCCCTCTGGGTGTCACCCCCCCATCCCCCATCCCTCCATCCTCCACATCAAGTTGCTGCAGCAGGACTAGGCACATCCTCTCCCACTGAGACCAGTCAAGTCTGTCCATTTAGCTGTGTGGGATGGGATCCACAGGTAGGCAGTCAGGTAGCAGGTTCAGGGACAGCCTCTGCTGCCTTTGTTTGGGAGACCTGCATGAAGACCAAGTTGCCTATCTGCCACATATGTGCAGGGGCCTAGGTCCAGTCCCTGTTGGCTTTTGGTTAGTAGTTCAGTCTGTAGGAGACCGCAGGGGTCCAGGTTAGTTAACTCTGATTGGTGGTCTTCCTGTGGAGTCTCTTTCCTCTTTGTGTCCCTCAATCTTTTTCAAAACTCTTCCTTAAGATTCCCGAGCCCCATCTACTGTTTGGATGTGAATCTCTGCATCTCTTCCCATTGGCTGTTGGGTGGAGCCTCTCATAGGACAGTTATGCTAGTTAGGTTCCTGTCTGCAAGCACAATGGAGTATCATTAATAGTGCTAGGGACTGGTTCTTGGCCACCGGATGGGCCTAAATTTGAGGCAGTCATTGGATGGCCATTCCTTCAGATTCTGTTCTTACTCCCTGTACATCTTGTAGGCAGGACACATTTTGGGTAGAAGGCTTTGTGGGTAGGTTTCTGTCTTTATCCTTGCACTGGGAGTCCTGCATGGCGACAGGAAGCGGCCACTTCAGGATCCATAGTCTTCACTGCTAGAAATCTCAGCTAGAGTAGTCCTCTTAAAACCTCTGTGGCCTCTCCTGATCCAGGTCTCTAGCACCTCCTAGAAATTGTCTCCCCCCTCCCCCAGCCAATCTGCCTTCTCTTCCCTGCTCTCCCTACATATGACCCCCTCTCCCCCCTCGCCTGCTACCATCCCCACCTCTTCTTCCACCCAGTTCTCTATTTCCATCGACCCCAATATCTATTTTGTTTTTCCTTCTGAGAAAGATTCAACCATCCTCTCTTGTTGTCTCCTTGTTATTTGGCTTCTTTGGGTCCGTTGATTACAGCATGGGTAGCCTGTACTTTATGACTAAAATCCATGTATAAATGAGTACATTCCATGTATGTCTTTTGGGGCTGGGTTACCTCACTCAAGGATATTTTCTAGTTCCATCCATTTGCCTGTGAAATTCATGATATCCTTGCTTTTAATGACTGAGTAGTATTCGACTGTGTAGATGTACCACATTTTCTGTATCCATTCTTCAGTTGAGAGACATCTAAGTTGTTTTCAGTTTTTGGCTATTACCAATAAAGCTGCTATGACTATAAACATAGTTGAGCAAGTGTCATTGTGGTATGGTGTAGTACGGTGTAGCTTCTTTTGAGTATACGCCCAGGAATGGTATGCTAGCTCTTAAGGTAGAACTATTCCGAATCTTCTGAGAAACCACCAAATTGATTTCCAGAGTGACTGTACAAGTCTGCCCTACCAAGAGAGGAATGTTTCCCTTCCTCCACCCCCATGCCAGCATGTGCTCTCTTATGAGATTTTAATCTTAGCTATTTTGATGAGCGTGAGGTGGAATCTGAGACTAGTTTTGATTTGTATTTCCCTGATGACGAAGGACATTGATCAATCTTTAAGTGCTTTTCGGCCACTTGAGATTCCTCCATTGAGAATTCTATTTAGCTCTGTACCCCATTTTTCAATTGGGTTATTTGGATTATCAGGTCTAACTTTTTGAGTTCTTTATATATTTTGGATAATAGCCCTCTTTTGGATGTAGGGTTAGTGAAGATCTTTTCCCAGTCTGTAGGTTCTTTTGTCCTGATGACAGTGTCTTTTGACTTATAGAAGCTTTTCAGTTTCATGAGGTCCCATTTATGAATTCTTGACCTTAGTGCTGAGCCATTGGAGTTCTGTTCAGGAAGTTGAGTTCAAGCCTGTTCCCCACCTTCGTGTATCTGACAAACACACTATTTTAGAAATTGAAGTCATAGTGGCCTCCAAACATTATAGTTGGGGGGAAATCAACTATAAAACAATCTGACAAGCATCAACCTAAGGGAGGAAGGTATTTACCTGGGACATCCGTATCACCTCCTCCAAGTCTCACAAAACATCATAGTAGAGAGGCGAGAAAGAATACAAGAGCTAAAGAATAGTAAGGGGAATGCTGTGCAAAGCTGTTTTCCAGATATGATATGGTGTTGTACCAATGGACTTAACAGCACAGCTACATGCACAAGGACTAGACATACTGGGCCAATCAACATTCTATCATAGAACTGTAGAAAGGAAAATATTTTTATACTCCAGATAGCCACACATTACAAAAGGGAAGACTTTGTAATGACGTTGAAAAAAACACAGAGAACAGATGGAGTGCTAGTATTGTATAAGCAAGAAAGGAAACAATCTAGCACTTAAGTGAGAGGTGTTAGCCTCAGATAGGAATAGAAACTGTCAGTGACTACACTAGCCCAAACACATGGATTACCTATCAAACATGGAGCTAAAGGGTAGTCCGGGAATCTCCATCCAATAAAAACAAATCTTCATTGGTAATTTTAACAGAAATAAATAATCAACGTCAAATGTACATTTAAGTGCCATATCAGCCCTTCTTGTGGCATGTGAATTTCTCTCAACGATACAAATACGGAAATTTTCCTAGGATTTCCATGTTATAGAAGTTAGTCAATATTACAAAATGTTTATATTCAGAATTACATCTAAATTATGATACTGAGACCAAGATTACATCTGAGACATATTAATATAGTAATAGATTAAATGCAAGCATGTTTTGCTAGTACTCAAGTGAAAATGACCAAGTTATCTTAAACACAGATATCAAAATTAAGCAACAACATAATCTATGGTAAGTTTTGCAAATTTCCTTTAGCTAATTTTTTATTCAAGAGTCCAAAAGCTGGAGAAATGTACATAAAGAAACCCTAAGGAAAGGATTCTCTGCAGGACTTATTGAGGCATGCTTACAGAAACCCAGGGCTCACACAGGTGTGGCCAGTTTGACAAGACACAAGAACATTCTTAATTAACACTGTCTTCTAAAATGTCAAACACGCCAAACTTAGTCCAGCCATTTTTAAGCATGACGCATTTGTCTTTCATAATACATGCTAAAAATATTTTATCATTTCAATATACTCCTTAATTTGGATAACTCAATTTTTGCCATTAATGTAATTGGAACTTTTATTAAATATATTCAGAAAATGCACAATTCATAAGGAGACATCTATGAACCATCACAATGAATAAATGTCCTCTTGTAAATGAGAAAAATATAGAACAGTATTATTTTAAGACAAGAGCCTTCTGTGTTACTCCCTGATAGTTGCCAAGACAGCCTCCCAAGAGAGGACATTTTCTTGAAACTGCTGCAGTAAATATTAGTGCACACCCTCTTTTACATAGGCAATGAAGCTGTTCTCAAGAGCAAGAAGTAAATGCACATGCCTGAGAAGCAGCAATGCTAAGCATCCTCTTAAATACTCGGGGCTAAATGTGTATCCTTGGGTACCTGCTTGAGGCCTCCTAGTGTCACGGAACAATTTAGCTTGCCAGTGCACTAGAGATTATGCAAGTTGACTGCATTTGCCTATGTTTAGTGAAATTTAGACATTAGTGACAGTGCCCAATTTTTTTCTCTTCTTTTAATATTTGCCTTACTGTTACTGTCTTGTTGTTCTTTATACTTGTGGATCAGGTACTTTGTTAAGTATAGAGACCAAGTAAGCCTTAGCAAATGGGTGGTTTTCCTTTTATTGTCTTAGTATTACTTAGCAAACAGAAGCTTTTAATGTTAATATAGCTCATTTATTTCTTCAAGTACCGTTACTTCGTCTTCTGCTCTAAGCTATTCTTGTCTAACAATGAATACCTAGTCATTCTTTTGAAAGTATTATATTCTCAATTAGTGATAATTCATTTGCTTTCTTGTATATGGTAGAAGGTAAAAGACAAATTCATGGGTTTTTCAGCCTACTGCATTGGATATCTGTCTCCCAATACATGACTTTATAACCATAAACCTGTTTACCTTGCTGTAAAATGAACATCACAAACTCTTACTCAGGATTTGCAGTGAATGCTGGTTTTGTAAGCATAAATTTCAATCAGTCTAGCTTCTCTTTCATGCTTATTCTATTCTCGGCCCTTTGCATTCATATAGTAGCACCTCTTTTGTCAACTGTCATAAAATTTTCCTGAATTTTCTCCCAGTGAAAGCGCATACTCATACAGTGTGGAGTAATCCAGTCTGTGATAATATACCTTTGCTTAAGTCTCCTTCTTTAAAACAATTTCTTTAAACGTCATGTGGCGGCTGTCAGCTTATGTACCTTTTACTGGACTGACAGGAGTGTTTCTGATGGTATGACAATAAATAGTTTCTCCAAAACTTCCTTTTCTTTTATAGAGGTATTTAAATATGTTTATATTTTAATGTATGCATATTGACTATATGAACCTTGTTGAATTACTCAATAGCGCTATTTTTTTTCATTCATATCTCTTCTCTTCTCCGTTTATTTTTTACATTCAGAGCCCACATGAAATCTATCTTTATTCATGAGGACTGATTTATTATTTTCCTATTTTTAAATGTTGGTGTCATAACTAACAATCAGTTGTTTTGTTTCAGAAAGCTTAGAAAATTTCTATTCTTATTCATAAAAATATAAGAATATTTCTTCTTAATTGTTTGGGAGAATTAGTCAACTATTTTTATTTATTTATTTATTTTTAATTTGAGGGATTAAGAATGTACTCAATAGCATAGGATGCAGCCATTCTCTCTACTGGTGCCTTGATTTGGTATACTGAATTTATTCAAGCTTCTTTGTAATTGCTAATTTCATTGTTGAAATGCAATCCCTTAATCTGACAAGGTATCTAGTGAGTCATGGCTACATTATGACCTTGAGAAAGCTCACCTAAGCCTCTGCACAGAGACTGGATCCCCAAATTGGAATTGTCATGTCACAATATTGAAAAGGAGTCTACCTTTCTTACAGGGCTTTAAAATTATTCTACCCTTGGCAAATGTGTTAAGGCAAGTTTCTGCCAAATTCTTTTTCTGTTTCTCTGTAGAGCCAGATACTTCAGTATTTCAACTTTCATAAATTTGTAAGCATTGGATTGCGACCAAAGTGAAGCTAAAGCAGACACACTGTAAATGGCAACAATAAAAGTCACTTAGGGAATGCTGCCCACAGAACTCAAGGAGCTGCTTCAAAGATGACTCCAGTAGGAAGGATCCACTGGGATGGTTCCTCCAGCAGTACCTTTAGTCTTCAAAGAGTTCCATCTTGGAAAATGAAGGTCTGAGCATGTTATCATATGCATAGTTCCCTGACCTTCCTAACTATACAGGGGAGGTTCTGAAAGCCAGGCTCACGTCCCAGTTTTATCCTAGCTTTTCATTGTCTCACCGTAAGATTCCTGAAAGTTCTGAGCTTTGTCAGGGTCATAATGTAGCCGTGGCTCAATACACACCTTGTTAGATTAAAGGATTGCACTTCAACAATGAAATTGGCAATTATAAAGAAACTTGAATAAATTCAGTATACCAAATCAAGGCACCAATAGAGAGAATGGCTGCATTCTATGCTATTGAATACATTCTTAAACCTCAAATTAAAAAAAAAAAAAGTTGGCTAATTCTCACAAACAATTAAGATATATTCTTATATCAAACTCTCTTGATAGTCAATAAATACATGAATAAAAGAAAAGAAAGGTAAACACATTGAAACCCACAACTATTATTCTAAACCTGATCTAAATAAAGTAGTAAAGTCAAGAAGAAAAAATTAAAATGCACTAACTTCTTAACATGAGTCCCTCATGGCACAATACTAGTAAAAATAACTGCTTCTTTTTTTTTTTTTTCAGTATTTTCAAGCCTTTTAATTAAACATATACTTCTAGCTCTGTATTTGTGGGTTTCCCATGTAAATTCCGCTTACCAGAGATCAGAAACGTTTTAAGAATTTAACTACTCTGAAATATATAGACATGTTTTCCATGTTTTTTGTCCCAAAGTGGTAAAATGTGATGAGAATGTATATGTGTACATAGTACTTAGTAATCTACAAAACTACTGTAATAAAAGCTATATGCTAAAGTATAACATTTTACTCAAGGACATGAGCACTTACAGATTATTCTATTTAGATGAGTCCTGGAACCAATTTCCCACAGGTACAAAAGAATGTAAATATTCAGAAAAAGATATTATTTTAAGCATATGCAATTTTAATATTATTTATCTAACTCCCATGGAATCCTATCTGCCATCCCGGCCAAGGAATCAGGAAGGCTATCTTACCTCTCCCTCTTCTCTACCAATTCCAGTCCTTAAATCCTAAGCCCAGTTTTGTAGCAGACCACCTGCTGTGGCTTCTCATTCCTCTCTGCCCTGATTTCCAGAGATTTACACAAATCATGGTGCCACACCTAGCTTTCTTCTCTTCTAGGTCATCCCCATTCTTCAGTGCCAGCTGCCAATACCTAGAAACACTTTCTGTCTGGGACTAAACATGCCCAACCTGGAAGAATCACAAAAGCACTCTCTACCAGGCAGTACAGTCAGTTACACACACTCCTAAGAACTAAAAGGGGAAACAGAAACCAAGGACAAAACAACCACCCAACAAACACAAGGCCAGATAGCAATACCTAGGACTGGACTACAATCACACCAAATACAGATGCATATACACCAGTGTACAGACGTATTCAACAACAGCCAGGACAATATATTCCTAAATGAAATTAGAAAAGTAGAAACTTCAATAAGAACCTCAGAGGCAAGCTTCGCCAACAAAGTTCAAGATCTGGAAAAGAGAATACTAAGCATTGAAGAAAAGATAGAAGAAACTGATACTTCAGTTTAAAAAAAAAAAAAGTTTTAAAAAAAAAATCCAGGCACAAAACAACCAGAAAATCTGGAAAACTCCAAAAAGACTGTATGGGAATAGGAATACTGAGGAGAAGAAACCCAGGTCAAAATAATTTCCTCAAAATCGTGGGAGAAATTTTCCCTAACCTAAAGAATGAGGTCCCTATAAAGGTACATGAAGCATACAGAATACCAAATAACAGGACAAGAAAAGAAATTCCCCTGCACATAATGATCAAAACAGGTAACTTTCTCCTTAGTTAAGAAAATTAAGAAGTCTTTTTAAAAAAAGAGTATATTCCAAAGATATAAACTTATTCTAGAGTACTGTCAGAATTTGTGGCTTTCCCTGTTTTGGGGGACTGTCAGCCTCTATTAGTCCACCAGGGCCAAGGGAGCAGAGATGACAGAAGAGTTCATGAGCCCTGTGAGTAGGTAAGGTGAATGATCACATCGGAACCAGCTTTGGGGAATCATACCAACTTTACTTGGGGTGATCTAAGGCTTGCATAATTTGGTGGACTGGGGACAGGCACTTTCAGGATGAGCAAAGGTCATTGGGTGGAGGTTTAGGGCAGCGAATGCCTCATTAGCATTTCATAATTTTATGTGCCAGCTGATTTTGTACCTAAAGGAGAAAAGAAGTTGATCCTGTAATCTAACTAAGGCCAAGTGACATTCCTCACCTAGAAATGTGTGTGTGTGTGTGTGTGTGTGTGTGTGTGTGTGTGTGTGTACGGGGGGTGAGGTAAATTCCCCAGATAAGGTCATAGAAGGAGAAGCCCTGCCAAAGAAGGGAGTATCCTATATTGCTCTGAGCTCAGAGGCTATCAGGTCAATGGTAGACTTTGGCCTTAATTAGCAGAGTTTTCCCACAAGAATTCTCCACAAATATTCATTAAATTGCATATAAAAACTACCTATTTAAAAAAACAGGCATACCTATCTTCTAAAGAATCAGATGCCAGATGAAGGAAGTGTTTAGGGATATCCTTAAATGCTTACTTCCCTGGAAAAATTATCATCAACAATTTGTTTCCCAGGTGGAAAGGTGAACAACCAAAGGCAGAGATAGCATTATATTAGTCAAAAGTTAAATGCTGTTTTAAAATACATATTTGAGGGCTACTTTCCACCTTTCTGTGAAAGTCATCCAATAACTTTAAATGTTTGTTCCAACAAATCATGTGTTTCCTTTCCTGAATGGGAAAATTGTCTGAAAATCTGTACTTATCTCCAGCCTTTAGGCTTCTCATAAGATCTAAGTAATTAAACTGATACAATTTCTTTGAGGCAGGAGAAACATTAGGGTGTGGGAACCATCTACTAGTGTAGCTCATCAGCAGAAACAGGCAGAAGGAGCTACTGCCCCACTGTGATTTACTGCGATAACAAGGCTGGCTTATTAGACTTTCATGATGTCTTATCTTCCATGGTTTTACTTCTCAGATCCTTGGGATGTTTTCTTTTGTGCTTGAAATGAATGTTACTATTCACCATACTAATATTGTCTAGGTTAAAATGACAGGAATCTCTGAGAAGGTAGAGGGTCATGGAGCTCTGCAGCAGGAGCTGCATACTACACTGTTTTTACCCACTGCAGTATTTTGAGCACTACTGCATTTTGAAAATTACAACATTTACATTTGTCCTATGTTCCTTAAAGGGAAGCACTCGTACACTTCAGGAATGTACTCAGCCATACCACTTTAACAGCATCATAAATTACACAATTAATCCCCTAAGGGAAAAGGAAAAAGGAGTTAAATGAGAATTAATCAGTGACCTGTACTCTGTTCTCTAGACCACTGTTGCTTTTTATGAACTCGGAATATTTAAGAATCATTGTTCCTGCTCAAGATGCCCAAAAGCCAGTAAAGTTTACCTGTATCACCTCTGAAACGTCAGAAAGCTATGAGATATGTAATTATAAATATCTCCAGAGTCATTTCCTCTGCTAGGAAACTAAAATCTTTCTGACTAGCCCATGCATAAACCACTATGAATAACTTTCTCCTTTTTTGCAATATATACAGTATTCTTATGCTAGTTGTGAATCAAAAGCAATAAAGTATAGTAGTAAACATAATTGCTACCCTTATAAGATAGTTTGTCTAGAGGTAAGGGCTTATAACACTAAGTAATTCACTGAAAAGTATGTTTTCAAATGAATCATCCATAAAACATACACCTAGTAGTTTCTAGTCTTATTCCTTAGTAGAAAACAGTACAGAGCAGGAGGCTGAGGAGCTGGCCTAGAGAGCAAATTGCTTAATTCAGAAGCATGAGTACCTTTGTTCTATTCCCTGATGCCATGGAAGAAGGTTCAGTGTCTTTAATTCTAGCACTGAGGAAAGAGAGCCATGAATATCTGCACATGTCTAGTTGAATTACTAAAGTGGGAATAGTAGTGTCTGCAGTGATTATTTTACTCAGTTAAGACTAAGTTATGTGGCTTAACTTGCTGGACAAGTCTAGCTGAATTACTGAGCTTCACAATTAACAAAAGATCTTGTGTCAAAAAGTTGGGGGTGGGTGGGGCGTGAACCAAAGAGCATGCAGGGTCTGCCTTCTACACATCTATAGCAGATGTGCAGGTTGGTCTTCATGTGGGTCCCCTAGCAACTGGAGCAGGGGCTGTCTCAGACTCTGTTGCCTGCCATTGGATTCTTTCCCCTAGCTGGACTTACTGCTCCGGTCTCAGTGGGAGAGGGTGCCCTTAGTCCTGATGAGACTTAATGTCCCAGGGTGGGTGGGTGGGTACCCAAGGAGGAGTGTCCTCCTCTGAGGAGAAGGGAGGCAGTGATTAGGCAGAGTTTGTGAGAGTGGGAGGAGGGGGAGAGGACAGGATCTTTAACAAATAAATTAGTGGAAAAACTGGGTGGGTGTAAAGAAAACAGAAGATACACAATGTCATCTTCTCATCTCCATGGACACCCCTATAAACATATCCACATAAATACATACACACAGACAACACATATATGCATGGAAAAGGAAATTCCATAGGGACAAATATCTATAAACACTTTTTTGTATAATTCCTTTTGCATTATTAATACACTCTTGTATCAATGAGTTCATCAGTGCTTCAAAAACTCTTCTTTTGCTAGGCAATCAGAGGCCTTTTAAATAAAATTTCTCCAAATCAGATACTAATATTTCTGCCCAAATTGAAATTGAAGTCTTGCTTCCAAAGGGGAGGGGGGAGATGTTTACCTAAAACAGATAAATATTTTGGAACTGGATAAACAAAACAGCATTTGGATAGCATCTTAACTGCTGAAGAAGTCTCCAATATGGGTCAAGAGAAGCCCGAAGTGAAGAACCCATATTTAGACATGAAGAATAAGGCTGGCGCGAGTCAGGATGACAGGACCAGTTGGAGAAGACAGACAACCGTGAGTAAGGTACAGAGCTGATGGCATGACTGCTGCTTAAACGACTTCACTTCTATCAGTTACCAACAGAGAAATGACACCAAGATTGTAATCTATATGTTAAAGAAAAGAGATACAAAAAGCATCTAATTTATTTTTTAAAAGTTATCATCCAAGCAGAGCTGTAAATGCACTGTCTGAAAACATGCCTTTAACTGGCATCTAAAAGGCTGCCACTGGGGAGTGGTTCACCTGCCAAGATTGTCCCATCAGGTATGTGTTTGGGAATGCTAGAATATATTCTATTTAAGGTTTCAAAATAAAACACAGTAACAAAACTATGCATGATGCAATAGATAAAACACGAAATTGATCTGGTGCTATATTTAAAACACATCCAACAAATGGTTTTCTATGCATCTTTGCTACCATAGTGGGTTCCTGTGTTCAGGGGGCTACACCCAACATAAAACAATCCTTGAACTTAGAGACACAGAGCTAAGTGACTTCAGAATACAGGCAAGTAGGTTCAAAGTTTCCATCTGTGTAAACTGAAGCAAGTTGACTTTAACTTATTCTTTATTTTCTTGCTTATAAAATAATAAGCTTCTTTGTATGGTTACTGTAAGGCACACAGATAAAATAAATACAATAAAGAGTAATATTATCATTACTGCCTTCTGATATGCTACTTGGGGAGTCTTCTTGGGTGTGAGAACTCACAGAAGAAAAGTGACCAGTATTTTTTCTTTTACGGTGAGGCAGTGGAACAATCTGATATATTCTTTAAATACTATGACTTTTAAAATTCCAACTATGAAGAAAAACCTGTATTTTCAAAAATTAATTTGGGTAGATTCACTGAAATAAGTAACCCAAGATCTGGCCGAGACAAACCCTCCCTTCCTTTTTGACATGACTCAGTCTCAGTTTACCCACTGTTTATTACTTCAATTACATTAACTTAATACAGAGAAATATAGCTTTCTTAAATAAGTGCTACCGTCTTTACTCTTAAAAGGATGAATTCAAGTGCATAATTAGTCATTATTGAAATGGCACAGATGTTTTGCATGGATAACTAAACTCTGCATGTTCCTACAGAAGACAACACTGCTCTCGAGAGGTTGCTGTATAGTCTTTCTCCCAGTATGCACTGTGGTGCCTGGTCTTTCAGTCTGTCCTATGGTGCTTGTTGCCTAGTCTGTCAGTCTGTCCTATGGTGTCTGTTGTCTGGTCT
>JADRCH010000102.1:3754834-3832865 GCA_019843965.1 Rhynchomys soricoides
TGGTCTGTCAGTCTATCCTATGGTGCCTGTTGCCTGATCTGTCAGTCGTCCTAAGGTGCCTGTTGCCTGGTCTGTCAGTCTGTCCTGTGATGCCTTAGTCTGTCTGCTTCCAGTCTGCCCTATCAATTGCAAATCAGTTCTGAAGATCCCTAACTACTTGGTGAGATTAAAAAGTAAGGTATGAAGGGTGTAGAGAGCTACTGGACGTAGGCAAAGTGAGGATTTGATGTATTATTATGCCAATTATGCATACATCACACATGTCTGTTTTTAATATGCTAACCATAACTATTTCCCATATCTTGTTGAATTAACCTTTTACAGTATTTTATTTTAATTGGACAAATTAATCGATTTCACCATGATATTTCCATATATACATACTTTGATATATGCACACTTCCTGCTAACCTTTTCCTCTTCTGAGATACTTACATTATTTATTACCATATACTCTTCCTATAATGGAGCTTATTTTTAATTTTGTATCTAAATTGTGCCATATAGCAGAAACCTATGAGCACACTGCCGAAGTGTACTATTGTCAGTTCGCCACAAACTGTCTTAAAGTTTCAAATGACACCTATATTACCAGGAAATCATGCTAATGATGAATTTCCTCTTCCTCTATAATTTTTACTAATATTTTTATTGCACATGATTAATTTCATGAATTAAATAATGAGCAGTAAAACAAAATAAAGCATGATTTTTAACCTTCACTACAAAGATATGTACTATGAAGTTTGATAGATAAGCACTCCTAATTAACAATGTTCACACCAACTCATAAGTTATGATGAATTACTATTATGTGGTGTCTAATCATACTCACGATTACAATCTTATTTCTCCTTTAAATAATCAGTGTGATGCTTTACAATTTGCAAAACCCCTTGTTAACCTTTCCTATAACACACTGCTTCCCATTTTATGCTTTTTATTTTAAAAATATGGTGCTAATTTACAGTATTTCCCATAGGATTTCTGTTTTCACATTCCGAAGTACAGTTTGTAGCATGCCCAAACACCTACCTCTACATTTAATCTTCTCTAAAAATCCCATATTCTCATGAGTATTTTTGAAAGCTACAGAATTTTTATTATCCACAGAATGACTGCCATAAATTCTATAAACTATGGCACATATCTCTATTTTCTTTCTCTGATGTAAACAATACTTTATACTCATTTAAGACAATATATGTGCATATATTGTTAAGTATTTTGTTCACATCCTCTTTGTATGATGCCTATTTAAATGAAGTCTTCTTTTTCTTTAACTACCTATTAGTTTATTCTGAGACAGGAGTAAATTTTCAAGTTTGGTAGCCATTTTTTATTTTTAAAGAAATCTGCTGTTTTATTAAAATTAAAAACCTAAATATGGACAGATGTAGTATAGTAGTAGTGAAAGCCTGTAATTCCAGCACTCTGGAGGCAGAGACAAGTGGATCTATAAGTTCAAGGCCAGCCTGGTCTGCAGCATGAGGTTTTTCTTTGGTTGTTTGTTTTGTTTTGTTTTTTTGTAAACCTAGTCATTCTTAAGAATAGCTGCACCAATTTTGACTTTACCAACAATACGAAGGAGTTCTCTTTCCTCCACAGTTCTGCCCTTGACAACAGGCATTGTAACAGAGAGGATAGTAGAGCATTAGCAATACTGAGTAATGATTGCTACGAGCAGTGGCATTTTTATACCCTCTTTGGAAAATCCCTGCCGGCTGATTAACCTTCTACTCACTCATTCCATAAGGTTGCGTTGATTGGTTTTCACTGGATGGGCATAAGTCTAGCGTAATCATTATAATCTGTTTGTTTTGCTGACTGTGCATCAAGGTACAAATCCAACTCTCCTTGTTCAGATTAATGCCATCAGCTTTCGTGCCTACACTTGCTTCCATTAGTTTTATATGTACAGGGTTACACTAAAATATTAAAACATTTTGAGTATTAATGTATGGTATCAAAAATAATCTAATTTCATTTATTTTTATTATGTGTATGGATATTTTGCCTACACTACTACAACTCCAGTTCCAGGCCGTTGTAAATTGTGGTACAGTTGCTAGAAATTGAACCAGGTTCCTCTGGAAGACCAGTCAGGGCTCTCAACCACTGAGCTATCTCTCTGGCCCCTCATGTCATTATGTTACATGCTGATGTACACTTTCCCAACACCACTGTTGGAAAGACTATCTTTTCTCTCCCGTGTATTTTTGGCATGCTTCCTGACCATCGGTTAACTTCGTAGATGCAGAATTACGTCGAAGTTTACTACTCCTTCCCATTCCTCTGTTCACTTGTTTTCACGTTAACAGCTTACTCTCTTAAATGTTACAGCTTTGAAAATTTTAAATCAGTGAGAGCAATACCTACAGATTTGCTCTTTTATTCATTATTGTGAACAAAATTTAAATGTATATAAATTGTAAATGTGTATAAAAATTTAAATGTACTATTCCATTTCTATGAAAAGCACGGTGCCACTGGGATTTCAACAAGGGCTAATTACACTAAACCTCGACATTGCTCTGTGTCTTATCATTTTAACAACGTAACTTCCTCCTTTTCTTTTTGCCTTTTATATTATTTTCTTACCGACTTTATTTTTAGTGTATAAAGTTTATGTTTCTTTGATTATTTTTACTTTAAAATATTTTATTCATTTTGATTCTACTGTGAGATTATCTTAATTCCTCTTCTGGATAATTTATGAAGTGTATGTATAGAGTTGTTAAGAATTTTTGGAAATATTTTATTAATTCTTTAAATCACTGATTTTTGAAAGTTAAATCTGTATTCTATAGTTGCAACTATTGACTAAGATTTTGTTTTTGTTGTTTTGTTTTGCTTTGTTTTGTTGGTTTTGGTGTCTTTAGTTTTTTGTGTTTGAAAGCCATCTGCAACCAGAAACAACTTTACTTCTTTATGTTGTTAGTTGGTTTGTTTAAATATCGTCTATCTCCTGCCTAACTGCTCTGGTTATCTAATGCAATGCTGACAGCAGATGGCAGGTGTCAGCATCTCTGTCCTGGTACTGACCTCAGCAGAGCTATTGGCTTTTCACTACTGAGTATAAGTTTTTTGTTTCAAATTTGTTTGTTCGTTTTAATTTTTAAAACAGAAAAAAAAAAGTAGTAGCATTGATTTTCTTCATGTTTGGAAAAATTCAGAGAAGCTATTTGTTCTTGGCCTTGTCTTGTTTCTTTCTTTCTTTTCTTTTTCTTTCTTTCTTTTGGGGGGTGGGGGTGGGGTTGGCGGAAAGGGAGTTCTAGATTACTGGCATCAATCTACTTTCTCATTACTGGTGTATCCAGATTTTCTATTTCTTCCTGGTTTAGCTTTGATAGTTTCTATGTGTCCAGAAACATAAGCATTTCCTCTAGGTCATCTACCTTTCCAATGTGTTCACAGTGGTTACTTACAATCCTTTCTATTACGGTACAGACCATGATGCATGCTCCTTAGTGCGCATTTTCTCACTGTTATTTTATCCGAAACACTTTTTTTTAACTGCACATGTAACATTTTATTTTTATTTTTTAAGTTTTACTATTATTTTGTAATGATCCCTGTGCTATGTCTGCCACCTATCTCTCATGTCTTGTTGAAATCTGATAACTCTAGCTTTATTCCATCCTTCTTGTCCTTACAGCAGGCTCTATGTTGTTCATCTGAAAGCTCTAGCTTTCTCAGGACCTGCTGCAGGCTTGCTCTTGAAAGGGCTCTGGCATGCTGCACAAGCGTGGCTATGCTCACTGACTTTTGAAGCTAGAACACAAGGACGCTGTTCTCCCTTCCATTCTCTCCAACCCTTTAGGTTAGTGCTTTTCACATCTGCATCTCCCTTTGAATTTCTTTGATCACTAATTGCTAAGGAGTATTTTGATTTCTATATATTTATAAATTTTCTATTTTCGTGTTGCTGATTGCTGGTTTTATACCAGTGTGGTTAGAAAACATATGATTTCAATATTATTAAATTTGTTTAGACTTAATTGTCCTAACATATACTCTATCTGGGAGAAAGGCTTCTGTGTGTCTGAAAATAATCTACATTGTGCTGCTATTGGGAAGAACTCCCTGTTTATGTCTCTGAGGCTCTTTTGTTCTACGGTGCTCTTCACATCAGATATTTCCTTAACAGTCTTCAGTCTGGTTGACTTCTGCACTGTGAGAGCAGAGAGCTGAAGTCCCCCAAAGCTGGCTGTCTATTTCTCCCTTTACTTCCACTAATATTTCTTTTGTGTACTTGGATCCTCCCATGCTATGCACATAGGTTGAAGCATACTAATGAATTAACTCCACTTTATTATATATTATGCATCTTTCTTTTGGGTTTTATACTGACAGTATAGCCACTCTTCTCTCATTTGACTACCACTGGCATATAGAACCTTTAAAGTCTTTTACTTTCAGGCCACATGCATCTTTAAAGCCAAAGGCATAGACTGTTCATCTGCATTTAATCATTTCATAATAGTAACGTATCCAATTACTTTCTTTACGTCTTAAATTCCATCTGCCTTCCAGCCATCTTAGCCTTTTCTGTTTAATATTTGAAGATTTTGGCTCCAAGACAACCTCATGTGTTCATCTTTCAAGGCTGGCGTAAGTAATTAGGAGGCTCACAGCAGAGGAGAGAGGTAGGCTGCCTTTCCCATGCCGTGCATGTGTGCAGTTAGTCCACCGCTGCCTTTCCCATGCCGTGCATGTGTGCAGTTAGTCCACCGCTGCCTTTCCCATGCCGTGCATGTGTGCAGTGAGTCCACTGCTGCCTTTCCCATGCTGTGCATGTGTGCAGTTAGTCCACTGCTGCCTTTCCCATGCTGTGCATGTGTGCAGTTAGTCCACCATAGTTTTCTAGAGGGAGGTGTAACCAAGGATTCAAGGACGCCAATACTAAGGCATGCATGCCTGTAAGAATAGCAGAATTCTCATTCAACTCAGGCTCCTCAGACAATGCATTTATCATTTCCATGGATACATTATCAGGAGACCTCACTGAGCAGACCACCTAAATCCCAAAATGCAGTTGTATTTTGTAGAGTTCTCTCAGCTGTGTGTCACATGACCTTTGCCCAGTGCTGTTCTGTGGAGAGAAACATCCTGGAACAGGATCTGCCTTCTTCATCATGGCATTCACAGCTTCAGTAAGAGAGGAAAAGCTGCTGCTCACAGTTCTGTTACCTGTCTTAATTGATCTGACACTTGGAAATTCAACAAATTAGCAAGTGAAAATCTTCCTAACTGGGCAGGATGCTTCTCATAAAGAGTAAAACACATCTTTGAGACATTCTTGGTAGTGCTACCGAAATTATGGAATTACTCTGAGGGTCTCATGAGCACTTCAGAAACTGGTCATAGGGACTTGAGTCACACTTCCCTAGCAACGTTAGCAGGCTGAGTAGTGTTTGTGGATTGTGTATAAAAAACTTTAGGTCTGTCTTTCCCTTTAGCGCCACATTCCTAGTCAAGTTTCATAATAGGTTATATGAGACACCTTAAAAATGAACTCTGAAAATGGTGGAAAGAATAAGTTCCTCTCATAGTCCTCCAGCCACAGGGTCAAACATAGCCGCTACACCCAATGACCACAGGCCTTTAGGCATCCCGATTTGAACACACACCTACAATTTCAATGGAAGAAAAACGCAAAACTCTTGATAAAAGACCCAAGAAAATTTAGTAATGTGATCAATTCCCTTTCAAATGAAAGATGTAATCCTGACAAACTCAGTAAGAGATGCTCTATGGGGTGAGCTATTATGGACTTCACCTTCAGAACATCCTAACTCAGAACATCTAAGACAGCAACAGCAAAGGCTGGGAAAGTTCCACTTCTGTATTATCTGGAAGATACTTAAGTTTGGCTTCATGATGTAGTGGTGGTGAGTCAGGTAGATTTCAAAAATTCCTCCTTCTAATATAGCCTGCTGAAAATGTGGCATAAGGCACTCACCAAAGTCTTGTACAGAAAGTGTGCTATGGTTCCAGCCAGCACTGGGTATGTATGGGGAAGGTGGCTGAGTGAATGGCCTGCTTCAAAGTGCTAGATACTTTCCTACAGAAACAGACTCTGACAGGAACTCTGGGTCCTGTCTTCAGTCTACAAGCTAGCTAGATGTTCTAGCTGCCTGTAGCTCTTCACTGGTTTATGGACATTCCTTCTGAAGGGAAATGGAGAAGTAGATGGGGAGGGAGGAGGGGGATGAAGGAGGTGGGGGAGGAGAGGGAGAGAGGGAAAACTGGTCAGGATGCAATATATTACAGAATAATTTAATTTAATGAACTAAAAAAAGAAGATCTCTAGTTAGAGGTAAAGCCAGCTAGCTACAAAGCCAGCTAGCTACTTCCACTGCCTCTGCTGCTCTGTCAATTCAGGAATCCAGAAGTTGTGATGCAAAGGAGGAGAAGCACAGGAAAAAGCAGCTTTGAAAGCAAGCTGAGCTGTCTGAGACGCCCTGGACTCTTAGCTTTTCTGATTTCCTTATCCCTGCTCCTTCTCATCCACACTAAATTCAATCCCACAAATAAAAACTTACCAACTACAACCACAAAAGTTCTGCTAACTACAAACGGTTTTCAATGTCAGTACTCCTTTATGGTCAGTCTATGGACATTTTCTTAGTAGAATCTTATACTCTTTTGAGCTTTTACACTTAATGTTGTCCTGAAGGCATGAATCCTATCTTATGTAAAAGCAGGCGGTCCACTGCTAAGCACAAGGCTTTTGTTTTCTTACCACCAAGTAGCTTTATATGTAAATGTGTGTCCCTTACCACATGCTTTCCAAATATTTTCATTTGGTCTATGTATGATAAATTACACCCAGGGCATTTTCTGAAAAGTAGAGTGTTTTAGCTTTAATAAAGAATAATTCATCCCTTTCATTTACATATTCATTCTGCTTTTGCTACAATAACTTTCTGTGATTTTCTAGGAGTGGCATTTAAGCTCTTGTACATCATTCCATAAGCCACTGAATACATTTCATAGACTTGACTTTGGTTGGTTGACTTATTAATTGTACTTAGGTATTTCCCAGCATTACCTGGGTGAGCCTGTACTTCTCATGCTTATTACTTAGCACCTGTGTTCAACAGTGAATTGAGCATGTACATGTGCAGATCGTTTGGGTCCCCAGCATTCTGTTCCAATGATGTAGGTATCAAGCCAAAGGCTAACTCCATACCATTCTAATTACAATAGCTCTAGAGTTAGTAAAATCAGGTCAGATAAGGCCTTTGATTTTCTTTTCTTAAAAAACTACCTCAATATTCCAAAGCCTTAGGTTTTCTATATGAACTTTAGAGCCAGCATCTGGGTTTCTTCTTTAAAAAAACCATGCAGGCATACAACTGTTATGTAAATATGGAAGAGGTGTGATGCATAATGGTAAAGCTTATGTGCCTGAATACATACACGCCTCCATGTAGTCAGTCTCTTTAAATGCACGTGTATAGCATAGGAGCCTTCAAAGTGTTCTCCCTGTGTCAGCATCCAGGCCAGCTTGCTACTGCATTATTAGATACAGCCTGGTAATTGTGCTTCTTCACTACATGGTAAGGTTGTCTGCATGCAATGCAGTAAGTACACTGGCATGGCTGACTTAAGTTTCTCGTTATCTGTATGCTACGTGGCTTTCTCCCTGTGTTCTTTTCCTATCTGCTTCTGTTCAAATGACATAATTAGCTTCCACTTTCTCTTGATTTGGATTTCTACCTATAGCCCTGTGTTATTTTTTTTCAGTTGTTCTTCTGAATATTACAACATGTTTTAAAACTAATCCTCATTAATAAAATTGTGATACTGAACCATTATGACATAGTGCCAAGCCAAGACCAAGACCTTTATATGCTATTACTATGATCTGCAGATATACATATATGCAGTAAGCCAGACAATCCATTAATCCAGTGTTACCAATTTTGCTTTCTTATCTTACATTTCAGATTAATTGATAAATAAAAATGAATAATAATAATAATGTATTAGGATATATTTTTTACTTTCTAGTAATAGTTTAAGATCTATTAACTATTCTGTTAATCTATGTTACTTGTGTAACATAGATTTTGTGCCTCTACTTATAACGTATATTTTTAAGGGGGAGAGTTTTTTTCTAAAGACTTGTTTATGTATTTACGGATGAGTGATTTGTCTACATATACATCTGCACTCCACAAGAGGGCATCACCACTGGACGAGAGAAACAGGTGGTTGTGAATTACAGATGGTTTTGAGCCACCACATGGGTGCTGGGAATTGAACTTAGGACCTCTGGAGAGCAGCCAGTGCTACTTAACCACTGAGCCATCTCTTCGTATCTGTAATCTATAACACTAATATTTTGATTAATTCAGGTATTAAATGCTAATCATGTCATTTTTGAAAGTATTTTATGTTTCATTTCACTTCTGCTAATTCTCAATCTTTCTCACTTACTCCTTTGAGGGACACAGTGTCAGGGTACGTGGAGGTCTGAGGACAACTTGGAGTTGGCATTCTCCTTCTACAGTGTGGGCTCTAAAGACTGAATTCAAGTGGACTGTCTCAGCAGAAAGAGCCTTTACTCACTGCAACACCGTACTGGTCCCTTTATTTTTAGCCACAGACAAAAACCCAACTCTGTAAAACATAAGAACATGTTCTCTGAATTGGTCTTAATATCATTCGAAGTGATCTCCCAAAGCCACTTTCTAACATCAGTTTTAGTCACTTTGCACGTGTCTTGAACGCCTTCCTGTGCTTCCCGTCCTGCCCTGGCACTGAGACAACAGTTCTTTTTTTTTTTCTTTTTCTCTGTACAATCATGTCTCCTTTCACTGGCCATAAAAATTTCAGCATTCCATTCACTCTTCATGGCAGCCCTCCCTGCTGGTCTCTATAACAGCATGTACAAGTCAGTACTGTATGTGTGTGGTAGCCAGTTTGTACCCCCACAACTGGTTGATTACAGAAAGGCCTATGTCTTGTTTATACATAACAAGTATGACAGGCACACAGTGGATATATTCAGGGAGAAACAAACTGAATGAGTATACACCAAAATCTCTCCAGCTCACAAATTAGTCCAAACTGCTAATTCTTATTGATTCATTACCATATGTACAGATATGGTCAAGATACATTTCTTTAATATTTGGAATGTGCCACATACTAGAGTCATTGCATTTTAATAGTGAAAATGAGAAGAAATCATACACATAGCTTAAGCTGAATGGTAAGTTTAATCTATTTTACTTATAAAAATGACATCTCATTTTGGTGATCTGGCTCACTTTGTTATTATAAAATCCAGCTATACAAGGAACAGAGGTAGCAGGATATGTGATAACATACCAGAGATACCATGGCCCAACCAGTCTTGTTATAGATAAACTCCAAGTTGTTCCTCCTTAGATAAAGCAAGCCGCCAACCAGTGACACTAAGAGGGCCAATGCAATGGTGCCTGAGTAGTTGGGTGGCCGGAAAACTCGAATCTGCAAAGGACATAATGTAATTAAAAGAGTGAAAAATAAATATTAATACTTTTCTTTTAATCATAGTCTAGTCATTACTACCTTTAATTAACTAATTTATAGTTTTCCCTGAGAACTACATACAATGAGTATATTTGAATCATATTTACTCCCAGCTCCTCCCTTTAATGCCTCCCAGATCTGCCCCCAACTTCCTGACCTCTATGTGTTGCTATCCTCAATGACCTGTTAACTCTCTTCTGTGCTGTCCATATACGCCTGGGCTGGGCCAGCCACTGACTCATAGCTGACCTAGAGCTCTCCTATCTTTAACACAAAGATGTCAGGGAACTGACAGTCTGCTCTTCACATCCAGCTTTGACACTACCTTTATTGAGCTCTTGATGAATGAAAACACATGCTCTGAACATCTGGGCTGTACAGAAAGACTCTGTTCCTTTTCTTCATATACTCAAGTCTATGCAATGCTACACATGAACTCTTTCAGAGATAACACAGAAGTTCCATGTTTAACTGAAGAATAGGGAGGCTGTTTTCAAAGTGCCAGTACCCCAGGGGTACAGTAATGTCCAAGTTATTCTACATCACTACAATCACTAATTGTCAACATACTGGCTTTAGACATCCTACTGGGTATGAAGTATTCTCTCATTTTTGTTTGGACTGAGGTTTGCCTGCAATGTAATAATGAAAAGCATTTCTAGTGTACTTATTGGCCATATGGATATTTTCTTTAAAGAAATGTCTATTCGTATTAATTTTTAATTGAGATTTGGTATTCTATTGAGTTTATATGTCACTGATATACCTAGATATGTGTGTAGGTCTTCAGAAAACATGATCTGCATGTTCTACTTTCTGGGTGTCAACTCACATCTGTATAATTGTACTTTAATCTTTAAAAGCCATTATTTACAAAGAGATAACGTTGGCACAAATGCCTGATTTATAAATTTCAGATTTTGGTTCTGGTAAAATTTTCTGTAAAAAGGAACCAGGATACTCTGAAGAAATGGTTAACTGAATGTTAGGTTAAGTACAGAGCAAAGAGAAGAACCTAGAGAAAATTAATGTACCAGAAAATAAGAGTATACTTTGAGAATAATTATGGAGCCATGTCCTGGGGACCAAGAGCCTGGAGGAAAAAAGAGGGGGGTGCTCATATAGTCCAATCTCAGGCCATTTTAGCACTCAGCTAATTAACAATAGCAATAAATTAGAAACAGGCATGACATGTCGGGGGTGGGGGAGGTTCTAGAGGCAAGAGGCACTTACTCCATGCCTGCCCTCTTCAAAATAAAATCAAAATAAACAAGCAAAAGCCAACAAAACAAACAACATTAGAAGAGGAAGAGAGAGAGAGAGAAGAAGGGAAAGAGTGGGGGGAAGGGAGGGATGGACGGAAGGAGAGGGAGAGGGAGAGGGAGAGGGAGAGGGAGAGGAGTTTATAAGAGCCCAATGAGGCAAGAAGAGAGTATCAAGGCCACTGGACCTGAGTTGGCTGTCTGACATGGGTACTAAAAAGTGAATTATAGACTAGAGACCTCAGGGACTAAGAGCCTGCCATAATCCCCACTGGAAAGACTCCATCCAGCAGCTGATGGAAGCAGATGCAGAGACCCACAGCCAAACATTAGGTGGAGCTCAGTGGATCAGACAGAAGAGGGAGAGGAAAGAACACTGGAGCCAGAAGGGTCACAGGACACTATATGACAACCCCAAGAATCAACAAATCTGGAATCCTAAGGCTTACTGAGACTGAACAATCAGGGAGCCTGCATGGACCTAATCGAGGCCCGCTGTATATATGTTAGAGTTGTAGGGCTTGGTCTTGTGGGATTCCTAACAGAAGGAGCAGGAGCTGTTTCTGAGGCTTTTGTCTGCTTCTGAGACCCCTGTCTTCCTACTGGGTTCCCTCATCCAGCCTTATATAAGGGGCTGTGTACCCAGTCTTATTGCAATTTGATAGGCCATGTTTGGCTGATCTCCCTCGAGGCCTGTTCACTTCTGGAGGGAAACAGAGGAGGAGTGAAAGGAGGAGGGAGGCTAATCTGAGGTTAAAATGTAATATATGAGAGAACAATTTAAAATAAAAAGAAATGAACTCTAGTCCTCTGTGAGAACAGTAAGGGCTCTTATCCTCCAGCCCCTCTCAGATACAAATCTTAGCAGTTTTTGTAATGAACTAATTACCCTGACTGACAGTAACTGCCACTGCACTTGTTAAACTGTGAGTTTTGCTGGATAATACTTTGGTATAATCCTTGATGTTTCCACCAACTAGATCATACATTGTTGGTACATTACATAGGGAAATGTTTTTAAAGAACAAATTTAGGAAGCAATTTATTTTCATCAAAGTATCATTAAAACCATGATACAGGTGATGAAATCATGTATTACCATGAGACAACCATTTTGTTTCAGAAAAATGTGTGTATATCTTTTACTAAAAATTCAGTGTTTATGAATAGTAACTTTTAAAATAACTACTTATAGTTTTGTACTATATAACTATATATAGTTATATAAGCTTACATATATTATAAACAGTTTTTATAGTTTATCATAAAAGTATGTAAATAATTTAAAACACCCATAAGCCCTCCACAAACAAGTCAGTACTTACCATAATTTTGGTTAATTTAACTCAGAATAAATGCTCTGTCTCAATCTATACACACAATATTGCTTTCAAACCAAAGCCCAGACCACAGTGTCCATATGACATTTCTAACTGACATTGTACTTGTTAAACTATGAGTTTGTTCAAAGTAAAAATATTATTTTTAGACATTTGATTGGTTTCCAACCTTTTCCATTAAAATCAGTATTGTTACATTTTTTTTTTTTCAGGGCTATGAATCTTAATCATACTTAAGTTCAATTCCTAGAAGAGGCACTGTTTAGTTAAATTAACTAAGACAGACATAGGACACACGCTGTGTAAATGCTTAGAACAAGTGCCAGTCCTAACAGTGACACATGGTAGCAGGTATTTTTCCACAGCTCTTAATCTCTTTTCCTATGTATATAAGACACATGCTTTAAAAAGAAATCTTGCTTCTTGGTTAGAATGTCCTTGATCATTAAAAATATTAAACAATTTTCATTTTCTTTTATGGTCCATAAATTATACTATACTTAATATACATTTTAGTGTTTGTTTAGAATACCAATTGGTCATCATGCAACAATACATCTGAATTGACTAACTAAAATTCAAGTAGCAGTTACAGCTGCTAAGTCTGGTTTTCTTGGACTGAGAATGGAGCTGGCTAGTAGAATATTCAGACTACACCATGCCCTGACTTTAATCCTCAGCACGGCAGAAGACAAAGTCTTCTCTATGCAAGGAAAAAAAGTCCATAGATAAACTATAAAAAACCCCTGCCACTTCATTATGGCAGCCAAGCAAACCAAGCTAATTAACTTAGACATATATAAATGTATGTATAACACACACACACACACACACACATTTACTACTATGAATAAGAACATACATGAACATCCGTCCTGTCGGCAATCCATTTTGCTAGCTGTTCAGCTGCAAATCCAATTCGTTGAAGGTCAAAAGTATCAGCTCTCTTGGGTCTGCCTTTTGAAGGAAAATGCATGAATGTGGGAGCAGAGTTCATGTTGAGCTGCGAAGTAAGTGATAGAACGCTAATTATAGCAGCACTTCAACACTCAATACTATTCATCCATCATTTTAGACACTTGTGTGTGAAGTTCCAAAATAAAGAATTTATTGGGAAATCTGCACAGCTTTCTGAAGCTTAATTTCTATTTTTATTCATTCTGATGCACTATTAAGTGAATAGAATAGCTGAATTTGCTTAAGCTGCCTGAACTGTCACATTTAACACACTATTCCCATTCCCAGTTCGGTATTTTGACTAATTTTTCATTCCTTGTCTCTCCAGACGTTTATGATTAAGGCGATGCAAAGTGCCTAGAAGTACAAAACAGAAATAATAGGATTTGTCAGCATGTGGATTACTCTGTTTCTTCAGCAGTCACTGGAACTGGTCAAGTGGGAGCACACTAAAGGACTGATTTTAAACATATTACCTGCAAATCCAATTTCCTATTCAAAATTTAAAGACTATTCCTTTTAGCTGATGGTCAATAAGCAATGCAAAATATTTTTGTTCTAGACAACTTGAACATACTAAAAATAAGATAAATCTTTGATGCAGTCATGTTTCATTCAAATTCTTAATTTAAATGTTTTAAAATGGCTAAGCACAGAAAACTTTTCTATAGACAATACCTATTCAGAAAATATACTAAAAACAACACTGCCGTAGTCTGATGTTTATTAAATACTTAATACAACAATTTGACATAGAAACTAAAATATTAATATATTATATAGCTGATATCTGGGGATTACATTTAAAAAAAACATAAAATAAAAGGCAAAGAGATTCACTTAATGAGAATCAAAATCATGTCCCAAGTCAGATGGTTGCTGGTAACAGGTGAGGTCAAAGAGGAGCATGTTACAGTCCAAGCAAAACAGATCTGGCCCATGAACAAATGCTGGCTGTGGCTGCTGTATTCAGAAAACAGCCCAAAGTAACTACAGACCTCAAACAGCTTAGCACAAAGAAAACCTGAATCCTCAAAAGCAGTAAGTCTCTATCGACAGTTTCTCATGTGTACTACTGCAAATGCTAGCAAATGCTCATTATTTACCGCCATGTTATCTTAAGAACTCCTGGTCAAGAAGGAAAGGTAGGTCTCAAATCGCCCTGGTTTCTCTGTTTATCCTCGCCACCCCAAAAGACATCATGTTAAATTTAAATTGCCACTGTTATACTGGGCCCTCCATGAGGTGACTATGCTAGGAGAGCTCTTCCTTGAGCTCTGTCCCCAAGGGGAGGATGCACAGTTATATAAACAGGCTATTTCCTCTTCACTGCTCCCTGCTCTGCCTCCCACGGCTATCTAAGAGGGCACTCTTCATATGCTGACACATTAGACTCCAGCTGCTCTGCAACTGCAAGCCAGTACACTGTAGCTGTATTTCCTTAAAAGATAGCAGGAGATTATTTTATTGCTGTTTCTTTTCTTGCTTTTCATTTATTCAGTCTAACTTTTTCTTCTTTCTATACAATTTAGATTTAGCCAAATTCTACAAAAATAATGTAGTTTGAGGATGACAAATACTATGCTAATGTCATTATTAATTTATATAAAATACCAATTATTTTATAAACATATATCAGGGATACAACTGAGTATCTTCAAACATTAACATCTCGTTCGAGTAATCATAAATGTTATTGTTCCTGTCTGCATACAGAGGTAGAGCACAGTATGATCACGGAACCTTCAAGTTGCTCAACTATGAAGAGATAAAGCTAGACTGTGACATCTGACCTTCTGACCTCCACCCCAGCACTTTCATTGTAACACAATGCTCCAGAACTTTCCTCCCTTGAAAACAGCTCCTTAGTAACTGTTGAATAAATAATAGAAATTTTGAAAAGTTCATTATAAAACTAAACCATAAAACCTGATCTTATGGTAAAAACCTGAAAATTCTAACATATCACAACATATAATATACAACACATACCATATCATTAATATATTGTGTATGTCTCATATATGTGTGTACACACACACACACACACACAAACACACACACACAACCACACGGTATGGATGGATACCATCCGTGTGGATAACCACACAGTCCTGCATGGATCATACAGGACTCTTCTCTGAATTGAAACAATACTTCCTGAAGAACAAAGGGAAGCTCCTGCGACCTGAGCAGTAAACAACCTTAAAAACCTGGAGAGCTAAAACAGAAAGGACTCCCAGAGGCCTTCCAGATGGTTATAAAATCCGAAGGCAGCTGCTGGCAGAAAAGGCTCTGGCAATAGAGCTGTTTGGAGGACATTGTCCCACCTGTCGAGCTGCCTGCCTGCAAGTTATGCCAAGAGCTCGACGTGTGCAGCTGTCACGCATCAGCACTTACCCACGCTGTAGCTTTAAGTCACCTGTGCTCCTGTAAGCAAGCCCTTACCCATATCCTATAAGTAACTCAGTCATCACACTGATTCCCAAGCTGGATTTTTGTAGAATTATTTTGGTCAGTCATCAGTTCCCTATCTGAAGTAGGGAGTAGATGTTTGTTTTCATATTGCCCCAAAAAGGATCACACACTAGGTGGGCAGAAAATATGTTTCTGTGCTAGGATTGTTATCTTATTCCACATCCTGATACATTATCTCTCTAATCAAGTGATAATCATGGCAACAATACCATCTCTCACAGGTTCCTTGAGAGGCAGCCCTACTGAATATGTATTAGCTACTCAGCAGGCACTGCTAGTAACAGAAGCAGTCATTGATGCCACAACTAAGACTCTCAGAGATGACCAGCATCCTCATGAGAAAAGCCAAGTTTCTATCTAGTGAGAAGGCCGTGCATGTGAGTATACTACATGTCTACAAATGCTGTTCTACAAAGTAGGTAAGGTAAAGAAAAGTTTATTTTCTGATATTTCTGGAGATGAAAATTCAAGGTCATGGGGAATGGCAGGGCTGGGTTTCTTGGGAAGCTCCTTTTCTTAGCTTACATGAGACCATCTTATTCCTGCGTTTCCCACTGCCTGTCTCTGAGCACATGCCTTCCGGTTATTTCTTCCTCATAGGAGGAAGAAAGTGATTAGTGACTCATCCTTGGAGCCTCTTTAATGCTCTGTCTCACATATGGTCACAGGTGATTTATAGCTTCAACACTGACATCTGGGTAGAGATCTAGGCCAGAACAGAGAGAAAATACTTCTGATGAATATGGAGTATTTTACAGATAAAATTCTGTCTGTGGAAGAAGCAAGTATAGCTAAGTGGGGAAAGAGTATGCTACAGAAGCATGAGGTCCTCAGACTGCCTGCACCCAGATGCGGTGCCACACAGCCACTGTGGTAACCCCAGCACAGAGTCTGGGGTGCAGACACTGATTCCATGAGCCAGTTGGCCAGCTAACCACAGCAATTTTCCAATATCCAGGGTCAGAAAATACCCTATCTCAAAAACAAACACACAACAGGATCAGGAAGTCTCAGCCTAAGAAGGCACTCCCTATACAACCCAGGCAACCTGAGTTTAATGTCCCACTCAAACAAAGACATGAAAAGGCGAAAACAAACAACCGCCTCCACAATGTAGTCTCCTGACATCAACATAGAAGTCACAGTATATATATTAACATATATGTCATGCACACATGCTCTACAGTAATAGACACATATACATACATACCCACATTCACACATGTATACACATATCACATACATAACATAAAAATAAGTTGACTTAAGACTATATGAAATGCCATATGCCTGTGAGAAATACTACCTAACCAATATGTAATATCAACTTAAGATTAATGCATGTGTTTGGCCACTCTGTTCTAGAAAGCAACATTTCCTTTAAATAGAAATGAAAGTGGTTTTTCCTATAATAAATTGACAAAATATATATAATGATGAGATCAGCAAAGTCTCCAAATTTTAACTCTATTTTAACCACAACACACTACTTATACTCAGTGAGCTGTATATTTTATCATGCAATCAAAATTTTATCAAATAACATTTTGAAATAACATACAGAGCTTTTACCTGTTGAAAAACATCTGTCCCTTCATCATAGTCCACCATTCCAAAAAACAGTTTGTTGCAAAAAGCAGATGAATAACGCCAGGAATTAGCAAGGATTTGATATTCTTCGTTAGCCTGCCTGGAACAGATAATGGAACAGAACAAAAGCATTTTAGTATGACCTGACCAGAGCCATTGCTAGAACAGGCGACTCTGGGGTAGAGTTAACCAATGACTGTATAGACCATCATCTCACTAGAACTTGGATGAACTGCAAACTACACTGCTGTACACATAAGAAGATCAACAAACACTTTTTAAAAGAAGTATATCAATCTATAAGTGAACTGGTCATAAACAGCGTAACTGCTATAGAGCCACACTCATATGCACACTACTGAATTCCTTCTATTGTTTTTTAAATTAATCTACCCACAGCATATAGATTTAAGTGTTTACGGTATAGGTTATAAATGTTTCTAAATATGGCAACATAACACTAAAGAGGGATTGATTATGTCAAAGCAGAAGATTTGGTGTACTTACTAATTTTTGTACCATAAATCAGATAATCCAAAAACATCTATATTTAAGGCATAGAAAACACAATGATTTTATCTGTATCATTAAGTGTAAATTAAATGGAACTTAAAATAATATTGTAATTTTAATATGAACCAATTTATTACTTTTCACAGCAAGAATCTTAATATCAATTTACTATATGAATATTATAATAGCTAGACACACAGGTCCATCAAATCCTAAAAAATATCTAAGGGAGCACTAATAACTGACTCTGGCCACCTGTCTGTGAATAGTGGACATAGGATCCATGATGGAAACAAAGTGTATTATTCAAATATTTTGGTTAAAAATCATTGCTATAGAAATCAATCATAGGAAAATGTACAATCATTAAGAACTTCTTGTGATAATGACATCTATAAAATGAAAATGTACCAATATAAAATATGAGAGGCCAGAATAAAATCATGTTTTTTGATTTTCCAACAATTGTTAGAACATAACAGCTTATCATGAAATGTCCTAAAACAAAGATGTCATATTTCCTTATCTCATGTTACAAGTTGATCCAGGCATATCAGAGTCTATCAAGTAGGCATATAATTAATTCAACCCACAAATCTATGACTTGCAAAAAAATGTGCAAATGAAAAATGCAAAATCCCTGACTTCAGAAAGTTTTCTTTAAAGAGAGAAAGATCTTACGCCAACACAAACTATCAGGGAAGGTCAAGTTCTCTGAAGCTTTTTTAAAGACTGTTAAAAACCCAGGAATCAAAGGTGAGCCCCCTCTGCTGTAACATTGTTACTCCACCATCACTTGACTTTTCTGGTTTCCTAGTAACCACTTGTACTTCCATTACAAAATCCTGTACACAAGATCCTCCACACCAGAGCCACGCCCATGACACGTTTGGTCTACTTCACAAAAATGCCATGGCCACTCCTACAAGATACATAAAATATTTTGTTTAGAATGTTCTCTCTTTCTTCAAAAATCAGTACAAAAGCTGCTACTTCTGTTGAATGGAACCCCTAGTCTACATTTGTAATACTAGCTGGTGCCACTGACTGCAACAGAAACCCTTGGCTAAAGTACGGAAGGATTCACTAGATATACATTAGCTGTTCTATTTGGAAGTATTGATTGCCCACTGGCTAGAACCTGAAAGTTTCACTGTTAGTGATGATGAATAATACACTTTCCTACTTCATCAGTAAGTCGTAAGTACCCTTTAAGATTCATTTTCCACAACAGAGATCTCAATTCTGGCACGTGACTAAATGGCAACGTGGATTTACCCCTTGATTTACAGCCTTTGGGGACAACACTCACCTTCTAATTTACCATACTATAAAAATAATATTTTTCTCATTGATGTTGGTTTCAATGAAAGGCCAACTTGGTTGACTTTCTAAAGCATAAGTGCTCCATACAATGTGATCACAGCATAGACACCGCAACCCAAGCAGTCTTACTACAGATCAACTCCAAGCTGTACTGTCTTCAATAGAGCAAACTGCCAACAAGACGTACTAACTGGGCACTCTCTGCTACTTGGCAAATGAATACTATTTATGACTCTAAACATTATAATAAATAAATCATTGAGAGACATGTTAATGTCAGTTTTATAGGCAAATGTCAACTTGAGAACATAAAGATAGTTATACTCGGTATTTTAAGTAGATGCTGCAGTAACAAAGAAATACGGCTAACACTGTCTACCTGAAGAGGCCTCTGAAGAAACAGACATGCATGCGATGGCAGCACATACACATGAACTTAGCTGTGCCTTATACTTGCATACATAAAATGGGAGAGAATGAACTGGAACCATGGGTGGCTGGAAAGCTGAAGAAAACAACAGGCCTGTCGGAATGACTCAACTTATGAGCAAAGTTTCCCGACAGGAAAAGACAGGAAGACAACAGAAACAACATAGACAAGTTAGTCTCAAACGTTCCTACGCTCAAAAGGATCTAGGCTTCACAAAGAGGAAAGACAAAGACTGCGAGATAAATAGGATTGTGGCTTCATTCTATAAACAGCAACCAGCTTCAGGGTTTTTTAAAAGAAGTACATTTTGCAAAACAGCATTTGCACTGTGTCTGACAACCACATGTCTGAGGGAGCTTGAGATTATGATAAATGTCTGGAGCCCATTTGAAATGGTCGAGTTGGGAAAACATAGGTTACCAATATATAATCATGTGACCTATTTTGAATACACACTTCTTTGGAATCTAGAAAGTCAGGGCATCCAACGAAAATTTCTGTGCAACCTTAGATGGTTAGTTTTGATTGTAAACTTCATACAAAGTAGAAACACCTGGGTAGGCAATCTCACTAAGAAATTACCTAGATAAGCGTGGTTAGTAGGCATGCCTATGAGGGGTTTCCGTAACTGGGCTAATGAAGATAGGCAGACTCACCCTCAATGTGAGCAGCACCATTTCCTGGATTGGGCCCTGGGCTGATAAAAAGGGAAGTGTCCTAATCAGTGTTCTATTGCTGTGAAGAGACTCCATGACCAAACAAGGTAGGTAAAGCATTCAATTGGAGGCTTGTTTATTTCAAAGGCTCAATCCATGATCATCATGAGCAGGAAGCAAACCAGCATGGCTCTAGCTGAGAACTTTATGTTCAGATTCAGAAGCAACAGGAATGGGGGTGAAGGGGTGGAGAGGGAGAGAAGCTGGGCATAGTAGCATGGAGCTTAGAGACCCAAAGCCACTTCTAGTGACAGCCCTCCTCCAAGCCACACTTCCTAATCCTTTCCCAAACAGTTACAAAGGACTCAGCATGCAAGCACAGGAGCCCATGGGGGCCATTCTCATTCAAACCTCAACAGAGTGAGTTCCACAAGGCATGCAGGCCATTCAGTGCTTTCTGATTTTGACTTTTATACAAAGTAACAAGATGCTTCGAGATCATGCTGCCCTATAATCCGCACAACATGGAGAATAGCCTCAAGTTGTAAACGAACCCTTTCAGGCTTACTTTGTCATCAGGGTATTTTATCACAGCAACAGGGAAAAAAAAAATACTAAAACAAAGCTTTGGAAATATTTCTACTTTGAATAAAGGATTCCATGAAAATCAAAGCAAATTACAATTGCTGAGTTAAAATACAAAACTTTAAGCAAAGTTCATATTGGCAAAACAAATGGACGTTTTCTCCTGTTTGGGTGAACTGAGCAACTATAGGGACAATGAACAAATCTATAAAACAAAATGAAACATGCTTAAGAGATATGTGTTATTAGTGTTATCTATTCAAACTACAAGCAATATAACAGAACTAAATGTGTCCGATGATATAAAGCCCATTACCCCTATATCCACCAACACTCAAACTTAACGGGGAACTTAAAAGTCTAACAAAGACAAAAGAAGAAAGAAAAAAACCAAGTGGAACCTACCATGTTTGTCAGTTTGTACTAAAAGTGCACACAAATACAGTTCCAGGTGATTATCACACTTGAGGCCTTGCTGTCATTCAAAATTCAAAGCAAAACCCACAAACACCAGGAACACACAAAGAAATAACTACCCTGTTAAAAGCATCTTCTTCCTGGGGTTGGGGGATCCAGGGAAAATGAATGTTGCAAGCCCAGGAATGGAAGGAACATGTGGAATGCTCTAATATGTACATAGGGAGCCTGAAGAGGGCACTCAAGCGGCAGAAGATCCAGTAGTGTTCAGAAATAACCACAGCGCACTGTTCTGTTAAATCTCTTGTACTAAATTTTCTCCATTTTTTATTAGAGAACAAGAAAAAAATCACTTAATTTAAATGCTATAATTTTTTACACTATACTCTTTCTTAAAGGTTATGTAGAACTAAAAAGGATTATTAACTCAGCTATAATTCTATATATTTAATATATTTCCCAAGAAGAATATAATTTTTATCTTTAAAGCATTTTAAGGAATATTTTAAAAAGTAGTCTCTCTTCATAACATTAGATTCATATTAAGAGTATGTCTTTGTAGTTATGCAATTATGATGAATTACATATACATAAGCATGTATTACCTAGTTATTTCAAAATATGTCTTCAAAGAACCTCAAATAATTTGAAGAGACAGTGCTTTGCAGTGATGAAGCCAACTTGCCTACTGAAGAGGCTCCTGGTATTATGGTTGGGAGAACAAGAAAGCACTAAGCAGCATCTCTGAAAGCTTGTGATTTCTAGTTGTGCTAAGCTGGCCGGGGTCTTAGGCTGTGCCTCACTAACCAGTACAGCCATGCTAAAGGGAATATTTACTCTCTGGTGCCAGCTCCAAGATTTTACCCCATCACAGGCTAACTATACATTACGTTGGGCCTGAGGGCAAGAAGACAATGGCAGTAACAAGTGAAGAGGTCATTCTCAAGGTGACCAGAAGCAGAGTCCAGAAAGTGGAGAGAGCAAGTCAAGACAGACTTTGAGGGCCAATTAGACCCACCTGCTACAATCCCACCAGATACCTACACAAATTTTGAATCCAGCAATGGACTACTCCATTAATGAAATCACAGCTGTTGTAATCCCATCACTTCTTCCCTTGAGTCAAGTTCTAAACACTGCTTGCATGTGATACTATGTAGCTTGTTATAAAAGACCTTAGTAAGGTCTTTTATAACAAGCATGTCAAACCTTAAAGGTTTGCATGTCAGTGACTATGTCAATGCCAACTAAGCATTTCTTGTATATCTATGCTGTCTTCCTTTATCAAAATAAGCAGGGGAAACAACAGTAAAAATTTGATTCCTAAACCAGAAATGTAAAAAATAGAGTATATACATAATTACGAGTGTACAAACAGCTGAGTAACGGCGAAATGCTGACCTGTGGGTGCAGAAATGGAGTATCACACAGGGAGCAAAGAACCAAAATGACTCACCACTCGCTCACTGAGCAATCCCTGTAATGTCTACATGCTTAATTCTGAGAAAGATTACATTACATATAAAGTGAAAGTAGCAATGACGATTACAAAATAACTAAAGCAACAGATGAATTATTTGATGTTTGAAAGAAGGAAGAAATTTAAAGGCCAATATAGTATAAACTTTAAAGGCCAATATAATATATGTGGATGCACTTCAAGACTTTGAGGGTAGGGAGCAACAATATTACTCACTAGAGCCACTAAAGTCATCATTGAAAAGTAAGGCAGGAAAAAAGACCCTCTAAAGTATGTACAAGGAATTCATGACCACTACATCAAAAATGCTTTCAAAGATGGAAGACATATACTATAAAGAACACAAAAAGAAATAATAAACCCCACTGAAGCAACAGATATGCAAATGAGAAAAATAAAACATCATAAATCAAGAAAAGAACAAGAATAAATTCAAAGCTTTCATTGTAACCTTGAACTGAAAAGATAGTGACTGGCCAATTAAAGGACCCACACTGACACAGGGTTTCAAAACCAAGAGGCAATGATTCCCACCCCAGTCTGGAATATATCTCACTAGCAAACATATATAAAGACTAAGAACAAGAAGATAGAAAATAGTATTCTAAGCAAATCGAACCCAAGAGCAATCAAGAGCTATATGATATGTAAGAGTAGGTTTAAAACCAAAATTAGCAAAAACAAACAAACGAACAAGTAACTACATACTGGTAACTGGAATGTGTATGCACTGAACACTGCTATACCCAACTGCATAAAACAAGCACTCTTGGACATAACTGGGCAGATAGGCCCTAATATAGTAAAAGGTGATCTTGATACCTCATGGTCATTGAACTGTAGCATATCAAGCTAAAAAAAAAAGTCAACAAACTGTATTCTTAAAGTATACTACAAATAACATGCTATTAGTAGATATACACAGGCTACCCCATCCATCCATCACTACAGAATACATTATATTCATAAGTTTATAGAACTGGAACTATCTCTAAAATAAATCATATTTGATATTACAAAGGAAATCTTAATATGTATAAAAAGATGAAGAAATAATGTCCGATATTTTATCAGATTGTAACAAAATATAATAAATCAACAGTGAGAAAACTAAAGAAACAATACAAACGTGGAAATTGAACCATACATGTCTGATTACTAAGTGGATTCTTATATAAATCAGATGAAAAGGAAAATGTTTACAGAAGCAAATAGAAATGGAAACACAGGATATTATAATCTGCAGCACACAGTAAAAGTATCCTTATATGAAAGTAGTCGAAGGAACCAGTCAGACGTAAAACAAACAGAAGGGGTGATAAAGATCAGGGTTGAAATTAATGAAATAAAACTCAAAAGAATATAACAGATAGGTGAAAGTTTGTAAAGATAAACTAAAGATAATAGCTAAGTATCTTCCCTCCAAATCCAATTATGGATAATTGGATTCCCTCTCCCAGATATGGATTACAATAGAGAAAAAGAAAAACTATTGGACAAATCCCAGATAAGAATAGCATCACCTATATTCAATCTCAACACTGGAGTCTCGACAACCTACCATTATATGCTCTCAGTAAGACTTGAGAATACATGAATGACATTATGTCACTCCTATACAAAAAAAAACAAAAAACAAAAACAAAAAAAACCAACTTGAAAATAAGCCATGGAAAATTATATGCAACAAGATCCTGGATTCCCCCCCCCCTTTTTTTTCTTGTTTAAATGTCAATGTCATTAAAACCAAAAAAAAAAAAAAAGAAAACAAGTCATTTAACACGTGAGAATGACAAACTAAAGGAAACTAACAGGTATAACGATCAAATACAAAGATCAACACTGACTAGGTTAAGACTAGAAAGAGGGCCTCAGACTATGTACGCATGGCTTCATCTTAAACGCCTTCTACCAAGTTGGGCGGGTTACTGGGCTGCCTGTCCCTCAGTCTCTTCTCCATTTTTGTACCTGCAGTTCTTTTAGACAGGAACAATTGAGAGTCAGTTTCTGACCGTGGGATGAAATCCCCATCCCTCTACTTGATGTCCTGTCTTTCTGCTGGAGATGGACTCTAAGAGTTCCCTCTCCCCACTGTGGGGCATTTCATCTACGGTCCCTCCCTTTGAGTCCTGAGAGGCATTCACCTCCCTGGTCTCTGGTACTTTCTAGAGGGTTCCCCACCTCCCTCAAGGTTGCATATTTCCATTCATTCTGCTGGTCCTCAGGGCTTCTCTCCTGTCTCCTCTCCACACCTGATCATGGTCTCCTTTTCCCTTCCCCTTCCCCTCTCCTACACAGGTTCAACTTGGGGTCCATCTCAAAGGGAGGCTCCAAGGCCTGATACTATTACTGATGCTATGGTGTGCTTACAGACCAGAGTCTGGCATGGCTGTCCTCTGAGAAGCCCAACAAGCACTGAGTGAGACAGACACAGATACTGACACTCAACCATTGGCCTGAAGTCGGGGACCTCTGTGGTTGAATTAGGAAAAAGCTGGAAGAAGCTGAGGAGGAGGGTGACCCTGTAGGAAGACTATCAGTATCAACTATCCTGGACCCCTGAGATCTCTCAGACCCTGGGCCATCAACCAGGTAGCATATACCAGCTGGTACAAGGCCCCAACACATATACAGCAGGGGACTGCCTTGGTCTGGCCTCAGTGAGAAAAGACATGCCTAACCCTTGAGAGATTTGAGGCCCAAGGCAATGTAGAGGCCTGGTGGTGTGTGGGGGTGGGGGGAAATTCTTCTTAAAGACAGAGGGGAGGAAAACTGGGATGAGGAACTATGGGAGGGCAGACTGGGAGAGGGGCAATGATTGGACTGTGAGAAAAGTAATTAAAAAAACAGTACAGTTCTGTACAGATAAATGAATGGAACAGCAGTCCTTTTATGTGGCAAAATTGATTATTTTCCCCACCTTTTTTTTTCCTAAATAGAAGATGTGTTTCTAAAAGAATAAAAACTGGCAAGAACAAGTGGAAAAAAAGCCTTCTTCAGAGTTTAGGCATGGCACTGACTGACCACTCCAATGCAGACGTCTCTGCTGATGTCTCACTGAGACTCTTCGACCTTTACTTGAAAGAGAACAAAATCAAAGGTGGTAAATTGTAAAAGATTTTGTAAAACCTTTGTAACGAGTAACACTGGTGTGAAATATTCTACTGTCCCAATTTCTTGTACGTTTGAAATTACAATTGGGGTAGAGATCAGAGATTAAAGCAAGACCTTAAATACAGAATTCAGAAAACAGAAAAGAGATCAGGAAAATGCTACAATATCATATCTATTCATAATAGGCATGGCAAACAGAAAAGAGCTGAGAATAGACAAGCTGACAAACACAGAGACCACCAATAAACTGAACTTCCACCATATGCCTTCAACATAAAATTAAGTTGCTGAAGTAAGTAACAACTACAGCTTTGTTTCTACTTTGAAATTAGTTAACATTTTCCATAAAGTCTAAAATATTTCTCACTTATCACCTAAACCATGAGACAGAGAAAAGATGAACACAAGGGGACTTTCTAGTCTGTGACAAAGTGAAATGCCTTCTTCAAGGAAGTGAGCAAATGAGCTAAAGCTCTCAGGAACTAACATCTGTGACAAAGTGAAATGCCTTCTTCAAGGAAGTGAGCAAATGAGCTAAAGCTCTCAGGAACTAACATCTCCAAACCAGTGACAATGGATTTAGTTAAGATGAAAGCAAAATGTAATTCATACATAGTTTTCACCTTATCTGTTAATTGAGAATCTAATCCTACAAGTGACTTCACTAGAGTAAAAGAAATCCAGTGAGTTCTGCCCCACATGGCTTTGGCTCAGAACACTAAACACTGGACCTTCAGAGCTGCTGCATTCAGACAAAGGTTCCATGACTATCAGTTTAGGAAGTGCTAGCTGATGCATCTAGACCCAAAAACACTAATATCTTAGATACACAAAAGCAAGACACAAGTCACAATCCACAGGACAAGGGCAATTATGAAAGCATGCACTTAAGGAGAGCTTTACACTCTAATAGCCCTCAAGTGACAGGTCCTCACCCTGCCTACATGACCAGATCAATTAGCTAATCTCTCAGCTTGAATGTCATCCATAACATGGATTTTATTGGATATACCTTTCAGAAGAAAGGATCACAAGTGTGTACATGTATGCATATAAACACATAAATATGTTTGCATGCTCTTATGTGCCTAGACACATATACATATAGCCAGTTAATAACTTGTCAAAATATATTTGTAATTTACTATGTGTCAATTGAACTACAATAATACTACATTAGTCTCTAACATGTCATCATGACTGTATTTATATATAAACTTTGATTCAAAAATGCAAGTTTTTACTTTCCTTCAATTTGATTTTTTTAAAACCTACTGGTCCCTAACACCATCTTTAAAAGGAGCAGCTTCATTCCTACAAGAGTCAGTCCTGGAGATTAATACATATACACAAGAATATATCTGAGCAGTTATGAGAATATTCTCTGCACTGTGATTTAGCAAAGGAAGTTTGGAGCTAACACTTAAGAGAGCTGAGAATTGTACTGAATAGTCATAATTAACAATTCTATTTGGCCAAGGATTTTGATGCTAACCAGGAGGGAGGTGAGAAATGAATTCTAAAATTTGAGTATAAACTGACAGTGAAGGAAGAACAGGATGACTTGTGAAGGACGCAGAGGAACCCGGAAGCTCACTGACCAGCCTCTCTACAGGTAGCCTTAAGTGTAACCAGGACAGGGTGCTACCAGAAATGTTATCTTCCTTAAAGAGAAGGAAAAGGCAGCACGGTCTCAAAATGGAGAGCACAGAGTTTTAAAAAAGTACTAGGAATGTTTGAAAGACTATATAGAATTATAAAATATTAAAATAGCAGTGCAGAAATCATCCAACATTACACTGAAAAGAGAAAGAATGACGCGGGGGGGGGGGGGGGGGGGAAGTCACTGATGAAAGGGTGACATCCCAAAGTGTCTCAAACACCCTTTGAGGCTCGTTTCACAATGCAGATACACAATAAGGCATGGAGACACACAGCTGCAACCCCACCACTGCAGATGACAAATTTAAGACCAGCCAAGGCCACAGCTAATCTAGGTTAGCCTTAGCTACATGTACAGTGAGCTTCATACATGTACAACACACAAACATAAAAATGATGATGGTATATAACTCAGAGGGAACAATTAATCAGCTACAGCCAAGAGACAGGAGCAGGTACTTCAGTGAAGGTATCTAGATGACAAACAAAAAACTAAGATGCTTAGGGTTAAAAAGCATGCAAACAAGCACTAGTCATCACTTGCCATTATAAAAATGTTCAGTTGTTTAAATATCCTCAATCAACAATGCTTGCGATAGGAAAAGCTTTTGGTTCAGGATTAAATCAGATTTTTTTTTTTTTTAATATATACATATAAAAACTTGGAAAAGGAAATCAAATCCCGTTTGAAACTCATTTGTTTCAAAGTAATTCCCATATACCTGACACAGACCTACAGGTAATTTTGCAAAACAACGTGCCTGTGGTTTAGCAGAGACACACTGATAAGTAAACTGCAGAACATCTGCACTATGAAATTATTACTCAGTAATAAAAAGAACAAGCTGTTGATAGATGCAACAACTTGGGTATTGTTTGAAGGAATTATGCTAACTCAAAAGGAAGGGCAATTCCAAAAGGTCCTACAATGATTAAATTTACATAACATTCTTGAAATAACAAGATTATACAAATGGAAAATCAATTAGCTAGCTGCCAAATTCAAGGCACAGACTGAAATATGGAGTCGATAAGGCTGTAAAAAAAAAAAAATGGTGACTTTACTCCTCTGCATCTTCACAGATCAATGCCAAATATCTGCTTACAACGGGGCACCGTAGTTTTGCAAGGTATGACTTCTAAAAGGTGCTGGAGAAGCCATATACAGGAAACTATGGTTTGAATATGTGTCTCCCAGATCCCTGTGCTGTCAGAATTAGCTATGCGCTTGCTGGCACTATTGTTACTGGGTCATGAATGCTCATAATTTCACATGTGTGTATACACATGTACAGTGCGCACGCTATATACATTAGTGATTCGATCCCCTGATAACTCCAGAGCTGAATGAGCAATTAGGAGGTAGTTTCTCATGTGAAGAGAAGGGTCTCTGGTGTGTGCCTGAGAACTGTACCTCAGCCCTAGGCCCTTGGTTGGCTTTGGACTGCCTCCCTTCTACAGACCCCAAAACACAAAACCAGTTGAAAATAAACTACAGTCTCCGAGAGCCTGGCCCCCAATGAATCTCTCCCTGCTCTCCATTGCTTGTTCTCAGATACTCTGCAACAGATATACCAAGCAACAGAGAGAATGGCTTTATTACTTCTAACAAGTCCTTACAGGGGGCTCTACCATAGTCTCAGAATGTACTAGACATGATTGTATTCGTTCTTGCCAAAAATTTCACCTGGAAAAACACTTCATTCCTTTCAAATTGTTTGCTTCTGTGGTCTCGTACCAACTTTTTAAATGATTAGAAGTACCAAAAAAATTAAGTGGATCTGCCTAGGAAAACAAGAATCCCCCTTTATAAAATATTTTAAAGACAGTACAGGAGAGAACTACTTCATAGACCGCAGCTATTGCCTCTTGATCTGTAAGACAAAAACTTACACAGAATGATGAGAAGTCAGTCTGGTCAACAACCTGACTGACCACCTACTTTTCAATTCGTTTCACACTAAAACCCGCTGAATTGTCTTACACGTCTCTATCTTCCTCTGAGTCTATGCTCTGCTCCATGTTTTCTGTCCACAGATTACCTGCACACCGAACACTGCCGCTGAGGCTGCAGAGCAGTGAACATGACGATCATGGAGTAGTTCCGAGGCGGGGCTTTTACAAACTTCCGGAACTTGTCGCCATTCATTCGGAAGATGGAGCGCCTGGAGCTCCACTCCATCAGCTGCTCCACTTTTTCAGCCAAAAGGTTCTGTAAGTGAATAGAAGAATTAAAAGTTACGAGGGTGTTCCTCCCTGGGATTCACTCCCATCCCATTCTCTTCTCTTTCCTTAATAAGTCTATGTTTGTTGTGCTACATAAATAATTCATGAGAAGCTGAAATTTTTTAGATTAGATTTCATATAAATAGAATTATATCAAGGCTATAGTCTTAATCTAAATTAATCTTTGTTAATGGCCTTTATTTTGGTAAATATATTAATTCCTCATTGACCTGACTTGCCCAAAATATTTCATTTTGCAAATGGCATTAAGGACTATAAAACGGTATTAAAGAAACTCAAATTCTGGCTCTCAGTGAAAAAAATGGCATAAATTTACCCAATATTAAAGAAACTCAAATTCTGGCTCTCAGTGAAAAAAATGGCATAAATTTACCCAATATTCACTCTAAATACAGCTAAAAATTCTGTTCATTCGATTTTAAAAAGCCAGCCAACTCCAGAAGCCTCTAACAAGTGGAAGGCAGCCAGACTGGCTAGAAACTTGAGGAATGGCACAGCAGGTCTGATGTGGTATGGTATCTTCTAGACCGGATGCTGAAGGAACCAGCAACACACAAAATGATGGTGCAGATAAAACAGACTAAACGAATCTTGTTCTGCTACTCAAAGGGCAGGGAAAGAACAAGCCAGGAAGATCAAGTCAGCAGCTCTACCCAAGATGATCATCACACAGACACACACACATACACATACACATACACACACACACACACACACACACACACACACACACAAAGACAGTCCAGAGAGAGGCTCTCTAGCTCTACCCAAGATGATCATCACACAGACACACACACATACACACACACACACACACACACACACACACACAAACAAGACAGTCCAGTGGGAGGCTCTCTGTCAAGAAATTTCCCTTTAAGCATTTAACATGCAATGACAGAGAACTCTTTCAAGTACAAAACTGCATAGAAAGAGTGTTATGTAATTTTATTTCTAAAGGTCAAAACCAAGAGAAATGAGTCTGCAGTGACAGAAGTAAGGAGGTGATGAATGTGGCAGAGATTGAACGAGACGCACACACGGCGAGAGTCCCACTGGCATTGTGTTCCAGGCACAGGGAAGAGAGGGCACCGAGCTTCCAGGCAGAAGGCTTGTCCTCAGACCACTGGAAAAGCTGGAAAAGGAAATCCTCCATCGGGTACACTTGTGTAAGAATAAAGACTGTCCTTGGTAAGACACAGGTCTGAATTATTGTATCTAAGCCAGCCTAGATACAATTTAGGGAGAAACACAATCTCAATCAATCTCTCTCTCTCTCTCTCTCTCTCTCAAGAACACTCACAGTGGATCCCTATGAACTCCAGAGAGGTGGACATGTACATAAGCAGAAAGACAGGCATCTTATCTTGCTTGAAAAAAAAAAAAAAAGGCAAACAAACCAAGCCCTGAGTGAAGTATTCTGTGCCTAGCAGAGCAAAGGGAAAGGCTGAATCAAAAGAAATGGAAGGGACAGAAGACACTGGCTGAGAAGCAGGCACAGCACTCAGGTCAGCAGATAATGACATGCTAACTGAATGAAAGGAACTACAGCTAATAATTGGGTTCATTGTTAGGTTTTTTTAATGAGATAATTTTGCTATAACAAAAAGACAAGAACTGAAATTAACTAACTTGAAAACAATCTTACTTATATGCAGACAAATTCACCTGTTATTTCCACCTGAAAGTATGAGCACATTTTCATAAGGAGATTAGTAATCTTATTAAATTGAAAAAAAAAAAAACCAAAAAAACAAAAATCAAGCGAGAGGATCATTCTAACCCATCAGCATAGCCCTACACAGACAGGGTTAGTTCTGAGACTTAATTCTTCCTTCGAAGCAGTATGGGAACACACGCAGCTCAATGGACTAGTGTTTGCCTTACAGAAAACTGGTAGGAGATTCAGAAGATTTATATAAAAGGTTCCACCTCTTCAGTCTAAGGCTCAATGATCAATGTTACCTAAAGTTACATTTAAAGCTTTAAAGTTCTTTAAAGCTTTTGAAATTTAGCTAATAGATACAATATAAATGTAAAATATCTTAAACATTTACAAATCATGATCAGTAAGCAAAAGCAGAATCTCTAAACCAGAAACCAAGCAGATGAATGTGTTGCTGATCACAGCAGAAGGAACTGGTCTTAGAAACTGTTACCTTTCCGAGTTCCTAGGACAGTTTCATATATTGTCTTCTTAAACACAAATATACACTTTGAATGTCTTCAAATTACAGTTGGGGGAGGGGTTTAAACACACAATTATACCAGTATCGGTTAAAACCATTAAAATACAAGTTAAGTGTTTGAATCTACTTCCAAACTATTATAATTCTAGAGACTAGAAGGAATTCCCAGAGATATTTCTCAGAGTGAGAACTTCATGCTGCCATTAGCACCCCAGTAGGAGCGAAGTGACCCCAAGTGGATGCTGTACGAGCAGAGAGTTTATGTGACAGTGGGTGACAAGTAAACAGTGACTGGGTCATGAGACAGCCCAAGAATCCAATGCTTCCCATGCGTGTCTGTGGCACACATACATGTCCATGTCTACATGTGCAGTGAATGGTGTAAACGTGTGTGCTTATGGGCACATGCGGAGACTAGAGATGAATGTTTCACTCTATCTTTTGAGTCGGGGTCTCTCGTTAAATCTGGAGCTCATAATTCAGCCACACTGACTGGAACTTCAGAGACTGTACCATTTCCCAGCCACCATGCTGGGCTACAATTGTGCTGGGTCACACCCAGATGCTACTAGGTGCTGGAGAGTAGGGCTCAAATCTTTACATGCCTGCACCAGATTTACTGTCTGAGCCAGCTTCCCTGGTGTGGAAACACCAATCTTTTAAAGGAACTGCTAGTGAATATTCCCAGCCTTTACCCTGGAGAGGAAAAATGTTTCCACTTTTATGGACAAGAAGTGAATCTGCCCTCTGGCCAGGAGAAAGATGCTATTCCAATCTTCACAGCATTTTATATAAGCAATGTCCTTGAAAAGACAGCACAATAGAAAGCCTGTTCACACCTGAACTGAGATATGTAGAAACATGAAAGAAACAAGAGTGCTCCACGGAGACGTGCCTGCAAATAAATACTGAGAAGCTTGTTCTTTAAAACAGGCAATTTACAGACATACTCTAAAATTCTGAAAATCCAAACATGACACACAGGTTGTTTACTTACCATTTAGAAATGAAAGTTTCACTTCTGTTACTTCTGTTTCAAGGGGAATGTAGAAATGTAACTGCCCTCTGGATGGAACAGGTGGGTGGCGGACCCTCCATACCTGCTCCATCCACTTTCCAATCTGGGTCCCAAGACAACACTGTATTCAGCTTCCTTCTATATCCTAGAACATCCCTGGCATCACTAGCTAGTTTTTAGATTGTTTTAAGGTTTCAAAGCTTCAGAGGAAAGATCCACCAAGTACCGAACACAAAAATATTTACCTATCTTACCAAATACTCCAGGGGAAGCTGTGCTAAAGGAAACAAGGGTGGAATGCAGGTTTCCCCTCCTGCTCCTTAGGAAATAGCACACTCAGTAACTGACCTAATCACCAATGGAACATAATCATTCAAAGTATGGGACGCATTCCTATGAAGGGCAAAAATGACTAAAGAAGTTATATTTGCTTTTAAAAAACAAACAAAACACACAAGGGTGCTTGCCTAGAACAGTCAGGTTTATGACTTAATCCAATTCCTTTCAATGGTATACCTTTACACAGTTCCTCACTATGAAATACTGATGAGTCTTCAGAAGTGTACAAATGAAAGGTCTGTTTCTTATTATTTATATTCTACTAGTTGACAAGCACAATGGTTCAAATGCTAGGCTAAAAGTCATGTTAACCACTGAAAAAAAAAAGGAAGGAAGGAAGGAAGGAAGGATGGAAGGAAGGAAGGAAGGGAGGGAAAAGTAAAGTAAAACTTTAGTGTAGTTTTGCCTTGAAAACAGTAGAACTGCAATTATATATAGTTTTCTCATTACAAAATATGGCATTTTTTAAGGAAACACCCATCAGTCTGTGTCATCTGGCAGATGAATTATTTATGTTTCTGTTTCCAATGACAATACTGCCTCAAAGTTATCTACAATGTACCAGTGTGTTAGAATCTATGGTCAGATTCTGGTATTAATTCTCATTTTCTCTTACACATGTGCATGTGTGTACAGCTCTGAAACAGTGAAAAGATCACATCATTTTAATTTGCATTATTTATGGTAAAGTATCTCTCACAATTAAGTTCTCTCTCACTAATTATATCATGTCCTTAATTCTTTGATCTAATCACAAATACAATTTAAAATTTTGCATTAGCATTTTTCCATTATGCAAAGTGATAGCATTCAAGTGATACATTGATTCAAAACTATCATGCATTTTGATCATATCCACCCTGCTATGCTATCTCCTGCCCTAGCTCTGGACAGTTTCCTTCCTTCAAAAGAGTTACCCCTTCTATTTTCATATTATATAAACACACACACACGAGAGTAAAGAAGGTGGGATTTACTTTATTTTTTGTGAGTCTGGATTATTTTGACTAATGTAATAATTCCCATTTCCATTTTTCCACAGATAATGTAATTTTGTGCTTAGTGTCTAAATAAAACTCCATTGTGTGTATGTTTTGTGCTCACCCCCCCCGTGTGTGTGTGTGTGTGTGTTTATGATCTATCCATTTGTTGATGGATACCTAGGTTGAATCTATAATTTTCAGTGACACAATTAGTGTGGATAACTAAAATTTAAGGAGGGGCTGGGAGATGGCTCAGCTACTACAGTGCTAGCTATACAAACATAAGGATCAGGGTTCAGAACCACGTCACACACATAAAGTGTAAGGAATGATGCACTGCACATCCTAACTCCAGTGTTGGAAGGCAGGATGGGCAGATTCCAAGAGATCATTGAACACCCTATTCAGACAATCAATGTGTGGAGTTAGGAATGATTAAGAGGAAATTTCAGAAAAGGTAAAAAAGACTGGTTGTGTCTATCATTTTAACACAATGGAAGATAAACTCAGAATTCGTTCTAACACCAGGGGCCTGGTTTTGAGTACGAACTGTCAGGTATCACAGATCATCAATACAGGACAATACACAAATTTGTAAGAGTAAGATTTGTGTGCTTATGTGTCAAAAACCCTAACTAGCCACTAACTGCTTAACGAATAAGCAAAAGTTAGCATATATATATATATATATATATATATATATATATATATATACACGCTTATATGGATATATATGCTAATATATGGATATATAATGCTATATAATGCATATATAATATATATGGATATATATGCTAAAATTGCTGAAGGAAAAAAACAGCAAAATTCATGTTAATATTATAATATTGATAATCCTCAAAACTGTTGACAGATATGAGAACATATGTTGTATGATTCCACTCAGGAAACATGTCCAGAAAATAGAGAGAATAATCAAGAAACCATTGGCTGGGGCGGGGGAAAGGAACTGGAGTGAACATTCAATGTGTGTGAGTCTCTTACTAAACTACATACAACTTATTTCTGGGATGAATGTACCACTCATGAAAGTTACTAAATCACTAGATTACATACTTGGTTGAGTAAGTTCATGAAATGTAAAACACATCTAAAAAGAAAAGAATGAAAATGCTTGCTGTCTTGGAGCAGGAAGGCTACCATGCATGAGAGAGCTGTGCGCAATGCTGAATAATCAGATCGTAATCTACCTACTTGTTCTGTACTTGTCCTTACACAGTGCTTCCATGAGGTGATAAAAATGACAAATTGTAATGAAAATGTGTTAGGAGGTAATATACAGAAAATGCTAGCTCCCCTAAGAACAATTACTCTGCTGTTATGTAATCTGAGGATCTCAGTCTTGCAGAGGAGAAAACATTTTCTCCATTATTCAGTTGTTCCTGGGCCTGCCTGTAAAATATATCTGACAAGCAACAGAAAAAAAAAGAGAAGTTTAATAACATGCATACATGCTAACTAACTGAGCCAACACAGAAACAGCCAGTCTCTAAAAGCATATTCCATAGACTTAAAATTCTCCTGAATCACTCATGATCTCTTATAAGAGAATAAAGATCATGAATCTCCACCCTACTTTAACAGAAGAATGCAACAGGCACATACACTTGACACCTGTAAGAAACATCTGCGACATACAATACAATGCCACCTGTAACAAATGGAATTAAGGACTAGTGAGACGCCCTTGTACAGCAGCCAGGTTTGGTTCCCAGCACTCACACGGTGATACACAGTCACCCAGAACTCCAGTTCTAGATGATCCAATGTCCTCTCTAACCTCTAGGCTCAGACTTGCAAGTGGTAAATACACACAAACATATATACAGGAAAACCCATGAAATAAATAAATCTTAAAAAATAATATATATATTAATCTTAAAAATGGACAAAGTATTTAATAAGTTCAAAATGACTGAGTTTATATGAAGTGTATTTATCCAAACTATTTCTCTCAATCACTTTTTCATGTACAAAACTCAAACAAAATCTCATAAAGATGTTAGCACAGTAAAATTAATGCATGAAAAACATTTATAATACAAATGATAAGAGCATCAAATTTTGTTCCTATCTCTTCAGGTAAAACTCAATAATACTGATAAGCACATAAAAGAATATTTATATTGGAAACTTAAGAAAACTAGTTATTACATTAAATATCAGAATTTTCCAATGTTTTGAGAGCTTACACTACATGAAAAACATGCTAAATTCACAAAGTATTGACACTGTTAATAATTAGTTTGAAAATGAAAATTACTTTGATGTTTTTAATACTAATTCCTGAAGATATTAAGACAATCATTATAGTAAATATAATCTATCAGTAAAATTATGCACCAGGATGTGTGGCATCAGGGCTATGGCCCTTAAGAAAATGGTTATGTAACAATAACTAGAAAACGATTGTAAAAATGACTTTATTTCTATGAACATTAATTCATAGTGCCTACTTTCAATCCACAACAGATTATTCTACACCCAAATCTGTTCCATTCAGATTTGCACATGCACCATATGTTTATCATGAGAAAGAATTAAGTCTATAACTTAGATGCTTCGAGTAGGAAACCCTACAGGGTGTTCTGCTCTCTGGTCCGCAGATTAAGCAAAGTTCTCAGGCTGAAGTCACTGTGAATAGAGTCAGTCACCATTCCTTCTCAGACACAAGCACTGTCCATTAAAGCATGGGCCTTTTACCTTATCGTTTTGCAAATAACGGAATGGGGATGGTGAGCTTGTCTTAGTGTTCTATTTCTGTGAGAAACACCACAACCAGAACAACTTTTATAATAGAAAGTATCTAATTGAGGACTTGTTGATAGTTTCCGAGGGTTAGTCCACTATCATCATGATGGGGTGTGTGGTTGCAGGTAGGACCACCTGGTTCAGGAACAGTAGCTAAGATGTTTACATCCTGACCCACAGGCAGAGAGACACGGGGCCTGAAATATAAAAGCCCACCCCTAGGGGTACATTCCTCCAATAGGGAAACACCTCCTAATGCTTCCAAACAGTCCATCACCAGGTTGCTGGCCATCCAGTCTAGCCAAATTTGTAAGCCCCAAGCTCAGTGCAAGAGATCTTGTCTTGGAAATAAAGTGAAGGAATGACTGAGGTCAACTAGCATCTAACATTGGTCTCTAACACACATGCCCACAAACACGTATGCATACAAAGACAAAAAAAAAAAAAATCAACAAACACACAGAGTAAAACAGTAACTGTTGATTTAAAAGGGACAGTAAAATACATCTAAGAAAGAATAGGTGAAAGCCAGGAAATACTGATTTCCGCCCGGACAGAACAAAGCAGGCGTAGGCATCCATTCCTACGCTCTTTTGCACATAACTGCCTGACTCCACTCTTGCAAGCTGTGTTGATTTCACCACAACCGAATTTGTGGTATAAACAATGCTACAATCATTAGTGTTGCTCGTAAGTGAGACCTACAAGAGAGGCCCTTAAACTTGGTCTACAGTTGCCGTGGATGTAATTCAGGAGTAGTGAACTTTGAAAGGGCTAAAGGGTCCCCTTCACTTTCAAAGCTCTCACATTTGATATCTCAATTTTAGTAGGGGCACAAAAACGGAGTATGAACAGTAGTCTCTGTGTCGTCATAACCAGCAGAAATTACAGGTGTTTCCTATTCTGTTCCAGTTGTTCCTACATTCAACACTAATCCTTGCTAGAAACATCATAAAAATCACATTATATGTGAGAAATACAATTCAATGTACTTATCTCCTAGATGCAATATCATTTTATGCATTTAAAAATTAGTATGCAAGGTGGAGGGTGATGGTACAGGCCTTTAATTCCAGCAATTGGAAGGCAGAGGCAAGTTCGAGGCTAGCCTGGTCTACTGAGCAAGTTGAAGGACAGCCAGGGCTACACAGAGAAACCCTGTCTCAAAAGATAAAAAAAATAAAAAATTAGTATGCAAAGGTGCCCGGCCCATATCATCCATATGCTCATCACACTTCTTAAAGAGTTAACAACCAACCACAAGGTCTTGCCAAGTGGCTTTCCAGGATAATTAACAAAGGCTCCCTGATATCTGCAGATCTTTCACAGATGATCAAATGATGGATGCTCATGATCCTCATATAAAACGGTACAGAATTTATATAAATTTGTATGTATTTCCCATAAATTCTTTCTACTATTTTAATATATCATATTATATAAATGCTAGGTAAACAGTTATCATTTAAAATATAACATTGAGAAAAATCTGCACAGTCTTAGAATAAACACTTTCTCCTGTTCTTCACTATAGTAGGTTGAATCTGCTGCTGTGAAAACAACATTTAAGGAGGCTGGCTGTAAAAGAGTGTACAAAACAGCACGCCCACCAATAATGTGCACTCTCCTAAACTGCTGTCCTCTCTCCCACTGTCAGACAGCTTAATGTTTTAAGAGAAATGTAGTATAATTTTCATACCTATAATGAAATCATATCATCATATGTAATTATTAACCCTTCTGTTTATATACTATGCACAGTCTGTTCAGAATATATATTTTAACTGGGTAGACTTTTGTTGGAAACTTGTGGATTTATTGATAATTGACAACATATTAGCAATTAACATTACATACCCATTTAATAATTAGGTCTACGTATGACCTGAAATACAAATTTACTTATGATTTCCTTGTCAAAGATTTTTTTCTTGTCAGTTTTTTTAAGGGATATATCTGTGTGTGAGTATGTTCATGTATGTGGAGGTGCACAAGCCAATGTAATTTATAGTAAATCAATGCCCATATGATATAAACCATGACATAACATAAATACTGATTCTGAATTGTAGTTAATTGTAAAAATCAAGAAGGGCAGACTACAATTAAAGAAACAAACAAAAAAATCGTAGAAGACATATGAATAGATTCTTCAATGGTTTATGTAGACAAAGTATTATCTGTAAAAACTGACACAAAGCAAGCCTTAACATCCAGTAAATGATGTCATTTTATTCCTAAGACTCTATGTGTTCTTGGTAGATGTGGAAAATACAGAGAGATTAGAGAACGACCAACTGTGGAAGCAGCCCCCTGTTATAGATTTCAGAAAATCAAAGCAAGGTAGTCAGGCTTGGCAGCACACGCATTCACCTGCTGAGCTGTCTCACCGTAGCTTATGTAGAAGGGAAAATAGTGCTCAATGCATAAAGTAATACAATCACCGGAAGAAAGTCTAGCCCAGTCACAAATGTAGCAAAAACAAATGCTTCCGTGAACACGGGTTGCAGCTGATGAAGAGAAACTCATTCTGGCTGAAATTCACTCTAGAGCTGTGCTTCTCACCCTTCCCAATGCTGCACAGACCCTTTAATGCAGTTCCTCAGCCTGTGGTGACCCCCAACCATAAAATCATTCCATTGCTACTTCATAACTGTAATTTTGCTACATTTACGGACTGTGATATAGATATCTGATATACAGGATATCTGATATGCGAAAATATACGTCACTAACCGCAGGTTGAGAACCACTGTCTAGTGACTAGCATTACTACAAACAACCAGCAGAAACATAAAACATCTTAAATACTCAGAAAAAATAAAGCAACCGCAAGTCCTCAAATCCTTCACTATTTAGACATTTGGGTAGTCGCTTATAAATCAGTAACGTTCTCTACATGAAAACCAACATCACTGTCTTCAAAATGCAGAGGTATTCACTCCATTCCCCTTATAAGGGATCTATGATGTAACTGGAATCCAATATGGACGCATTGCCCCTTCTGCTACAGAACTACTGATTTTATAAACAGTAATAAAAGAATCAAATATGAATTATCCAACTTAAATCTCTATCGTTTTGAAATTAATCCAAATTCTACCTTGATCAGCTGTGACCTATGAATTTTGAATTTTAAATAGCAAGCATATCCAAGCGAGGGCCTGTTTTGTTGTAATATGCTGAACTGCCAGACTCTGCCACTGGGTGGAAGCACCACCATGAAGGTGCTCTGCAGTGGGCTCGGAAACTCCAGGCAAATAGTACTTAAACCACGGGCTATGCACTTCAGCCCTTCCCATCCTTATGAGGATGCACAATGGTGACAAAAGAATTTAGAGAAATCATTTATGAGTAAAGGGAAAGAGAATACTATACAGTGTTAAAGAAAATACAAAGATAGCCATGGTGATAAGAACTGAGTGCAAACAGTGTGTATTAAAACAGCAGGTAAAGGAACCAGTTTAGGCTAGCTACCCTTGAGAACAAATACACCCAGCATGCACAAAGTGAACTGATACTCTGTGCTCAACAGTGTCATAGATTTGCACTTCTAATTGCTTATCTTGATTTCAGTGAACAGGAATATTACCTTATATTTCTACTAAACAAACTATTCTATCATCTAGCTGCACATAGTAGTTCAGATAATCTCTAGCACTGAGCAATCAGATCAGCCATCTCTAGTTCATTTTAATCAAACAACTGGGAACAAAATCCCTTAGCGTTTGATCAATGATACTAATAAAATAAACATAAAGAAAATCAGATCACAGGACACGAGTGGCTCCTGAATTCCACACTTGAATAGCAGATCTGCTGCCTCCCATTCCAGATCGACACTGAATCTGCTCCTTAGATGGTCACGTTCATCTAGTACTCTTCCCCTTCTCATACAGCCTGTTCATTTTAACTGATAACCCATTAAGAAAAAAAGGGATCAACTAAACAGTATTTCCTATGTGCCTAGCTGGCAGTTCCTTTACCCTAATAAATTTCTGGCTATGAAAAAAAATTAAGCACATAACAAAAAAGAAAAACATAAACAACCAAACAAGCAAAAGCAACAGGGATTAAAGAATTTACAACAACTAGAGTCAAGATGCTAACATCTCAATGAAGCAAAAGACATGAAAGATAAACACAGAGGCAAAGATATGGAAACCCTAAGAAGCAAACAATAGTCATGATGATCACTGTGTGTTTAGGAGGGAGGCAGAGATGGCATGGGTGGGTATGAATGTACTTTGGATGAGCTTATGAGTAAACTGGACTGAGGAAGAACTCTGACCTTGAGGCTGAATAAATAGAAGCCTGAAACACTGAGGAGCAAACAAGAAAGACTGAAAACAATAGGGCACAATATCCAAGCCTGTGATATAAGTATGAAACATCAACAGAACCATAGTGGGATACAACATGAAAGGAAATCAAGCAGAAGAAACATGTGAACCAATAATGGCCAGGAATGTCTCCAAACTAACTTCAAACATAAACCGATAATTCCAAAAAGTTCAGAAAACTAGCAAGTAGAATAAGTGAACACACACACAGACACACACACACACACACACCACCACCACCACCACCACCACCACCACCACAATCATCATCATCATCATCATCATCATCATCATCATCATCAAAACCAAAAAACCAGGCTCGGGGGCTGAATTCAGACCCTGAAGAGAAATTGCACAGGATATTTAAAGGTTGAAACCAAAATGTGAGGGGGAGCAGGAAGCTGTAGCACTGTCCAATCATATTTTGACAGAAGGGGTTGAGCAAGGGAGTTTTCCTCAATCAAGTTAGAAGTAGCTTCCTGGGCCTGGGAAGATGAACTTAGTTTCACCCTGCCAACAAGATGGACAGCTGTCCCTGAGAGGTCTGGACTCAGACAACTGTTGCCCTATAATAGAACCTGTTCAGCTATTGGGAAGTCCCCAGCTCCCCTAGGGCCTGGGACTTTGCATTTAGTTTCTCCCTAATAAACAGTCTGAAAATGAAATGGTAGTACTTCGAATAATGCTTTTTGCTTGTTCCCAATAATACCAAGGGAAAAGAAACAGAACAGGTCAAGCAACATCTAACAGTATAAACTACTGAGTGTTTGACAACTAGGATTCACTCAGGAGCTTCTGGACTCAAAAGACAGGCTACTTCACTTCTTGTGCCTCTGTTATCCTCAACACACACAACTTGGCTCACAGGTTCTGGCCAGCTCCATTCTACACTTGACACTGTCCTTGATGGTCATCTCCAATATGCTGGGGTCTCCACTGCGACTTAGTGAAGTGCCTCTCTTGATTTTTTTTTAGACGGATCCCGAATGATTGTGCCAAGTCTTAGCTTCTCTGCATAGCTGCTTTAACCCTGGAGCTTCCAATACAACTGAGACTGCATCTTCGTCACCAGCTTCTCCTCGCCTCTCTTCAGGCAGATGCTGACCTTGCCAGAGTGCTAAGCCTCAGCTACTCTCCACAAGTCTTCCCAGGCCTTCAGACCAGTACTGCATGTGAGCCTCATACATATTTGCCCAGTTTGCTGTCAATGTGATGTACAGTCTTGGATTCCTCTGGATCACAGCTACATTAATAGGTTGAGAGGTAACAATAAAAACAGTAAACAATGTGGATTTAAAAAAAAAAAAGACAGTGGGCTAGGAGTGTGTGTATATTTAAGGATCAGAATTTGTTCCCCAACAGAGCAAAACAGCATAAAAACAAGACGTACAAAATAGTAATTCCTATTAGCATGGCATGGTACAATACAATGGAAGGAATATAATATAATCCAGCTATTTCATTTTGCAGATAAAGAAGGCTAGAGGATTTATGAGTGAACAAGTCTCATGGTCAGTTAACAGTGAAGTATGTGCTCAAGCCCAGGAAGATTTCTTATCCAACATCCACAATTCTGCATCACTTAGATGGAGCTAGCTTTTCCCTCCAACTTTTCTAAAAGAGGTTCTAGTAACAGAATTTGAATACTGTATTGGCTGAATCATTAAGTTACTTTCTGTGTCACAGTGACTATGTTAAGTTCTTAAAGTTTGTTTATGCATGTTTTAAGATACTGTAGAAGAGAAGTGTCCTACAAAAGAGCCCATAAAGAGAAAAATATTGAAATATATTTGATCCTATTTTAAGGTATAAATCTTTTAAAATTATATTAGTATCCCTTTTAAATTCTATCTTCAGTTTTGAACATTTGAATTCTACATATATTGTCCCAATCTAAGGTTATAAACTATAAAGCATGGAATTCTATGTAGAATTTTAATAGGAATTAATTAGTATAGGTTATAACAACACTGGTTTACACATCTTCAATATTAATTATGAATATCAACGTGGAGAAGCACACTAATTTTCTATCTCAAGGTAAATTTAATTAGTTTCCAGTTTAATTTTTTTAATTACCCACTATTAATCTAACATTAAGGCTTTCTTTGCACTCTACACTTGCTTTCTGAACGTAATGCTTAGTTTTCTAATTCATCAATTACCAAATCAATCAGCATTCTAATCTTACTCCATCTGAGAAGGCTGCACTGTGCATATGGATATCTGAGAAGCTTGATGAAGTCCAGACTCTGCAGCAAAGCTCCTGGAGGGCAGTGTGAGACACTGCAGCCCTAAGGCCCTCAGTGAGGCTGGTGATGCCAACAATGAAGCACCCTGAACAAAGGGTGTAGGAGCACTAACAGCCTCAGAACCGCTACCTGTGAAAGACAACGGTTAACTTTGAGATAAAATATTATAAGAGGTTTTAATGTGAAAATAATGAATTAAGAGGTCATATATTTGAAAAATTTGAGTATTTAATGAACTGAAAACTGTACAAATGATGCAAAATATTAGTATGTAATTAAAGTATGTAATATATGTAAATATATGCCATCATTAGCTTATACCATGTTTACTAATACAGTTCAGGTTGACACTCTTAAGAGTCAGAGTACTCTTGAAGGACAGAGCAAAGTAGTCACTGCACTCCAATCCTTTAACAACCACAGAGAAAAGTTCTTGTCAGCAAGTTCCTAGGGTCCATATGCAAACAGGAGATTCCTAAACAAAGGCTGTTCCAAAACCGTGTAAGCAGACTGGTGTAAGGAGAACGTGCAAAGATTTATGGATCATTTTCTTTACCATTTACCAGACAGAAACAGGAACAAAGCAGAAAGTAAGAGTGACACATTAAATGCACAGGATGCATTTCTGGAACGCTAGCGTATGGAAAAGGATGGTTTTAAAGCATAGATGTCAGCCAGATGCACAAACAGCAGCTTCAGCAGCTTCAGTTCTACATGGCTGGAAGTAAACCATATGTCACAAGCTGAGCATCTCCAATCCCAACACCTGAGATCCAAAATGCTCCAGAATCTAAATTCATTTGCATTTTAACTGGATCCCACAGATGAAAACTCTGTACTTATTTACATGTGACAGACGGTGTGTGACTTTCTCCTGGAGTAACATACAGAAACTCCCATTTGCACCCGACAGGATACTGACAAACCAAAGAAACAATGCCATTCACGTTCAACTCAGTCAACCCATCAATACACTGGGGCTATGGAACTTGCCTCCTACTCCAGAAATACATGTCCTGGGTACATGTAAGAAACAGCCCACTTGACTGATTTCTAGCCATCGAATGATTGGGGCTTGGGTCTACTCGCACTCTGCTATCTTTTCCTATCCTACATGGGACTTACTAAATAAACTTGTAGTATTGTCCACGTAATGTGGCTTACATTGTTAGCATCACTATAGGCCTCCTCTAGCTTTTAGATCCAAAGTGATATCTATTTGCTTTGTTACATTATAAAGTTAAGAAGATAATCCAAAATGACAATGCAGTAACACTGTAACTGCATGTTAAACGCTCCATGCTCTGCTTTATTTACCAGCAGTCCCAGCACCGACCTCATGTCTATTGAGCACTTTCAGCAGTGCTGGTACAACACAAGTGAGCCTTACATCAATCTGAACTTAGATAAATGCTGGTTTCAAGTAAACAAACACACAGCTGTATCAGCCACACTCGAGTACTTCCACCTTACAACATGGCACGGTACTTTAGCAATGAAATCTGATAGTAATAATAGTTTAGGATCCACTAAATTTATGGAATAACATCAGAGAAAGAAAACAAGGTCAGATTCATTGCCAATTGACATGTGTAACTTAAAAGCCACTTAAGACACTCTTGCATTAATTCCATCATCTGGCAGATGCATACTGGGTCAAGAGTCATGATTTCCACCATGTTTCCAGAAAGGAGATTTTTCAGACCACCTTGTCCAGCAAAACACACTCTAGCAAAAAGAACAGATTACCATCACCTAATGGACTCAGGGTGCAGTTTCTCAGAGCCAGGCAAGCCAGAGCTTTGCAAGTCTTTCCCAAGCCTTGTTATCTCACTTGAACACAAACCCTTTCTTTACAAGACCTAGATGGAAGCTTTGGTGATCAATTCAAATAAACATGGAATTGGAAACGTCGACATTTAAAAATGGAATCGGTATCAAAATCTGAAACATGCACTCTCAACTTGGACGTCATTTAATACACACTTTAACATACAGAACATCCACTTGTGACTCACTTTTACAAGCCTTCCTTCAACTGAAATTTATTTCAGCCTTTGACAGTAATGATCATTTTTAAAAGATTTATGATTTTATGATCATTTTATGATCATACATAAAATTTCTACCAATAACGATATGAACTGTGTACTTAGGAAGATCATCCCCCTCACCCACTAGGTGTAGTTGGAGGAGTCCTGGCCTCTAGATACATGTCCTACTTTCCTGTACATCACACTGGTGATGAGTTATTTTATAAATTAGGTAAAGTATGTTGTCAGTACCTACTAAAATCAGAACTACTAGAACACTGATACTGTAAGAAAAGCTAGGTGAATGTTACCTCCTCACCTCTTCCTCTTTCTCTCTCTTCCCTACCCTGGCCCAATCTATCTGTATCTATCCTCTGTGATCTGAACAACTAGCAAATGACTGACTAGTAAGAGGTATATACAGTATATTCAAGGTGGATATACATACATACAGTGTGGATATACATATGTATATACTGAGTGGATATACACACACATACGTATAGTGTGGATACAGTGGATATACATATATAGTGTGGATATACACATACAGTGAGGCTATACAAATACAGTGCAGATATACACACAAACATATAGTCTGGATATAGTGGATATACATATATGGTGCAGATATATATATATATATATATATATATACACATACACACACACACACACACACAGTGTGGATATAAATACACTGTGTGGATATACATAAACTGCAGATATACACATCCAGTGCAGATATACACACATACATATAGTATGGATATAGCCGGTATACATATACAGTACAGATATACACATACAGTGTGGATATACATATACAGTAAAGATATACACATACATATAGTGTGGATATAGTGTATATACATATACAGTACAAATATATATATAAAGTGTAGAAATACAGGACAAAAATAAAATGCACATCATGAGAAAGAAATAGGACCATGAGAGATGCTACTCAGAATATGAGCTACTTATTGCTAAATATTCCACTTAATAAATCTGAACTGTGTGGTTGAGCATGAGTAACTAAACAATAATGAAAACAAGAGAAGACTACTGCATATCTCAGGGAGACTTTTGTAAATAAAACATGTAACATTCACCTACAGTAAAATAGCATGTATACATTATATATCTAAATTATTTAATGTTTAAACTAGTTCCATGAAAAGATTCCATTTGATTTGGAAGTTTTCACAAAGTAAAATGAAATAATTCCAGTTCATAAATACTTTAACAACACTGGTCACTTATAAATGATCACACACACACACACACACACACACACACACACACATACACGCTAAACAGCAAGCAATGTAGTGTTTAAAATTTCTCAATGGGTATACTGGAAACTCTGCTTCATTTTGTTTGTTGTTTTATTCTGTAATACTACAAATGACCCAAACATATTCCCCCAGTCCTCTTTTTACTTCAAAAACATTAAAATTTGGGACAGGGTCTTACTAAGTTGAACAAGGTGGCTCAGAAATCACTCTAGCCCAAGCTGCTGATCATCCCGCCTCCTCCTCCACAGTAACTAATTACTAATTACTAATTACTAATGTACTTAACAGACCTAGAGTGCTTTTTAAAAGTAATCTCAAAATTAAAATTTCCTTACCATAAATCCAAGAAACATTTCAAGAAAAAAGAGAAAAGTACCACACAGGAAGTAACCTTTCCCAAGTTAAACTCCTTTCTTTCAAAATAACCTGAACATGAAATTAGCAAGATAGGGAATTTAACAAGAGTCATCCCACATAACTGAGAGGTTAAAGCTGAACAGCTTTCTCCAGTTTTCTCTGTTTTCCATGTGACTTACACCCAGATAACTCCTGTGTTACAGCTTCCTTAACATAATACTTGAGGGACTGAGAGACTGCATGATCACTATGAGCATCTTGCTGAACCAGGAGACCCGAAGTTCAGATTCCAGCAGCACACAGGAACAAATGGGCACCTAGTCATGGGCTGCAGTAATCCCAGCACTGGACAGGACAAAGGAAGAGGATTGCTTTGGTTTGCTGTGGGCCAAAGAAGCAGAAAAATTGAGAGCTCCAGCTTCAGGAAAAGCCTCACCTGAAAGGAATCCACAGTGACCTCACCTGACCTCTGCACATACACTACACACACACACACACACACACACACACACACACATAATCAAAATAAATAGTACTTTAATACATAACTGATTCACTTCTCTGAAGTAATACAAATTAAAGTATGTGAGAGCAACAGGTAAATTAATTGTGAACTGAGAGCCTGCCCTCACTGAAACAATGAGAGGCCAAAATCCTAAGTGTGACCTTTGTAAGGCACGTTAGCAAAGAGTTATCAAAATTACATGGATAAACAAAGACAAGTCCGGAATGACTCTGAGGAATAAAGTATCACTAAGGAAAGGTGACACTGTGACAAATCCCTTCTCAATTCTCTACCTTCTACAGTGACCATAACTGTCTTTTCCCTCTCCTGTTAGGAATTATCAAGTGTGTCAAGATGGCATGCTGTGGGGAAGTGATATTCCATGCCATTTCTGCATGTCTCTCACGGCTTTATTTTGAAATATCTTTAAATAATATTTGCATAAAAGCTTCAGAAGCCGCTTCCCTCTGAGTCAGAGCAGACACTTTCCCTTCCAGACTGATGGAGCTGAGGCTCCTGCCAGGCACAGCTAAAGAGGTTTAAAAGAGGCTCACAGAATAGTCCATCTAAACTCAGGATTTCTCGGCTGTGACACAGACCTACTGAGTAAGCTTGTGCTCAGGCTCACCTATGAGTTGTGTCCTGAGTAATACACTACCTTAACCCATTTGGGCTCACTGTCTCCCTCAGGCAAAATCTATGCAAGCACAGAATGCCAACCTAAGGGTTCCTCCACACTCCCTCATCAGAACTGCCTAACTGCTGCACACACTCAGCCCTAAAGCTGGCAACTACTCTACCAGAAGGCAGTATTGCTGACAGAGTAATTCTAAACCCCTTTGGGGTAAACAGACAGCATGCCAAAAAAAAAAAAAAACTATAAAATCCTAAAGCGACATAATCAACAGAGAAACAAAAATAAATAATTAAATTAAACACATTCTCTAAAATAGCAGAATGAAAAGAAAGCAAAGCCTGTAAAAGCTTTAATATAAATAAAACATAAGATCACAAAGATGTTTAGAACAGTCGTCTGGCTGCACACTGTACCTCCAGATCCTCAGAGATTCTCCCACACTGTCACTCCCTCTCTCTAGTCTAAGAAGCAGGAGGAAAGTACAGTTAATTAGGAGCATCTTTGATGTCGAGTCTGAACTTTAATAATTGCACAGTTCCTAGAGTCCTAATTTAGGGCAAATCACCCTAATCTATAGAACACTTCAATGTACTTTGCTCTTTGACAAAACTAACTCACTCTAAGGTATATGGTGAGTGAATACAAAATAATCAGAGCATGGCATGTCACAGGAAATATGTTGAGCACAGTACCAATAACTAAATTATCATATGCTTTAATACAATCCATACAGTTACATGTTTTAAAATCATTCCTGTGGCTGACTATCAATTTGATAAAATTTAGAATCACTATGGAAGCAAACTTCTGGGCATACCTGTAAATGATTGCCTAGACTAGGTTCATTGAGATGAGAAGACTCGCCCTAACTCTTGAGTAGTACCACCCCATGGGATGAATAAAAAGAAAACAGGTGGGTATACAGGTGCAGCTCTGTGCGTCCTGACTGTAGACACCAGGAGCAGCAGCCTCCTGTCCCCCCACCACCATCTCCACCACAGGTGGGTATACAGGTGAAGTTCTGTGCGTCCTGACTGTAGACACCAGGAGCAGCAGCCACCTGTCCCCCCACCACCATCTCCACCACAGGTGGGTATACAGGTGAAGCTCTGTGCGTCCTGACTGTAGACACCAGGAGCAGCAGCCTCCTGTCTCCCCCACCACCATCTCCACCACAGCACTGGGTTTCTCAAACTGTAAGCTAAGGAAACGTTTCACAGGGTACGTTTTTTCTTGTACTTTATGGCAGCAACAAGACATGTAACTTATACAATTTACAAATTAATGAAGGTAGGCAGGCACAGATTCCTGTTTGGATTTATGTGGCTTTATATGCTATAAATATAGTCACAGCATATTCAAAACAAAAAATGCTTTCTTTCATGTTCTATCAAGCCTCATCAGAAAGATCAGTCATCATTCAGTTAGATATGTTCACACACACACATACACACACACACACTGATTTATAATATACTACTGCTTTAACACTAAAAAGGCACTAAAATGTATGCTAAGGTGTTCTATAACACTAATTACCTTGAAAAAAGGGAACAAAGTGCACTAGAGCAGACTCACTCTCCTGCAAGAGTAACCCATGGGAGGGGATGCACAATGTATGTGTGATGATGATACTGGAAATAATGGAAATCAACTGCTTCTTAATTAATGAAAACACCGAAGTGGTATGATAAAAATTTAAAAGCTGAGTTTAAAAGTTGTAGAAAGAAGCAACAGGCAAGCAAATCCGCCTGACACCGCCCATGCTCTGTGCTACCTGAGCAACACACCCGGCACATCAGTGACACAACAAGCATCCTATAAGCCTATAAACCAACACCAACTCTGCAACAAAAGTCACGCAGACACTGTATATTCGTTTCAAAACCCTGCCGTGCATCTAACTTCAGTCACCAGATACCCCAGTTACCCCAGGAGCAGCCTACCTTACTTCCGTTATCTCAGCACAATTATTAACTGCATGCTCTCTTTCACTGTCAAGTGTCTGGTTTGCACGATAAATTATACACTCATCTTCCTTCTAAATAGCTGGCTCCTTCTGGCTATAAGCTTATTAGCTTTGCCCTCGTCCAGATGTCAGGATAATTATATAGATATTCCGAGATGAGTTAAATAAACTTTATGTGTACGTATCGTGTGGCTTCATTATCATTATGCTATAATTTGTTATCTCAAATTCATATGAGGAGTCTTCCTCCAATTCTCACTTTAATTGGTCTATATTAACAGCATATATATTCCTTTCTATGAAAATAAGTTGCTCGTACATTTTCCAGTAGGTGCTAAGGCAAACGATACAAATGAAAGCAGACAAGTACAACAGAAGAGTGATGAAGAATTACGCTGCTTATCTACCTTACAATACTTGCTAACACAACACAGAGGCATCTCACAGACACTTCCATGATGCAGGATGGCAAACAGTCTGGCTCCCACATCCCTAATCCACTAACACTAATCTTAAAACTATGGCAGCCACCCAAGGTGGCTCAGGAATGTAATCCCAGCATTTCTCTAACTGTGCTCATTCAATATGTAAGACATCACACAATAAGAGATTTGCCTGAATTATCTGGTCTGAAGTGGGTCTGTCCAGCAGCATTTATGAAAGCTACATCTTCCTGCATAAATAAAGAAAACAGACCAAATGTTCAACTAGAAAGCCAAGAGGCTAAAGCCTGAACTTGAGGATATGGGCTGGCTAGTAGCATATCAACCTGAAATGAGCTAGAGTCATCTGAAAGGAAGGAAGCTCGAATGAGAAAACTGATGATAAAGCTAGAACAAGCTTGGAGGACATTTTCTTGATTAGTGATCCATGTGTGAGGACCAGGTCATTGTGGGTGGTGTCATTCCTGTGCTCTAGAATTCTCTAAGAAAGTAGGCTGAGCAAGCAATGAAGAGCAAGCCAGTAAGCAGCACCCTTGGTGGTCTGTACATCAGCATCTAAGTCCAGGTTCCTGCCTGTTTGAATTCCTATCCTGACTTCTAGTGCTTGAAGCTACACAGCTTACACTGTGTGAGGAAGCCCAACCTTCTAAGGTACTACCATGCATTATGTAGAAAGGGAGAGATGAATGAAGGCAGCCCTGGAGCCAGCACAGAGCTTCCTTCCTACAGTTAATGCAGCTCTCCAGCTTCTGTCTCTTCATCCTACTCTTTGTCACCTGACCTTTGTCACCTGAGTCTACTGACTTTCTCTTCTTCTCCAGCTATTATCTGCTAAATTCTCCTCCACTCACAGCAGAACTGCTGCATAGGTTGCTCTCTTCCTCACAGCCTACGTTTTCACTAACTCATTTCTACAATAAAATTATTCTTGCTAAATCCAAAGGACTTTAAAAACAAAACAAAAACCTACCCAGCAGCCATCGCTCTTTACTGGTGATCTCTCCTGAAAACACTTATTCTCTTTCGTGACAATCAAACTCAGGCAAGGTTCTTCCTAGCTCTCTAGCAATACAGTCTTTGGGTCTTCCATATGGTTACCACAGGCACGACACCATACGACTAGCATGTTTCAGGATTCGCTATTAAGTCTTCAACAGCCATGAATGCAGTAATGATTTATGCTACTGCTTTCTAAATTCATCTTTCATCAACACAAGCTTCACTGCAAACATTGCAACTTTGACGTCCACAAAAGCACTTCATAAATAAAAACTGAACATATTACCTTTCTTTCCATTTACTATTTCAGTGAACAGAATCGTCCTTGATCAAAAGCTTTAACTGTCTTCTAAATGTAAATCTAATCTCCAAGATAGAAAATCATTCCGTTTGTCCTACTTATTTGGAGGATAGAGCCATATACTTTATGGCTTAAAGCCATACCTTATGGCTTCCCTAGGACTTGACCCCAGGGCTCCATTCTAATCTCAACCCAGAGCTTATTATTAGTCTTATGAACTACCTCAAGTTCTTTAAATATGCTATGCTTTGTCATATTTTAAAACCTTGACCAATGCTTTATCCCCCCACACACATTTGCTTTGGCCTGGCACACTGTTGCTGTTCACCAGCTTATATCCCCTAGTATTTGTTGTTTTCAGCTTACACCTAATTCTTTGTTTGCTAGTCTGTTGCTGAATAAAACATTGATCAAAGCAAATTGGGAAAGAAAAGGTTCATTTAACCTTACACTTTACAGTTCCTTATGAAAAGTCAAGGCAGGAATCCAGAACCAGAAACGTAAGCAGACAGTACAAAGGAATGCTACTTACTACCTTGAGTCCTCTGGCTGTTCAGTTACCTTTCCTACATCACCCTGGTATATAGTTTCAAAGGGGCTCCACCCACTGTGAACTAAGCCCTTCTACAGCAATTAGCAACCAAGAAAATGTCCCAGGTAAGCACATAGGCCAACCTGAGGAAGACAATTCCTCAGTCGGCATTCCCTTTCCCTGTGCATGTCATTTGTGTCAAGTTATAAAAAACAATGACCTTCTACAGGCTATCCTAGTCCTCAGTTTTGTCTATGCACACCTCACTTTCTATCTTTTCGGCATAAAATTTCCATTGGATCATAAAATGTGGAATACACTAGAAGCAGTATTTGTCTTAGCATCACCCTAGCTCCAAAATCTTGCACGATGACTACTAGATAATATTCACCAATGACAGAACACATTTTTAAATGGCAGAGATGGCATATGTGATACTTTAAAAACAATGATGCTCATATTTATTTTTGTTACTTCAACAGTTTTATTTCCACTAAAACTATCAAAAATTTCAAGACATGACAGTTACAACACACAAATTTTTAGAGTCAAACATAGACAATACATCTAATTTGAGTTTCTGCTATGATAGCAATGACAGAAAGCTACAGCAAAGTACCCACACCCAACATGTTTGTATCTCACTGACAAGTTGGTACAACACGGCTCCTAGGAGCCTCTCTAGGATCCGCTATTCTCTCATGACGAAATCCTATGAAAATGCAAAGACAAAAGACCATTCTCTGTAAAGCAAACTCAAATTCACAGAAGTAACCTGACAAAGAATAGAGGAACAGATAAGGGGAAAACTGTAACCAGTTCCCTCTGTTCCTTTTTAGATCATGAAGTACCCTGTACCTCCACTCATTAAATGTGACCTCAGCCAAGTGTAATGGCTTACAACTGTAGTACCAATATTTGCTAGACAGAGGCACAAGCAACCCAAGTCTGAGATCTGCCTGGACTACAGAAGAACTCATGTAAAAAAAAGACCTTAAGCACAGAACACAGCACTACACTATTCAGCAATGGTTGTACTTAGACATATTAAAGCTTTTCTAAGTTTTCTCACCTATTGTGAATAAGTGGGTTTGTTTGTTTGTTTGTTTTTTGGGATTTTTTTTTTACCTATGAAGTAGTTAAAACTTGAAAAGTAATGTGAGGGCTGGAGAGAAGGCCCAGCAGTTAAGAGTGCTGACAGCTCTTCAAGAGGACCCAGGTTTGGATCTCAGCACCCACATGATGAATCAAAGCCATCTCTATCCGAGGTTCCTGGGGGTCAAACACCCTCTCTGACTTCCATGGGCACTGGACAGACATGGAACACAGACAAACATCCAGGTAAGCATCCATACGTATTAAATACAAAATAAATTTTTTAAAAGGAAAAAGAAAACTAAGATGCAGCAGTAGCTTCCTGTTATAATTGATGATTTTATACATGGGTATTTAAAATGAACAAAAATGAGGGTGTAAATTTGATTGCTATTTGACGGTCCAAAAAACTTAAATAAATTAGTTCAGCTACAATTAGTTCTTGGTATTCCCTAGTTACATGGTTGAAAACTGATGGTGCTTATGTCTCTTTATGATAAAAAGGTTATCAGACCAAAGTAAAACTATTACCAGGAGTAATATATAAAGTTAACTTAGATACTGTGTGAGTAAGTGTTACTATTGCAGTACTTAAAAACCCTGACCTAAAGCAACCTAGGGAAGAAAGAGTTTCATTCACTTATGGATCCCGGTGTGGATCCTCCCACATCGATCACCAATTAAGAAGATGGCATACAAGCTTTCCTGCCTACAGCCAAATCTTATAGAGGCATTTTCTCAAGTGAGGGTCCCTCCTCTAAGATGACTGTAACCTGTGTCATGTGTGCCAGCACACATGTAAAGAAATTGTCATTGATCCCTCCATTATCATGTTTCAAAACTAAAATATAGAAAGGGGCTACATAAATATTTATACTTATAAATTCCTTAGCATTCTATTAAACTAATAAAAATTTCAAGACCACACTTGTCCCAGACAATTCCAGCAGACAATTGACTACTCCAGACAATTCCTAGAGAGCAGCTGGTCTTCAATCCATGTTAAATAAATCCCCCACATTCTAATGCCAGAGAAGGAATGTGGAAACAACAGCTAGATGAAGTTTCCAGCAAGAGGGCCAGCAAGCAAAGGCAAGAGGTTCCTTCTTCCAAGTCTTTGTACATAGTCAGGCACAAAAAAATTCGATATAGACTTAGAGTCCCATCTCAAATAATCCAATCAAGAAAATCCCTCTCATGTACCCAGATACTTGGTTTTAATTGATTACTGATGTAGTCACATTGATAGGCAAGATTAGCCATCGAAAACAGTTGGATAGATAGATAGAAAGAGGCAAATAATTGCTCATTTTGGAAATATGACCAAACACCACCCTGAAACATTTAAAGTATAGTGGGGTTTAGGAAGGTGTTCTTTGTGGAAAAGGCACTTGCTGTGGAATATGATGACCTGAGTTTAATCCTCAGAACTGATGTAAAAAAACTAATATTAGAAAAACAATTTATAAGAGTCAGGTGTAGAGATCAGTGGCCTGATATCCTCAGCCAGATATCCACCCACAGGCTACAGCCTGGGTGCCTTCCAGGAGGTCCACAGTAACCAAAGACACAGGTGAGAATCTCGCCCAAATACCAATGCCAGCTGGAACACCCACAGCTGCTGAGACAAGCACAGAGCCCAGCTGACACTGGACCCCCTCTCCCCAAAATCCGCTCTCCTTCTGGTCCACTTTCCCAGGCAGGCCAGATCAGCTGCCCAATATCCCCACACACACTACACCCTACAGGCCTCCAAGGAGGTCGAAGGTAACCAGGGACACAGTCTGCCTGGCTCCCAGGAGGTCCCAAAAACTAGGGAACCATGAGACCTGCTCTAACTAACTAGAGGCACAAGAGGCCCACCCTAACCAGAGACAGCACTGACTGCTTCCAAGGAGACCTGCTCCAACCCAGGTCATAGAGCTCTACTTGTCTCTAAGTAGTCAGGGTCCAGGCATAGACACCCAGGCCAGTTAATACCAGAGCTAACCAGATGTCCAGAGGCAAGCACACGATCAGAAGCTACAGAACCCAATATAATTTGGCACCACAAGTTCTCCCACCACAGCTAGCCTTGGATACCCTAACACCTGAAAGGCAAGATAATGACCTAAAATCCAATCTCATGGAGACGATAGAGGCCTTTAAGAAGGATGAAAGAACTCCCTTAAAGAAATATAGAAAAAACAAAGGTTAAAAAAAAGGTTTCCTTAAAGAAGAAACAAATAAGCCCCTTAAAGAAGTACAGGAAAATACAATTAAGCAGGTAAAGGAACTCAATAAAGCCATCCAAAAATGGAAATAGAAACAATAAAGAAATAACAAATGGAGGCTGACCTGGAAATGGAAAACCTAGGAAAGAGATCAGGATACAGATGCAAGCATCACCAACAGAACATAAGAGATAGAAGAAGAGAGAATCTCAGGCATAGAAAGTACTATAGAAGATATAGACACAATTGTCAAACAAAATACAAAGTATAAAAAGCTCCTAAGAGGACACAATGAAAAGATCAAACTGAAGAATAATAGGAATAGAAGAAGGTGAAGATTTCTAGCTCAAAAGGGCCAAAAAGCATCTTCAACAAAATCGTAGAAGAAAACGTTCCTAACTTAAAGAAAGAGGTGACCATAAATGTACAAGAAGCCTACAGAACACCAAATAGATTGGATCAGAAAAGGAAATCTTCCCATCACATAATAATCAAAACACTATATGCACAGAGCAAAGAAAGAATATTAAAAGCAGTAAGAGAAAAAGGCCAAGTAACATAAAGGCAGACCTATGAGAATTGCACCAGACTTCTCAAGAGAGACTCTAAAAGATCCTGGACAGATATCATCCAGACTCTAAGAGAATAAAATTCTAGCCCAGGCTACCATACCCAGCAAAACTCTCAATTATCATAGATGGAGAAACCAAGATATTCCATGACAAAACCAAATTTAAGTAATATCTTTCTACTAATCCAGCCCTACAGAAGATACCGGAAGGAAATCTCCAATAAGTAACTACACCCAAGAAAACACAAGACATTAAATATTTCAGAAACAAACCCAAAAGTAAAGAATCATACACACATAATACCACTTCCAGCAACATAAATAACAGAAACTAACAATCATGTCTTTAATATCTATCAACATCAATGGACTTAATTCCCCAATAAAAATACACAGGCTAACAGACTGGATACATCAACAGGATCCAACATTTTGCTGCATGCACGAAACACACCTCAGTGACAAAGACAGACACTAACTCAGAGTAAAAGGCTGGAAAAAAGTTTTCCAAAAGAATGGTCCCAAAAAACGAGCTAGAGTTGCCATTCTAATATCCAATAAAATAGACTTTCAACCAAAAGTTATCAAACAAGATGGGGAAGAACACTTCATATTCATCAAAGAAAAAATCCACCAAGAGGAAGTCTCAATTCTGAACATCTATGCCCCAAATGCAAGGGCACCCACATTTGAAAAAAACTTTACTAAAGCTCAAAACACACACTGAACTTCACACAAAAATAGTGGGAGACTTCAACACCCCACTCTCATCAATGAACAGGTCATGGAAACAAAAACTAAACATAGAGGATACTCCAATCCCATTTTGAAGAGAAGGAAATGATCATGATCACGGAGGCAGAGGGAGGGAGGGAGGGATGTCGGTGGGAGAGTGGAGGGGGGCGGGAAAGGGGAATAGGACCAGGTATGGGGGAGGAGACTGGAGAAAAGTCCAGAGGGCCAGGAGAATGAATGGAAATAGGCAACCTCGGGTGGGTGATGAGGGGACCCTCTGGAAAGTACCAGAGACTTAGAGGTGAGAGACTGTCAGGACTCAATGGTGGTGACCTTAGCCAAAATGTGACAATGGGGAGAGGGACCTCAAAGAGTCTACCTCCAGTAGATAAACAGGGCCTCAAGTTAAGGTACTGGGTTACCAACCCGTAGTCCAAATTTCTGACCCAGAATCGTTCCTGTCTAAAAGAACTGCAGGACAAAAAGTGGAGAAAAAACTGAGGGAAGAGCAGTACAATGACCAGCCCAACTTGGGATCCATCTCATGGTGGGGGAGGGGTTGGGGAGGGGCATCAAGGCCTGACACCATTACTGATGTTATGATATGCTTACAGATATAGCCTGGAATGACTATCATCTAAGAGACCCAACAAGCAGCTGACTGAGATAGATGCAGATACACCCAACCATTGGACCCCTATGGTTGAATTATTGGAAGGATTAAAGAAGCTGAAGGGAAGAGGGACCATATCAGAAGACCAGGAGTCTCAACTAACCCAGACCCCACGGAGCACCCAGAGACTGAGCCACCAACCAGAAGCATACTCAGGTCCAAGGCCCCTGTTCACATATATAGCAGAGGTCTGCCTGGTCTAGTCTCTGTGGGAGAAGACATGCTTAATCCTCAAGAGACTTGAGACCCTAGAGAAGGGGAGAGGTCTGGTGGGGGAAAAGCACCCTTGGAGGCAAGGGGAGGAGAAATGGGATGAGGAACTACTACGGGAGGGCACTTGGGGGAAGGGAGCAATGACTGGAATGTAAAAAAATAAATTTTTAAAAAATTTTAAAATAAGAAAAAAACAGAGCCAGGTGTAGTGGTGAAAGTGTCATCCTAGTGCTGGAAGGCAGGAACAGATGGGTGCCGGCAACTCCCTTGCCTGTCTGCCTAAATCTAATCAGGGAGCTCCTGTCCAACAAGAGCCCATTTCTCAAAAAGAAATGTAGGAGGCAGGTAAAGAAAGACAGCAGAGGTTGACCTCTGGCTTCCACATATACCAGGAAACAAACATGTGCACGTGCACACTGGGGGATGGGGGGGGGTGGTAGGAGGCAGGCAGACAGACACACACCAGTGGCACTGGAAAAATGGGTCCTAACTTTTAGCTTCGGCAAAGGCACCGGGGAGCCTTTACTCACTTTACTCAGTGTTAGATAGTATAAGACCAACAACTTGGGTAAAAAAGTGATCCCTATCCTCTATGATGCTTAATATTGTCTGATTGGTGGAATCTAGAATCTCTAGGAGAGAAACCTCTGGTTGTGTTCATAGGGAGTTTTCTGGAGTAAGTTTACTAAGATGGGAAGATCCATCTGAATGGTGAGCAGCACTACTCCATCGGCTGGAACAGTGCCCAGAACTAGCGACATACATACATACATACATACATACATACATACATACATACATACATACTAGCAGCATTTATCACTTTACCTCCTGACTTCAGATTTCATGTGACTAGTGACTAGCTTCCTCACACCTCCACTGTGAGGACCACCCTCAAACTGGGAGCCAAAATTAACACTTTCTGCTTCCTGAAATTGCTCTAGCCACATATTTTATCAAAGAAATTTGACACACTCTAATATTTTATGACCCACATAGGTATACAGTTTGAATGTTATTTGTAACTGAGATTTTCCTTGGCTTAATTTCACTTGTTTAAGCAACTTAATAAACAGATACCCTAAATTGAGAAACTGTATTCTCTAAGTAACCAAATCAATCTGTTCTATAGCTGGTACATTTTTTATCATTTCAGAAACAGGACCTCCACAAACGGAAGAATGAAACAGCACACCACCTGTCACTGCATGGCCTGATAATATAAAGCTACCACAAAAAGAAAACCAACATCCAAATGTGTACTCATTGTAAACATCTCAGGCATTGAATGGCTAGAAATTTTTTTAGAAAAATTCTCTAAAGCACAGAAAAAAGCAAAACTAGACTAACAATCTTTACCACAGCTAAGGAAACAATCATCAGAGTGAACATCCTATGGAATGAAAAATAAATGTCAACTATATGTATGTGAACTTAATATCCAAATATATATGAAACCTGAGAACCACAATACCATCATCATCATCATCATCATCATCATCATCACTATCATCATCATAAGTGTAATAATAACTTGATTTTAAAATGGGCCATAAAGTGAAACAGACATTGATCAAAAGACAAACAAGTGGCCAGTACATGTAGGAAAATTTAAAGATCACTTTTAAAAGAAATCAAATAAAATACACTGAGCTACTACTTTTCTATAGTAAAAATGGCTACAATCAGAGGATTAGCAGTGCTAGGAAGAATATGGACAAAAGGAATCCTTCTATATTGTCAATGGAAAGGGTAAACCAGCACACACATTACAGAAAAAGTTAGCAAAGAAAACCTAAGGCTACCAGCCACTTCCACAGGAATGGGAATCACTATGTCGTAAAACTGCACACACAGAATTATCTGTACTAGTCAAAGCAAACAAATAGAAATGACCTAAGTATTTCCTATACCACCTACTGGATAAAGAAAATGTGGCATATCTATATAATAATGTGCTTTTCAACCACAAAAAGAATGAAACACAATCAGAAAGCTAGGTCCTGTAAGTAGCAAGGTGACTTCACAGAAGTGCAGAGAACAGCAGGGAGGTGGGCTGTGGAAGGCAGATAAGAAAGAACACCGGGAAAGCTGATCAGTGGGTGTTAACTCCAGCTAGTAAGAAGTTCTGCTGTGCTGCCATATGGGAGGGTGACTGAAGACAACAGGAACATGCTCATCGTAAGTTAATAACGTTAACCTGCTAAGCCTATCACAAACATTATTCAGCACATATTAAACACCACTGGGAGCCCCTATAATGTATACAATGTCTGTAGGTTATTCACTTCATTAGAAAACAAAAAGACACACTTAAAAGGGTAGTCCCTTAAAGTATCAGCTATGAACAGAAAAGCAAAAGCATAGACGTCACAACAATATTAAGTAGTAAAGGGGTAGAGAGGGCCTAAGGCACAATAACTGAGGAAAGGAATTTAGAAACATAAACCCTCACATCAGTAACTCTGATTTCTTGTCACACTCTGTTATTTATTCTAAAATATGATATTCCCACTCTAAGATTACAGTTATGATTTCTACTTCCTCTAACATCAAAGTATATAACTCATATGGCTGGCAATGTGATGCTACACTAAACTATAATGCCATTACTAAAGTATTCGACTTTAGCCACTCTTCCTCCCCCTGAGGATTCCAAGAGAGAAAATATACAGGAAATAATAGCTAGACATAACTCAGTCACTCCAGCTTTACGAATATGAAAAGGGCCATTTATTCTCTTGGAAACTCCAATTTTTAACAAAAGGTAGGTCATTCAGCATATACTCCTCTAGGCCAAGAACAAGTAACACTGGCTACAGTTAAGGGCCTGGGAAAAATCACCATAGTAAGCCCAGAAATGCCAACCCTAAATGCTGCCGAGGGCTGAGTAAGTTCCTAGAGCTACCTACCACCTGTAACACTTCCAGGTTGAAGGGTCTCAGCATCCTGAGCCTAGTCAAGAGCTACCCCACCATGCCAGTCCATTTGCTATTATTAGCAGATGTCCGTAGCTGCTCACTTTTATCAGACACCAAAATACAAGACTGTCACCTCACAGACCCAGTATTGCTACATCCAAACAGCAAACAAGGGACCCCAGGCAGGATGAAAACAGAATCACTCATTGCTGTGACAAGGAATCACATGCTTTCTGCCATCACCTATACAACAAGGGCAAGCAGGTTTGAGCTATTCAAGATAGGCCTGTTGCTTTCAGTCAGTCTTCAACATGCTATCGGATAACAGCTAAAGTAAATCACACATCTTGACATGGGGGTGGGCAGCAGCGTGTTAACTACTATGAAGTTTTGAAATTTGTACCACAGTTATAGGAATTTTCTTCCACTTCAGTTTGTGGCTTACGATATTCTACTTACCAACATTTGGTAAAATATTAAAGTCTCACACAGAATTTCCATGTAAATTCTCTTAACAAATTAATGACATAGACACATATTTTTAAAAATGGAAATGCTTCAGTTAGGACTGGCAAAAAAATTGGTCATCTCTCAAAAACTGTGTGTAAGCTATTCAGGCTTTCATTTTGCATGTGTGCCACCACCTACATGTTATAGCCTATTTGAAGAGGCACGTTTTGAGCAGGTGGGATAAATTATTGTTACCTTCTGATGTCTATAAAACTAAGTCCTCTGGAAATCACTTTAAAGCACCTTTTTGACATAACTGGGAGAGGTCGTTAAAAGTTAAAAACAATTCTAAATCAAGGTGATTAACTGATAAAAGGTAATGATGTCGAAAAACAAGAAACTGCTTTTTTCAAAAGCCAAGCAGAAAAATGTACTAGCTATTCAAATGAATACTAATATGAACCCAAAATTTCCCACAAAGTCCTATCACCTAGTGTGAAAAGGTTTCAACTGTTTACGTAGCTCCAGTCACATGATTAAACGTAATTAATGGAAGCAACTATAAAAATCTTCAATCTTCTTTTCTACTCAGTTACTTCACTTGAGAATATTCTTGAACAGAAAATATAAGAAAACTCAATTTATGAGGAAATGTCAATTTATGAGGACATATGTATAAACATGCATACTATACACCGGTGAACACAAGCCCACAACAATCTATGGACTATCACAGACTCTTGCGTGATAGAAAGCCCTTCCAGGGAACTTCGACCACCTAAGATTTTTAGATTTCATGTTTTATAGTATGATAATTCATTACAGTGGCCATACAATTTCTTTTGGTAGATTTTTTAAGAACAACTAAGTCACATGTCAGAACCCCATCATATTAACTTTCCTTTATTCAGGTATTACGCAGGAGTAGCTGGTAGTTATTGACCATTTGCTGGAAAGTATTAGGCACTGTTATGGACACTTTATACAGTCTTAATCTCAACATCCTAAGATGTAGGTTCTTAGTGTCTCAATTTGAAAACACAGACACAAAACTTCAATGTTAAGTGTTTGCCAGGTGTCTACTCCGAGATCCAGTTGTGACTAGACCATATATGACTCAAAAATTCATAACTGTTGCTGTCATAATCACTATATTAAAAGCAAACACTACCCACTTTCCCAGTTTAGCTTTACATTTTAATACGGTTTCTGCCTTAAAAAGGAAACATGTTCATGCCAAAGCTGCCACTCTGATACAGATGTCAGTAACACCTATTTTAAATTATGTTCCAACTGCTATGCTTTCTGATTTGGCACTGTAGAATCTTATACTGGCAATTAAATTCTTAAGTCGGGGGGGGGCAGCATCTACTAGAGACAATGTTTCTAAAATGGTAGCATTTTTCATAATTTCCAAAACAGTATTTTTTTTCTTCCAGAATTAAAATTACCTACACTTTAAGAGTGTAACTTAAAAAAAAAAAAAAAAAAAAGCAGGGCAGTGGTGGCCCACACCTTTAATCCCAGCACTCGGGAGGCAGAGACAGGCGGATTTCTGAGTTCGAGGCCGGCCTGGTCTACAGAGTGAGTTCCAGGACAGCCAGGGCTACACAGAGAAACCCTGTCTCGAAACACCAAAAAAAAAAAAAAAAAAAGAGTGTAACCTCCACTCCATTTTCTTTACATACACTAGGTGTGTGCTCTGTAATATCATCAATTATTAGTATTTGGTTCTCCTTTTTTACATCTCCTTTTTACAAAAGAGATGAAAGTCATCTCTTTTCAATCTCGAATCATGTTTCCCCCAATCTTTACACTTACGTGTGTGTGTGTGTGTGTGTGTGTGTGCGCGCGCGCGCGCGCGCCAAAGCCTACGAGCTGAGGTCACAGGACAGTTAGTTATAGGAGTTGGTATTCTCCACCATGACAGTTCTGGCAATGGAATTCAAGTCATCAGCTCTAACGGCAAATGCCTCCACCTGCTGAACTATCTCAATGGCTCCACCTGCTGAACTATCTCAATGGCTCTACCTGCTGAACTATCTCAATGGCTCCTAATCTTTTCCTTTTACAAACTATCTTGTCTAAGTTTTAAGGATTTTTAAGGAAAGCAAATATGTACTTTAGGTTTAATTGTGAAACTATAGCAAGCTTCACAACATTTTACAAATTGAAACAGTCTCACAACTGGAGATGCTAAGAATCTATGAACCTGTAAACTTTCTGGTATTTTTCCCTGCAACTTATAAAGTGGCTCTGTTAGCATTCTTGGATGCAGAAACTGTCACGGATGCCATGAAGTTCATCATCAATTTCTACTGCCCTTTGCTTTGTAGATCACAAAATAATAAACAAAACTGTCTGCTGCAAACCTACTACCTTTCTCATGAACTGAATTTAAAACTCTGAAAATACGTGCAATATATAAAGTGCTAGAAAAACCTATCTAGTGTGGGTTGGAAGTGTGATTTCAAGTTAGCAGTGGTGCTTCTCCAACCTCTTACCAAAATACCAAGAAGTTTGTACACAAAGAAGAAGTGGAAGAGGAAGAAGAGGAAGAGGAAGAGGAGGAGGGGAGGAGTAGGAAAAGAAGAAAGAAGAAGAAGAGGGGGAGGAGGAAGAGGAGGAGTGGGGAGAAGGAGGAGGAGGAGGAAAAGAAAACTCTCAAGGTGGGGGAGGAGGCCACGAAAGGCCATTCTTAATGCTGAGATTGTTTCAAGCAAAGCTGATGAGAGAGAACGGGAGAAGGCTCAGCTGTTAAAGAGCACTAGGTTCTCTTCCAGAAAGCCTGGTTTCAATTCCCAGCACCCACAAGGTGGCTCACAACCCGCTGACTCCACTTCCAGGGGATCAGATGCCTCCTAGGACACCTACCCAAGTGGTGCACAGACAAAACACACACACACAGGCACACACCATTTCATTTCTTTTGAATTAATGAAGAAAAATAATTACTATTTACGTGTGATTATTTTCTCACTCACTCTCTACCCTACTAAGGAAATTCTGGTAATAAACTGAACCCTATTCACACTAGGAGCCGTGTGACTTGTGTAATTTCAACAGTAAAAGCCATCTTCAACCATATAAACAAAGTACTCTTTCCAAACTGGTCTACAATTTAAAAATCTTACAATTCCAAAATAAATGCTTTTGTGAAGCGACGAGACCAGATGTCCACATTAATTCTGCAAAACTGAGCTCGAGTTATTCTACAACTCATTTAGATACGTCAAATCCCAGCCTCAGACCTAGAGATAGGTTGAAACTGAAATCAGGTGACCCAAACTTCACAAATAAATATGCATAGTGTAAAACCTAAAAATATGCGACTGTTCTCTCAATTACATACTGAGTTGAACACAGACATAAGCATTCAGTTAGTTCTACAAGGGTATAATTAGGAATGCAGAATGAATAACATACTCAATGTGACGTCTTAAAAGAGAGCAGAAAAAGGGGGTAAAGAGTTCCTCGATGCTTGCAAGTACTTCCCTTAGGGTATTTTCACACCTCAGCATGCCCTTTAGAAACACCAGCATCCAAAATCCGGCCTACACCTGAGGCACACAGCACAGCCATGGTCTCTGATGCACCTGCTTTCAGACTTTAGCACACACTTCCAGGATGCAGGAGTAGGGTCACCCTCTGCTTTCACAGCCGGTGGTGCCCAAGGGACACGCCCAACCCGCTCCCGCCCACGTAGCTCCCGCCCCCGGGCGCCAGGGCCCACGTCTCCGCTGCCTAGCAACGCGGCGGGGCTTCCTAGCAACGCGGCAAGCTCCAGCCCTCCCGGGCCCGGAGGCGACCGCCCGCGGCATCCAGCCTACCTCCTTTTTCTTCTGTCCGCCCCCGAGCTGGATGCAGAGCAACAGCAGCAAGAGGAGGAAGGGAAAGCTACCAGTAGGCAGGTAGCGCAACCGGCGGCCCGCCTGTCTCCGGCGTGAAGGAGCGGCCCTGGCACTCATGGCCGCAGGGCTGTGTCTCCTCCACGCGCGGTAGCCGTGCGCGCCCAGCTCCTACTGTGCCCGCGCCCGCCGGGCCAGTCGCCAGCAGCCTCTCTTGGCCAAGGCCTCGGGGTGGCAGTGGCTTCTCCAGGGAGCTGGGTGGAGGCTAAGGACGCAGAGGAGGAGACTGACAGCGCATCCGGTTCACCAGGAGAGGGACCGGGAATGGCGCGGGATGGAGCAGGAAGTGGGCGTGGCAAGAAGGCGTCTCAGTGCGCGCGCGTCTCAGCTGCTCTCGGGGGCTTCCTGTGTGCCTGCATCAAGAAGTAACCCCTTGCTTTCACCTCTGACCCTATGCTGGGCAGCTCTCCAAACACACAAGGCGCAGGAGTATACAATGAGCCGGTTGATCCAACCTGCCACCTGGATCAGGAGGCCATCCCTCTGCCTTTTTGCACCTGAAGGCTCCAATCGCATTGAGAAGTAGATAGGGATCCCTATGGGCATCCTCTTGAGCCCCCTACCACAGTTGACATACAGCTTAGTCACCTAGTGCACATAAGTGTTCTGCACTTTGCCAGGGTTTCTGCCACCTTCCAACAGTGCTCTTAGAAACCAACCTGGCTAAAAGCAATTCATTCACTATTCATGGAGTTACCAGCATTGTTCTAGAGACTACCAACATTTTTCCTTTCAAAAATGAATAGAGCATAATAAATGCATCTTGTACGTCTATTGTTTTCCTCTACCTCAAGGTTTTTTTCTCTTGCACAATGAATACCTTTGATAGTCTGATGAAACCTGAAAATATCATTTAAAGTAGATTTAACTACATAAATTATATATATTAAAAATGATCAAGGAATCCGTTATAGAGCCAATATTATTAACATTGAAAGAATTCACTTTTGCTGGCCAATAAATACTTGTAGTAGGGATATATTAGACAATATTGTAGATAGGAGAAACAACAGGTTAACACTAGACATAAAAGAAGGTCACAAAAGTGCAGGGGCTTAGCTAATAAATCACATGAGATTTAAATAGTGCTCACAAATGGCATCAGACAGCAGTTTTAATATAGAGATTTTTGACATAGTGATCACAGCATTCCATGTTAGCTGTACCAACTAGACTGTGACATGGCAAAGTCAGTTTCCATAGGAAAGTAGTAAATGCTGCTGATTCTGCACAAGTGTAGCTCATTTCTGCCTTGTAATTGGATGAAAATACAATTTTGTTGAAAAGTCGATTTAAATGGTAATATTTCTACTACTTGGTTCCCAGATGCTCTGAAATCTCAAGGACTCCACACAAAAATATGTTTGTTCCACAACCACAGTAAGGAAGTTTTAGTAAACATTTCATAGATGAATTAATACTCAGTATTTATGTGGTATATCTAGAATGGGATGAAGCAGAAATTCACACTTTGGCAGTAACCATGCACATGCTACATCGCCATATTTAAAATTTCACTTTATTTTATGTATATAAGTGTTCATCTGCATATGTGTGCCAAATGCATGCCTTGTGCCTGCAGAGGCCAGCAGAGGGTATCTGAGCACCTAGAACAGGAGTTACAAATGGTTGTAACCCATCATGTGAATACTAGCCATTTAACTCTGGTCTTCTAGAAGAATAGCCTGTGCTCTTAACCACTGATCCATCTCTTAACCCATCACCTGTTTTTAAAGGAGTTCATAAAACAAATATCTCTTTTATGATTCTCAGACTTTTGGTTTCCCAAAATTGTCTGAACATTCTATTCATATTAATTAGTTCATGTTCTTTTCATTTTGGTTTTTAGACAGGGTCTCACTCTATGGCCATGGTTATAACCAAGGCTAGCTTAAATCATAATTCTCTTGTCATTACCTTTCAGGTGCTAGAAATATAAATGATACCCATCCTACCTAGACTGGGCACTCTTCCTTAAAGAAAACCTAGACAGAGTTAAAGTTGACTATGAGTTATTCTTAATTCTAGCCTAACTAATTAGTTCTAATTAATTAATACTCAGAATTAAAAGAGTTTCAGACATCTCAGCTCCACAAAGAATTAAGTCGAAGCCAAGTAGGTCTATTTCTGCTTGCCCATACCTATGCATTTGACTTTTGAAGTATTTGAAGTGTTTAACCATGAGGACTGTGCATATGTGGATATGGTCTGATAGGAGAGCTTTGTTGTATAACCTACTATCTTAGACTTTTTATTCCTGCACAAGCATCATGACCAAGAAGCAAGTTGGAGAAGAAAGAGTTCATTCAGCTTACACTTCCATGTTGTTGTTCATCACCAAAGGAAGTCAGGACTGGAACTCAAGCAGGGCAGGAAGCAGGAGCTGATGCAGAGGCCATGGAGGGATGTTCCTTACTGGCTTGTCTTCCCCTGGCTTGCTCAGCTTGCTTTCTTACAGAACCTAGGACTATAGAACTTGATCACTAATTGAGAAAATGCCTTACAGCTGGATCTCATGGCGGCATTTCCTCAAGGGAGGATCCTTTCTCTGTGATAACTCTAGCTTGTGTTAAGTTGACATACAAAACCAGCCAGTACACCTACCTACTAGTTGACTGTGGGGCTATTGCCTATGGCTCATGTCAGGAACCATCTAGTAAAGCCTATGGCAAGCAAGTGAGTTTTCTGGAGATGGCCTGCCATTTTGCATGGCTGTGGTAAATGAGCTCTGAGATGCAGGGTCCTCAGAGACTTCACCCAAGGAATGCTTCTTGCTACAGATATGCCTTTCCTGCCCCTATTACACAGCATAATGATTCCTTGGCATCAGCCCACTGTATTGGGCAGATTTCCCGCAGAATCAATATGAAGATTTACTTTCATGTAGTAATGATGTGTAGACAAATTGATGATTTTATAATTCCTGATAAATGATTTTATAGAACTCCTGAATTGATACAAGTAGTCTCAAGGCCCATATGGAATAAAAGCTGCAACTAGAGCTCTGTAAACTTTGATCTGTCATGGGCATTAGAAAACAGAAGCAGGCTTGGAACAAATTTACAATCAAAGAAAACATTCCTTCTAGGTTAGGAATGAGGCCATTATTTGGCAACTAAAGATCATAAGCTGGGAATGTAGGTGCAAGGACAGAGAATAAATGATGGACTAGTCTAACTATACAAGAATTCAAAATACTATAGACACAAGAAATATGATTGGTCTTTTGACAAAACCATGCTAACTTGTGATATAAGAATTATTGCTTTAAACTTACAATGAACTTGTGGATCTAGTAACAGATAATGAATGTTTAGTAAGGAACTAATCTTAATGGAAAGACATGTAAATAATTCTGCTGTAACTCTTGAAGCGTTGGCAAAGTATGAACTTATGAAATGTAAAAGTGCTTTTAAAACCATGCGATCAATTATCCTGAGAAGATATAAAAGCTATGAACTACAATAAAGTGTGGTGGAGCTCTTTTTTCAGCTTCATATGGTATACATGCTGTCCGCATGTCAGAGTTAATGAACTCTGATCCTCCAGTCTGGCCAGTGAGGAGTCCCCGAGTCAAAGAGAAAAGAACCCAAGTAACTAAGTTTGTTTCCCCTTTCCTGCCCTTTTCCTCCCAAACAGGTCTTCATTTCCTTGTATTAATTAGAATGACCATCCCAATGACAAAAGCTTAGGGCCTCATAGCATTTCCCCGTATTCTCCTGATCCATTTGCAACTCACAGTTTCTGGGTGTTTTGTTTGGTTTTGGTTTTCTACATCTATGGTGTTGCCAGCCAGTGTTCCCTTTCCGAATGTGTGACTCCATCACTCATAAGAGCAGCATTAAACATCCCTACCAAAATTGCTCCTATCCTTTTAAAACTCTATTACCCCCCTTCTCTAGCATAAGCCCATGCTCCTAGCCCTGCCCCCTTACATTGTTTTACAGAAGACCCTTTAAGACAGAAGCCTGTGTAAAGCTGACAACCTGTCATCACTAGAAAAAGCATAGCATTCCATGTCCTCAGGAATTCATTTCCTTTGTCTGTGGTTATCTTTCTGACTCATTTTCTATTTTCTCTTCTAATTTCTCACTCTTTTCAACCTAGCTGTTTTGTTCCTCTTACATATGTCATTTACACTCTGTCACTTGGCTCTGCACTGATGATCCCATTGGTTTAAACGTTTTCACCTAGATAAAGGTTCACATCTGTGCTGGCTAGTTTATGTCAACCTAACTCAAGGAAGCTTTATCTGTTCGTGTGAAGGAGATGGAGAACGCAGCCTAGCTGGGCAGCACTCTGGGTCCAAAGCAGCCAAGATAGAATATAGGATTTAGTAAGTAAGAACTCAGGATTATCAGAGGGAAGTGGGTTAGTCATGTGGAGATTAGGAAATGGCCCAGCCATTGAGCTGATTAAGGCATATCAAAATATAAAAGTTGCATGTGTACGTCTTTCATTTGGGAACCCAGAACATTGGGGTGGTGTCTTAGTCAGGCTTTCTATTCCTGCACAAAAACTCATGACAAAGAAGCAAGTTAGGGAGGAAAGGGTTTATTCAACTTACACTTCCATGCTGCTGTTCATCACCAAAGAAAGTCAGGACTGGAACTCAAGCAAGTCAGGAAGCAGGAGCTGATGCAGAGACAATGGAGGGATGTTACTTACTGGTTTGCTTCCCCCAGCAATGGGAACCAGGACTATCAGCCCAGGGATGGCATCACTCACAATGGGCTAAGTCCTCCCAACCTTGATCACTAATTGATAAAAATGCCTTACAGCTGGATCTCCTGGAGTCATTTCCTCAAGGGAGGCTCTTTTCTCTGCTTGTGTCAAGTTGACACACAACACCAGCCAGTACAGGTGGCTAGCTAGGAACACCCTACTGCCAGGATTTATTTATTTCAGCCCAACAAACTGAATATCCAGTAAGCATGACTGTTACATGCCTTTGGCCTCAGATCCTGAGCCCAAGTTCTTGTTATATTCCAGCCCTGATTTCCCTCAACAATGGACTATGACCCCAGAGTTGGAAGCCGAAGCAAACCTCATTTCCCAGAAATGCTTATGAAGTTTCATCATAGCAATAGAAAGCTTCAGCTACCATTTATTTATGCCAAAGTTTAGAGCTCTTCAAATGTGGTCTTCGTTTTTAAAAAATCTATAAAAATACAAAGCTCCTTAGTCTTTAACTACACCTTAAATACTTATAGTATTATATTACCAGTACTATTATTGTATACTCTTATTTCTACTGCCCCCATTAGTCAGCAGGTGACACTTAGGGGCCTCACTGTCTAATGTAGGTTAAGCTTTGTTCTTGTCATTGTCAAAGGTCTTCTAAGTAGCCACTATAATGCTGAATTGTCTCAGCAAATTTCACTAAACAGAGAATAACTATACATTATCCTCAAAAAACGTGTAGGAATCCAGAGCCTGGCCTATAGGAAGTGCCATTTTACATTGAGAAGCCATCATGAGATATCCGGAGGTCCATCAGAGAATAGACAAAATGACCTAACATTTCTCCAAAGAAACTGAATAACCATTTCTCATAGACTAAAGAAGAAGTTCTTGTGATATTTGAAATGATGGCAGTAGATTACAATGATCTAAAGAACTTGAAGGTCTAATGATATTTTCAGAACTCAACCTTCCTTGATACTGAACCACAGATGGATTCATCTGTATCAATTTTTTCCTTATAGATTGTTTGTTAATACAAACACAACAATAAAGTAGTCAAAGAGGTAGGTACTTCAAGATCCAGATAATAGGTTCACAATAAAGCAATATAAATCTGGTCTGGTCAGTTGACCACAAAGCCCATGTAGAATACACGCCTAAGAAAATCAATAATAACCAAAGAAGAGTGTCTAAATATCACGATCAAATGTTAACCCAAGCTTTGACCGGAGGGAAACATAGCTCCCACCTATGACATGTTTGCACACTTGAACATATAGAAATTAGCAGATTTTCCAATGCACACATCATTCTTAAGTCTAATTTCTTGAGTAAAGACAGCAAGTGTGTGACTAGACCAACATTTAGGCCACACTACTACTCACCATCAGCTGAGCCCTGCCAGGAGCACACCTGAAATTCAGTCAGTTTGAGTATACTGGTTCCTCGATATGAAATGTTAACACAGAAGAAATGTGCAGTTGTAGAGAAACTATGTCGGAAGAGCTCATTCTATGGTCCAGTCTTTATCTGGATGTGTTCAGAAGAATTCAACAGAGTGTGTTTCCCCAGATGAAAAGATGTTAGAAATGGAAGATTCCATGGGGTGCTTTAATGATGAGGAAGAAAGAACAGAGCTAAAGGTAAAATGATCAAAATGGGTGGATACCTTTTATCAGCTGAGAGAGGTGGCTGCTGGGACAATTTTGATGTTTGAATAGGATTCTTGCTTTTGTAGATGTCCTGAGAAAATATAGAAGGATATGTATTTTTTTTCTTTCTCCATCATAGTAATAAAGTCACTTTGCCCAATGCCAATGACCAGCTTTGCCATTCATGTATGGGTAAACTGAGTCAAGCAGCTGTTGGGGGTCAGTGCTGAGAGCCAGCCACTGATGAAGGTGGATCAGATACCTGTAGGAGGCAGCCAGCAATTAGAGAAGTTGTTACTCAGCAGAAAATTCTCTGAGGGAACAACCCTTAATTTACTGGGTCTAGCACTCCCTGTGGCCAGAGAAAAAACTATGAACTTTTTTAACTCTTTAGGGCCAGTAAGAAAGAGAAGGAAAGAGAGAAAATTTATGACACACAGACACACAGACACATAGACACACACTCACACACACACACACACACACACACACACACACTGAGTGCATGAAAGGCAGAGCCACATAACTTCATACACATAAATACATACATGCATGCATCCATGCAGAATCATACACATATACATATACACATTCACACATAGAGTGGTTAGAGCAAACCTCCAGCAAGCAGGCTCCAAGCATTTCATACATACATACATATATACACACAATTGGTGGATGTAGTGAGCTCCAACACACCCCAGACAAGCTTTACATATATACATACATATTCATGATTTGTGGGTGGAAGGAACAACCTGCCAACCCTCACTCACCCAAACCTTACATGAATACACATAGTTGATAGAAGGAAGGAACGATGTTCTAGTCTTCCAATTTATTTTTCTCTTCTGTAGCTTATATATCCCAGCAAAATCTTTCAGGCAGTATAAAATCACAATATGATTACATTTTAGTTTTCTTCTGGTAAATTATTATGGAAAAAAAAACCTGTATTCTCCAATACCTTTACAAGAAATAACATTACTCATTACAGGTAAAGAAAACAAGTTATTCCCCATAACCCACATACACACGTAACTAAGCAACTTGTTATAGATTAACAAAGTGTAAGCAAGCAAGGTAGTTTTCTCAGCCATCAGTTTTTTCTTACTGATAGGCAGCAATCTGCAGTTACAAGGAAAGGAATAATTAATTTATTAGTTATCTTTAAAAGCAATAAAGTAAGAATATTAAGAGACTCACAAATATAAACATTTATATAAGGATCACTCATACCTAGCTTAAATCCTCAGAATGCATACCTACGCGTTAGCAATTCTTTTTTCCTTAATCTATTTTTTTTAATTTTTTTTAAAGTTTCCATTTCATAAATATGGTACACACTTAACTTCTAATCATCAGTCACGGGCAAGAACATGGTTTCTAAGTGATTGTAATAGAAATCTTGTTTTCATTTTCATATATATATATATATATATATATATATATAAATTGGATATTATTTTCTTTATTTACATTTCAAATGTTATCCCCTTTCCCAGTTTCCCCCCTCCTGGAAACCCCCTATCCCATCCCTCCTTTCCCTGCTTCTATGAGGGTGTTCCTCCACCCACCCACCCACTCCCACCTCTCTGCCTTCAATTTCTCTACACTGGGGCATCTATAGCCTTCATAGAACCAAAGACCTCTCCTCCCATTGATGCTTGACAAGGCCACCCTTGGTTGGTGGCTTAGTTCCTGAGAGCTCTGGGGGGGGGGGTCTGGTTGGTTGATATTATTGTTCTTCCTATGGGGTTGCAAACCCCTTCAGCTCCTTCAGTCCTTTCTCTAACTCCTCCACTGGGGAACGGGTGCTCAGTCCAATGGTTGGCTGCTAGCATCCACATCTGTATATGTCAGGCTCTGGCAGAGCCTCTCAGGAGACAACTATATCAAGCTCCTATCAGCAAGCACTTCTTGGCATCCACAATAGTGTAGGGGTTTGGTGACTGTATATGGGATGAATCCCCAGGTGGGGCAGTCTCTGGATGGCCTTTCCTTCAGTCTGTGCTCTACATTTTGTCGTCATATTTGCTCCCAAGTTTTGTTCCCCTTTCTAAGTAGGACCAAAGCACCCACACTTTGGTCTTCCTTCTTCTTGAGCTTCATGTGGTCTGTGAATTGTATCGTGGGTATTCAGAGTCTTTGGGATAATATCCACTTATCAGTGAGTGCATACTATGTGTGTTCTTTTGTGATTGAGTTACCTCACTCATGATGATATTTTCTAGTTCCATCCATTTGCCTAAGAATTTCATGAATTCATTGTTTTTAATAGCTGAGTAGTTATTGTATATTGTACATTGTGTAAATGTACCACATTTTCTGTATGCATTCCTCTATTGAAGAACATCTGGGTTCTTTCCAGCTTTTGGCTATTATAAATAAGGCTGCTCTGAACATAGAGGAGCATGTGTCCTTGTTACATGTTGGAGAATCTTTGGGGTATATACCCAGGAGTGGAATAGCTGGGTCCTCAGGTAGTATTATGTTCGATTTTCTGAGGAACCACCAGACTGATTTCCAGAGTGGTTGTACCAGCTTGCAATCCCACCAACAATGGAGGAGTGTTCCTCTTTCTCCACATCCTGGCCAGCATCTACTGTCACCTGAGTTTTTGACCTTAGCCATTTGACTGGTGTGAGGTGGAATCTCAGGGTTGTTATGATTTGCATTTCCCTTATGACTAGGGGTGATGAACATTTCTTTAGGTGCTTCTCGCCCATACAATATTCCTCAGCTGAAAATTCTTTGTTTAGTTCTGTACCCCAGTTTTAATAAATCATACCAGGAAGCTGTGGACAAAATGGGTATAAAAAATTACACAGCCCCTCCAGGGCCACACCTACTTCCACAAGGCTACACTTCCTAATGGTGTCATTCTCTGTGGGTCAAGAATTCAAACATATAAATCTATAAAGGCCAAACCTATTCAAACCACCACAGTTGATATACCAATCCCTCCACAACATCCTTAGTCATTTTAGAAATGCAAATCAAAATAACACTGAGATTTCATCTTACACTCATCAGAATGACTAAGATCAAAATTTCAAACTACAGCTTACACCGTCAAGGATGCGGAGCAAGGGGAACACTCCTTCGCTGCTGGTGAAAGTGCAAACTTGTACAACCTCTTTGGAAATCAATTTGGCAGTTTCTCAAAAAAAAAAAAAATTGGGAATAGATCCAGCTATAGAACTCCTGGGCATATACCCAAAAGAAGTCCCACTATCCCACAAGGACACATGCTCCACTATGTTTATGGAAACTTTATTCATAATAGCCAGAACCTGTAAACAATCTAGGTCTCCCTCAACCAAAGGACAGATAAAGAAAATGTGGTACAATTACACAATGGAGTATTAGCCATTAAAAAAAAAAAAGACAACATGAAATTTGCAGAGACATGGAGGAACTTGAAAAGATCATCCCGAGTGACGTAACCCAGACTCAAAGGATAATATTGGCTATTAAATTAAAATATTCTTTTTTATATTTAGGGGCATTTGCCAAAAGTATTTTTATATGATCTAAGTATCTCGTGATTTGTGTCCTAGGGTTTAGATCAAGGCTATTACATATTTATATTCAAATTCATTGCTAAACAATCTAGTAAGGAATTTACCTTGTGAAATAATAATAGAAAGAGCATGCACCTGTGCAATCGGGTTTCATCCTGTGCTTGTATCTGCAATGATTTCAGAAACAGAGAGACCAGTGGCATACATGATAAGCCCAGGAAATACAACGTCAAAGAACTCTGCATTATTTAGTAGCTTTGGGGAAGGAGGAGAACTAAACAGAGATATAGGGAGGAAATTATTTTCTTAAATTCTATTATATTGCATACATCCATAGTATATATGGAGTCAGCATCCATAGTATAGTTGCTTTTTGACAGAATGCAACCAGAATTTTCCCACCCTCAATAAGAAAATTCATTTTATCTTAGGGAAATTATACAGAGGGAAGGTGGAGCATGGGCAGATGATTGAAGCTATTTACTTCAAACAATCTATAGCATTATTTTTAAGAGAAAGGAATCCAAACAGGTCACAGGAGTGTATAGAGAGCATCTCTTAGATTCCATAAATAATTGAAGAAGACATCCATAGAGCCAAAGAACCATTGGAAAGGAAACTATGAAGCCAGGTGAGCCACAGAGATAATTCTACCATTCCTATTATGTCAAACAAATTGACTTGGCTTGGATAGATGTGAGCTTGCTGCAGAATACTGAACAGTGGATTCTGATTTGTGTTTCTCTGAGTTTAAGAAATGCTAAAATTTGTTAGTGTACAAATGACCACCAGTTCAACTGACTTTGGCTTCCTTTCAATTATCCTTTCTTTGGAATTATATATAAATGTGCAAATAGGACTTTTTAAAATTAATGAGTAAACTATATTACCATATCCTTGATTCAATAACTTTCTTCTCAATTTATTTTCTATGTTCACCAAGTGAGCTAAAACTTGCATGCCAATAATTTTATTTCACTGAATAAATGTTCATGTTCACCTTGTCATTTTCAAGGAAAGAAGTGATGGATAGTTAGGTTTTTAAACATCAGAAACGCTGAGTTGGGTATTTGCTACTTCCATATTAACAAAATTAAGTGTTTAATTGTAATTATAATCAGTCATTAAGTTTTATTGGTAGAATATTGTGACATAGCCATTTGATTTCCTGCAAAGTTCTTCATCTGTTTCACAGGCTAACTCATTATTAAGAAATATGTCAAAGGATATTTTTAGTTGATGAGATGAAGACTTCACAGGAAGCTCTAACTTTTAATGTACGTATTGATTTTATTCCAAAAACATCATTTAATTCATATAAAAATGTGTGTGTGTTTAGTGTGTGTTTATAGGAAAAGGCAAGTGTATGTGAAATAACATATATAAAAATCTGCAAAATTCCTGCCCCTTGAGGTTCCACATGTGTGTCATTAAGTAGCTGAGAGGAGAGAGACTATGTCTATACATAGTGTTCTGACCTGTGAACATCTGAAAGATTAGTAGCCAAACATTCCTTGAGACAACCACCAGTCTGGTGCCAGGCAGACTAGAAGAACCCTGCCTAGAACCTACTGTAACACTAGGCAGGAGTAAGCCACTGAGAGATGACCTTTGCAAGAGCCACTCAGGTGATCTGGGTGAGGAGAGAGCCTGGGATGACCACCAGACCTGTTTTACGGAGTCTGGACAGAGAGCTAGCCTGAAATGACCAGGAGTGAGGGTTGGGGAGAGACTATGCCTGAGATGCCCCTGGCCTGGTACCATAATGCATGAATGCGGAATAGCACCCCTGAAAACACGCTTGAGGAGACCCCAGACATTCAGAGAACCCAGATGCGACTAAGAGGAGCAAGAAAGTGGTGGCGAAACGGAGTCAAAAGAGAAAGAGAGGATTGTGGGTACAATGGAGAAGTAGAACTGGAGACTGGGAGGTAGTGGGGAACAGCCTGATGTGAGTAGCCAGTGATGTTACCTGGGACCATGGTGAGGTCCTGGCCTGTGTTGTGACTAGCAGACACACCTGGGTCTGGGGCCCTGCAGCAGCACCAAAACAGCACCCAAGGCCAGGAAGACATCGCTGATCTAGGCTGCTGCCTAGGGACATGTTGAAGTCTGAGGGCTATGTAGATTTGGCTCCACCTCCTCACCTGGGCATTGGGGAAGACTGGTCCTGGGGGCATGAGAACAGGAGAGCTGACCCCTGCCCCTAACCATCTGCAGAGTGGGTTTCCACATAGGGTAAGCTACAGGTGAGCAGACTAGGGGAGCAAGGGAGAACTGGCCCTAATACTAGTCTTCCCTATAGTTGCATGCACAAAAGAGAGATACCCTCTTCCTCCTCCTCCCTCAACCCTCACCACCTGAGGCAGACAGGAGACCTTTCCCCTGGGATCATGAGAGCAGGAGAGCTGTCCATGCCCTCGTTAGCTGCAGCACTCAGCTGGGCAGCCCCTGGACTTGGCTTGGGCAGCACAGTAATGGTGATCCTAGTGGCAGGGGTGCAGGCAAGCTGGCCCAAGGGCATGAGTATGGGAGAGCTGGCTCAGCTACTTGTTTGCCATACAGAAAAAGATTCCCTCTCCAGCCACCTTCCCATCTACTGCCCCTTACCTGCTGCAGCGCTCGGTAGAGTAAGCTCCGTATCTCTCGACTGGACAGCAAGCACAATATAGCTAGACCTAGATGTGGGGGTTGCAGGTAAGCTGGCCCCCCAAGGGTGTGAGTGCAGAAGACTGGAAGACTGGTCCCTGCCTCTTGTCTGCTGGGCACTGATGGTGCGGATGAGAGAGAGAGAGAGAGAGAGAGAGAGAGAGAGAGAGAGAGAGAGAG
>JADRCH010000102.1:3832875-3859013 GCA_019843965.1 Rhynchomys soricoides
AGAGAGAGAGAGAGAGAGAGAGAGAGAGAGAGAGAGAGAGAGAGAGACTCCACTCCTCCGCAGACCTTGCACCTCTCCTGGGCAGCAGGGTACAGATGGCCCTGGTTGTGGGGGTTGCTGTTGAGCAGGCCCTGAGGGTGTGAGAACAGGAGAGCCAGCTAACCAGTTCAGACACATCTCAGCCCAGATCCAGGGCTTTGAATCGGCTCACCCTAACATCTACCCCATGGATGAACTGCTGGAGTGCATGAAAGGGCGGGTCCTACAAATCCAAACCTACAGGAGCTTCATGACACAGGGTAACAACAGAATATCTGAGAGGAGACCCAGTGCTGTTCCAGTTGTTATAGAGTAATAGAAACTAGAGGCCTCTTACCAGACCAGTGAGTCATTGCAAGGAACATTGCAAGTGTGGACAAACGGGTAGACTATGGGACATACTGTGAGGTACTACAGCTTCCGCAAGGAGATGTTTTTTCTCTGTTGGGGGATGGGTTGCAAGGGTGGAGAATGAGAGTGAGGGAGGGTAAACAGGTGGAATTGGGGAGCATGATGTAAATTTCACAAAGAACCAGTAAAAAGTTTTAATACATTTAAAGAATTCCCCCCCAAAAATCTTTTTGAGACAAAGTCTCAGTATGCAGTCTTGGTTGGCTTGGAATTTTCTTTATATAATATCAAGGTGCCCTCACAGTCAGAGATACTTCTGCCTCTGTCTTCTAAGTGCTGGGATTAATGATACTTGGCCTCAATTATTTTTAATGGAGAGCTTTATTTTGTTCAATTCTTTAGTTAATTTTCAATACTGAATGTTTGTTGCATTCCAAATGAAAACAATATCAGCTTTAGAAGCATTCAAACTTTACACAGATAGAGTTAGTGATATAGGAAGTAATTTTAAAGCTACAAGAAAATGCTTTCTCTTCATTAGGGGAACTGATCAGTAACATATATCAATGTGCATAGTATAGCAAACATTAGTTTACAGGAATTTTTGAAAGGGAATTTTCATTAGTCAGTAACTCAAATTTATTTTGACATTTTAATATATTTATTAATATATAATTATATATTATATAATATATATAATTATATACATATATAACATAATTATATAATATATAATATAATAATATATCTTTGCCAATTAAAATACAAACCCAAAGAAATGTATTTTATACTTAAATTGTACCATATATCATTTTCTTACAATTCAGATGCTTCACTATCAAGTCACAATTTATCAACATAACCGTTTTGGCCTTTCTTCTGATGTGCTGAGTGTTCTCTTTGTCTCAGTGCTGCATCCATTGTCCTTGTCATTCAAGCTTCCAGCCCTGGAGTATCAGGACTGCTCCTTGTCCTTTTCTACATAAACTTCAAAGTTAACATTTCTACTAGTTTATCTCTCTATAGATCAATACACCACCCAGATAGGTCCCTTTGAAGCATAACTGGCCTCATTTTACTCTGTAATCTGTGCTTCAGAACAGTTCCTGGCTCCCGACTGCCAATGTGATTAGATCTATGACCCTGTTTTTTAGTGTATCTTTCCAGTTTGGCTCCTATAGCTTTTTTGATGCTTACCCCTGCCCATTTCACCTGAACTCAACCAGTCTCCTTAGTCCTGCACTGTGTGGGTGGTACATACATTTGCTTTTGCTGCCATCTTTAATTGGACATTCTTTCTATCCATAATGCTTAAATCCATTTCATCATGTAAGATCCAGTGTAAGTTTCAGTTTCTCCAAGAAATGTTCACAGAATCCTCCAACAGCAAGCACTCTTTCTGAATTATTTGCCACATCTTGTCTTTTGTCATTGTACTATTAAACACATAGTGTAGTAATCCTCAACGTCTTTGGTATAAGGAATTTTGTCCTCTTGAGAACTATTGGAGATCCAAGGAACTTTAGCTTAGGTGTGCCATAGCCAGCAATATTTGTAATATTATAAAATAGAACAGAAAAAATAATTTATTTTAAAATAAGAGTGTTTATTGTTTACTAAAATAAGTAATATATTTATCAAAAATCAGCAAGTAATTCAGTTTTTTAAAACAAACCTTAATGTGAAACTTAATAAAAGCTTCATCTTTATAATCTACTTTTCTGGTTAGTCAGACATCATGAAATCCATTGTGCTCACTTATGAGAGAATGACAGATTTGGGTATCTCAGGAGGACTGTTTCATTGAATCTAGTTTTCTCTCTAACTACTTGTGAAAAAAAGCATTCATATATGGCTATAATTATTCAGGCTCAGATTACTCTCATTAAGGCTTTAATTTTTTAAAAAACATATTGCTAGTACTAATACCTGACATCAATTTTATAAAGTCTAATCTTGGTTTAAGAAATGAACTACATAGGTTTTAATACCACTTTTAGAAAAAGGCTTTGAGCTAAAAAATGTAAAGAATCTATTCAAATTCAAACATATAGGTGAATAACCTTGGGAACTTTGCAAGTTCTTTCCATTGAGAGAATTAAGTCTATAAATTCTCCCAAACTGTTTGCTACTGTTATGGCTGGATAGTGTAGACTCATCTAAAGACATTATTTAGAGTAAATGCATTCACTATTTTAATAGAGTGCTAATTAACCCAGATTTAATATTTCTACTTTCCTAAATACAAACTTACTTGCTCATTATAATTATAGCATTTGCTTTAAGGATAGAAAATGATTACATTAAAGTGTTAGGAATATAAGGAAGTTTAAAATAAAAAAAGTATATCTGAATAAAGTGAAAAACAAGCTCTTATTCCGATTTTTACTTTTAAATTATCTCTTACACTCTTTTATGAAATGTGCTTCAGTTTCTTTAAAGCAACTTGGAAACCAAATTTGAAAAATTAGCAATAATTCTTCATATAATTAGTAACATTTAATTAATAATGTATTAACATGCTATTATTCCAGACCCCAGCATATTGATTAGTCAGCTCAGTATCTGCTCAAAGAACCGTGGATCGACTTGGTCCTCAAGGGCTTACAGTTCTTTGAAGGCAAAATACACAAGGAGGAGCCTGTAGGATGGCTCAACTGATAAAAGCACTTTTTACCAAGCCAGATAACTGACTTTGGTTCCCAGACTCCATAGAGTAGAAAGAAAGAACCAGCTCCAGCAAGCTGTCCTCCACATACTGTGGAGCTGTGGCACATATGTTCATGTGCACACACACATGAATAGATAGGTAGATAGATAGATAGATAGATAGATAGATTAGGATAGATGGGATAGATAGGATAGACAGACAGACAGACAGACAGATGATAGATGTAATCTTGGAAAAAAGAAAGTACATAGAATAAGAAAGAATACAATGTAGCAAAATACCAACACACAGTGGAAAATATGATGCAAGGACATAACTACTATAGCTCTCACAGGCATATCTAACACTTTTTTAATCCTTGTCCGTCTCATACCACATCCTTCTTCATCTCTGAAGCTGGTCACCACTTCTCCTGGTTCTTTATGCACTGAATACCACTTCAGCTCACACTGCTTCACATGCTTCTTTCTACCTCAAGGACTCTGACTGTGTGGATTATGAACATCAGAGAATGAGAACTGGTAGGTGTTTCACTGGGTTACCACAGCAACAGATATTTCTGGTTGGTTATACAGCTTTGCACAGGAGGCTACAGAGATGATACATGTTTGCTTTCTTTACTAATAGCTTACTTGGTGAACAAGCCCCGTGTTAGTCTGCAGCTCTTTAACACTTGTTCTTTCCTGAAGCTGGAAATTAAATTGCTTCTCAAATAAGCTACCTGCATTTAATTCCTGAACTCAAGGATTTTTCTGTGGGCAAAAAAAATCTTTTTAGAAAAAAGCTTAAGCTATCAAAATCCTTGAAACTTGCAGAGGGGATTCCCTTGATAGAGGAAATATGTTTCCCTCTGAATAAACAAAGAGCAAAACCAGAAATTTGCAAGATAATATACTTATTGGATATTTGCATTTTTTCTTTGGAGAGCTTTCTGTTTTGCTCCATGCCCCAGTTTTAAAGTGGGTTGTTTATTTTATTGATGTTTATTTTTTCATTTCTTTGTATATTCTAGATAACTCTTTGGGTGACATATAGCTGATAAAGTTGGTTTTTTTTTTCAATTCTATAGGCTGCCTTTTCACTCAGATGAGCCATATGGCCCTCTGCCTTTGCTCTACTGAAATGTTTTGAGTTTATAATATCGCACTTAATAATGGTTGCTCTTTAATTCTTCTTTTCCTGTGCTAATGATTTCAAGAGTGTTCCTTACTTCCTCCTCAGTCAGATTTAGGGGTTCAGATCTTAGGCTGAGGTTCTTGGTACATTTGAATATGAGATTTATGCAGAATAAGAGATAAGAATATAACTTCATTCTTCTATGTGTAGCTACCCAATGTGACCAGAACTATTTTATCTTATCCAATGCATATTGCTGGCTTCTTTGTTAAAAACACACACACACACACACACACACACACACACAAACAAAAACAAACAAACAAACAATAAAAAAAAAAACCAAAACCAACCCAGGTGGTTATAGGACTGTGGGCTAGGGTGTGGTGCCTCGGTTTTCTCTTATTGATCAATGTGTCTGTTTTTATGCTAGTGCCAGGCTGTATAACTAGAATCTGGCACGTTGATTCCTCCTTCAGGCTTTCTTTTTTTTTTCTTTTTTTTTTTTTTTTTTTTTTTTGAGACAGGGTTTCTTTGGAACTCACTCTATAGACCAGACTGGCCTCGAACTAAGAAATCCACCTGCTTCTGCCTCCCAAGTGCTGAGATTAAAGGCATGCGCCACCACTGCCCGGCCCAGGCTTTGTATTCTTCAGATTTGCTTTGACTATTCTAGGTCTTTTCTGTTCTATATGAAATTTAAGATATTTTTTCCAATTTCTGTGAATAATTGAATTGGAATTTTCGTGAGGCTTGCCTTGAATCTTCTTTTTCCTTTCTTTAATTGGATATTTTCTTTATTTACATTTTAAATGTTATCCCCTTTCCAGGTTTTCCCTTGGGAAACCCCATATCCCATTCCCCCTTCCCCTGCCTCTATGAGCATGGTTCTGCTCCCCCCCCACGACTCTCGCCTCCTCTCTCTGGTATTCCCCTACACTAGGGTATTGAGCCTTCACAGAACTAAGGGCCTCTCCTCCCATTAATGTCCTACAAGGCCCTCCTCTGCTACATATGCAGCTGGAGATATGGGTCCCTCCATGTGTACTCTTTGGTTGGTGGTTTAGCCCCTGGGAGTTCTGGTGGGTGTAGTTGGTTCATATCGTTGTTCTTCCTATGAGGTTACAAACCCCTTCAGCTCCTTCAGTCCTTATGTAAGATGATCGTTGAAATTTTTTTAATCTTACCAGTCTATGGGCATGGGGGAGGGAGTCTTTCTATAATTTTGGTGTCTTCCATTTTTTTTAATTCAGTGCCTTAAATTTATCATTGTACAAATCTTTCATTTCTTTAGTTAAATTTATTCCAAGATATTTAGGCTATTGTGAATGGTATTGATAGCCTGTTTTCTTTCTCAATATGTTTGTCACTTATATATAGGAAAGCTAATGATTCTTGTATATTAATTTAATGTCTTGTTACTCTTGTGAGTGTGAATCAGCTGTAAGAATTTTCTGGTGGATTATGTAGGGTCTTTTATGTATAAAGCCGTTTAACCTACAACTAAGGATAATTTGATTTCTTTCTTTTTCATTTTTATCTTCTTCTTCTCCTTCACTTGTGCTGTAAGAGATCAAACACTATACTGAATAAGAAGGGTAAATAGACATGCTTGTCTTTTCCTGATGTTAGTGTAAATGCTTTGAGGTTTTTTGTTTTTCTTTGCTTTTATTTTTTCACTTGGCAATATGTTAGCTTCAAACTGCCTATTAAAATATGTTCCCTGTATTCCTAGATACCCCCAGATTTTATCACCATGGGATGTTGGACTTTGACAAAGGCCTTTTCTGCCTCTAAGAAAATAATGTGGTTTCTGAACTTGAGTCCATTTATATGAAGGAATCAGTGGTCAACAACACACACTAATTCTTAGACATACTTTTAAATAAAATGCCTAAAAAGGGGAAATGCAATGTGTTTCAGTTTAACTGCTCCTCACTCCTTTCCTATGATCACATCCCAGATAAAATAGCCAGGATGAGAGCTTTGTTTCAAAGTTTACCTTGGCCACCATCTTTAGCCTATCAATGAAAATTTTGGTTTCTTCTTCCCCCCACCCCCATATTTCAAACAAATCTGTAAGGACAAGAACTTTGGAATATCCAAACACATTGCTCTTGCAACTAGCACAGACAATAAATTTTTGTTGAATAATTGATAGCATTTGTGAAAAATATGAGTAGAAACAATGCAGACTTGAGACTGGAATTTTAAACTTCAGAAGTATGAATCCATTGATTAATTATAGAAGAGTTAAAGCATGAATCTTTTCCATCATCTATTTGTCTCATATTCCCAGGTGCATGCAACGAAAATTTTATTCATTATCATACAAAGCAAAAGTTTAGTACAAAACAAGACGCATGTTTGTTGGCATCTGGAGGACTCTTTTCAGTTTCACAGAACTACAAATTGATGGTTTATATTTTGTTAGTTATCAATTGCACTGGTTTGATTGAGATTGCCTTCCATAGTCTCAGATAATTGAACACTTAGTCTCCAGTTGGTGGTACTATTTGGAAAGATTTAGGAGGTACAGCTGTACTGGGGGAAATGTAGCCTTTGAGCATATGAAACCTCACCCTACCTTCAGTTTTCTCTTCCTGATTCATGCTTGTGCTTAAGATGTGAGCTATTCCTGTTCCTGCCCTCATGCCTGCTGCTTTCTGCCATTCTTGCCTGCTTTTATTGACCTATCCATTTGGAACATTATACCAAAATAATCTCCCCCATAAGTCACTTTGGTCATGGTATCTGATCACAGCAGCAGGGAGCAAACCAATCACCAGTGGTCAATGTTTTTGTTAGAAATACAAAAGTGTTAAATTAGACATTTCACATAAATTATCTCACTTAGAATTGAGAAGGAGGCTTTGGAGGATCTCTGTTAGTCAACGTCAGAATATCTTTGTGTTACAATTAGGAGAAAACAACAATTATACATTAATTATAGTCTGTCTCTGTGATTTTTAAAGATACTCATGTCAGTACACTTATAAAGTCAAAAATCCCTATTGAAGCAGAACATGGCTCATACTTTATTTCTTTCATAGTGTTTCCACATTTCCTTGAAAAATTGCAATACTTATTGGATTTGAATTTATTTGAAAAGTACAAAAGAGAATATTCACCACAGAAGAGCTAAGAGATATTGGCATCTGTAACTTAGGACACATAGGATTTACATGCCTAAAATATCAGTTGATATTAAACCATTCAAATGATTAGATCATATTATGCTTAAAATATATAAAAAGAAATAAGTGTCAGTTTGGCCTTGATGGCACATGTAGAACTTTCTATAACACAATGGTCAATCTTTTACTATAGTTTCAAATTTCTATATTTTCTAAGAAACAAACAAGTTGAAAGCTTACGTGGCTGTAATACAGAACTATGAAAAGTGCTGCTTATATAATACATATTTCTATAATAAACAGATTTAATAATGCCTTTTCAGTTTTTAATGTTATCATTTAGATTTTATATCTTAAAAAAATTTTAACATAAAGTTAGCCAAACAAGAGAATAAACTGCAATCATTATTCTTACATCATGCTTCAACAATTTAATTAAAAATTGGGTGATAAATCTTATGTCAGAAGATGTGTATAGTAGAGTGAGCAGAGACACAAATCAATGAGCCAAAGTACAGGACCACACGACATTGTTGTAATAATGTACTGTTGTATAAGCAAATGTTATTTTGTGCCATAGTTGCATACAAAGATTTCATTTGTTGATTCAATTTTAGAATAGATTTATGCTGTCATGGGCATAGCTGAATAACGATTTTCAAATAGAGCTGAGAGAACAGTATAATTTAGATTTATTCCATTTTTAATGAAATTATGTCTTCACACTTATATGCAAATTTGATCATAAGACATGCTTAATTTTATGAAAAAAGGAAGAATTGTTAGCATTGCTAACATTCAATATACCTTTAAACCTAGGGAGAATATATATGCCTACATAAATCTTTAGTGGTCCAAATAGCTTTAAATCTTATAGTTTTCCCAAATTTTTATTACTAAGATGGGTAACCATGATTTCAAATATGAAGGATATTTAATGTCTTATTATAGCTCTAGAAAATAAAAATAAGGTTATAACCTGTTACTGAAACAGATTTTTATTTTATAAGGAGAAACTGACATACTTATCCAATATATTCTTTTAAAATAAAAATTTCAGGGGCTGGAGAACTAAGTCACTAAAGTCCTTGCCATTAAAGCATAACAATATGAGTTCAAATTCCTGGAACCCATGTACACAAACACTGAATATGGTAGTCGATGCATATAACCCAAGTATTGAAGAAGACAAAGATAGTTGTATCCTGGGTGATCAATGACTAGCAAGCCTAGCTGAAATAGTGGGCTTTGAAAAGCTCTGTGAGAGCCCTTCTTGTCTGTACCTCGTCAGGAACAGATCGACTGGTTTGTTTTGGCCTATTCCTCTTCCACACCCCACAGCCTATCTGTCTCCCAAGAGATTTGCCATAGCCATGGACACAGATGAGAAATCCCTCCTGCCCAAATAACTGCACCAGCTAGGACCCTCATAGAGTCTAGAGGACGAAGGACCCATCCCCTATGCCTGAACCCCATGTCCCTATCAGTCTGCTCCTACACCAAGACCAGATTGGAGTGCCTATTCCTCTCCCCCATCCCATAGCCTGCCTGTCTCCCAGGAGCACTGCCATAACCAAGGACAGGAGGCCCCCTTAGCCAGAGACAGCACTGCCTGCCTTCCAGGAGACCTGCTCTAACCAATGACACAGAACTCTAGTTGTCTCCAAGGAAGCAGGGAACAGCCAGAGACACCCAGGGAAGTTAACACCAAAGATAACCAGATGGCAAGAAGCAAGTTCAAGAACATAAGCAACAGAAGTCAATGCAATTTAGTACTATCAGAAACCAGTAATCCCACTGCACCAAGCTCAGGATGTCCTAACAGACCTGAAAAGCAAGATGCTGACCTAAAATCCCATCTCATGAAAATAACAGAGGCCATTAAAGAGGATATAAAGAAACCACTTAAAGAAATACAGGAAAACACAGGCAAACAGGTAGAAGCCCTTAGAGAGGAAACAAATTAAACCCTTAAAGAAACATAGGAAAATACAATTAAGCAGGTAAAGGAATTGAACAAAATCATTCAAAAATGGAAATAGAAACAGTAAGGAAATCACAAATGGAGGCAACCCTGGAAATGGCAAACCTAGAAAAGAGATAAGGAGTTACAGATGCAAGCATCACCAACAGAACACAAGAGATAGAAGAGAAAATCTCAGGCACAGAAGATAGCATAAAAGATATAGACACAATTGTCGAAGAAAATACAAAGTATAAAAAGCTCTTAACCCAAATCATCCAGGAAATTCAGGACACAAGGAAATGATCAAACCTAAGAATAATAGGAATAGAAGAGGGTGAAGATTTCCAGCTCAAAGGGCCAGAAAACATTTTCAACAAAATCATAGAAGAAAACACTCCTAACTGAAAGAGAGAGATGACCATAAATATACAAGAAACCTATAGAACACCAAATAAATTGGGCCAGAAAAGAAAATATTCTCATCACATAATAATCAAAATACTAAATACACAGAACAAAGAAAGAATATTAAATGTAGTAAGGGGAAAAGGCCAAGTAACATATAAAGGCAGACATATCAGAATTATACCAACCTTCTCAACAGAGATTCTTAAAGCCAGAAGATCCTGGACAGGTGTCATCTAGACCCTAAGAGAACACAAATGCCAGCCTAAGCTACCATACCCAATAAAACTCTCAATCATCATAAATTGAGAAAGCAAGATATTCCATGACAAATGTAAATTTAAATAGTATCTTTCTACCAATCCATCCTACAGAGGATACTGAGAGTAAATGTCCAACACAGAGGGTAACTACACCCAAGAAAACACAAAAAATTAATCATCTCCCAACAAACCCAAAAGAGGAAAACCACACACACATAATACCACCTCTAGAAATAAAAATAACAGGAACCAACAACACCTGGTCTTAAATATCTCTCAACATCAATGGACTCAATTTCCCAATAAAAAGACATAGGCTAACAGAATGGACACACAAGTAAGATCCAGAATATGGCTGCATACAAGAAGCACACCTCAATGACAAAGATTGAACTACCTCAGAGCAAAATGCTAGAAAAAAAATATTTTTAAGCAAATGGTCCCAAGAAATAAGCTGCATTAGCCATTCTAATATCCAATAAAATAGACCTTTAACCAAAAATTACCAAAAGAGAGGGGAAAGACACTTTATACTCATCAAAGGAAAAATCCACCAAGGGGAAGTCTCAGTTCTCAACATCTATGCCAAAGGAATGATATGGACTAACTGATAAGTGGATATTAGCCCAAAAGTTCAGAATACCCATGATACAACTCACAGAATGTAGGCAGCTTAACAAGTAACACCCAAATGCAGATATCTCAAGTTCACTTAAAAGGGAAACAAAATAATCATGGGAGGTAGCGGAAGGAAAGAACCTGGGAGGAAGAAGGGAGGGAGAGTGGAAAAGGGAGACAGGATCCGGTATCAGGGAGACATGAGAGAACCTCATAAGGTAAGGTGAATGAATCAAAATAAGCATCAGTGTGGGGTTAGGGTTGGGATTGAGGGAACCTCTTCTAAGTCCCAAAGACCTGGAATGTGAAAGGCTACCTGGACTCAATGGGGATGACATTAGTCAAAAAGCCCAATAGTGGGGAGATGGAACCTGAGAAGACAACCTCCAGTAGATAGATGTGGCCTCTAATTGAGTCAGGGGGCCACCCACCAATCTAAAAAGTTTTGACCTAGAATTGTTCCTGTCTAAAGGAACAAAAATGGAGCAAAGATGGAGGGAAGGCCACCAAGTGACCAGATTAACTTAGGATCCATCTCAGGCTTGTACACCAAATGCAGACACTATTACTGATGCCATATTGTGCTTGCAGATAGGAACCTGGTGTAGCTTTTCTCTGAAAGGCTTTACTAGCAGCTGACTGAGACAGACAACCAACCATTGGACTGAGGTCAGGGACCCCTACGGAAGAGTTAGGGGAAGGATTGAAGGAGCTAAGAGGGATTGCAACCACATAGAAAGATCAACAGTGTCAAATAAGTGGTATACTTCAGAACTCACAGAGACTAAACCACCAACCAAGGAGTATACATGGACTGGTCCCAAGTCTGGGTACATATGTAGCAAAAGACTGCCCTGTTTGGCTTCAGTGGGAGAGGATACACTTAATCCTGTGGAAACACTTGATGCCCCAGGGAAGAGGGATGCTGGGGGGGAAGTACCCTCTCAGAGGTGGGGGGAGGAGGATGGAGTGAAGAACTCAGAGATGGGCAACCAGGAGGGGGAGCAACTTTTGGAATATAGATAACATAATAACATAATAAAAAAACTCTCTGAGAGATCTTGTCTTAAAAGGGATAGCACACACATATAGGCATGCATGCATTATACATATTCATATGGGGGGGGAGAGAGAGTAGTCCAGTTCTCCTAAGGAACATAGATATAAATATTCTCAATTAAACTCCAGAATATATTAAGAAGACCATAAGCAAAAGCAGACTGATTTCCTTCTGGGATGCAGGGATTGCTCAACACAACCATTATCTTTAAATGTAATACAGCACATAAATAGACTTGGAAGCAAAGAAATCATATCCCAATAGATGTGCAAAAGACCTTAAACAAAATCAAGTTTTCTTTTATGATAAAAGCTTGAAAGAAAAGCTAGAAATAGAATGAATGTATTTCTATATAACAAAGGCCATATATGACAAACCTATAGCCAAGATTATACTAAATTCAGATATACTGGAAGCAGGTTCTCTGAAACCATGGATGAATTATGCTGGAGGCAACACAATATTACATTGCAAAACTATAGTAAACAAAAGAAAACAAAAGAGCCTGACACTGGTGTGTTGGACCTCTGCACTCATTGCGCCACTGCCACTGCGCTTGTGCTTAGGGGCTGTGCTGCAGTTCGTGTTCTAGCATCGATAGAGCTGGGGCAGTCTCCATGGTGACAGCCCTTGGCACCTCGTCTGGGGGGCTGCAGGGCCCGAGGCAGCCTGTCTGCGGGCCCCGGGTTTTGAGCTGGCAATGGCACAGGGAGGAGAGCACCCTGGCTTCCTCTTTAGAGGAGCAGGGGACACTGATGGCCGTGGGGTGCACCTCCCAGACCCACAGAGGGGAGCACTGCATGCAGCCTGGGGCTGCCCCAGTCATAGGGGTGGGGCTGGGGTAGTGGCCATGGGTTCGTAGCAGTGACTAAAGCAGCTCTGGGCCAGGGCTCAAAACTGGACCCTGATGGCATGTCACTGGGAGTGTTCTCCCCCTCCCACTGTCCCAAGGGTGAGAGGGTGGGGGCCCAGGAAATGGTAGTCTTGGGCCCCATTCTGACCCTGGTTTGGGCCTTGGGGACAAGCTCAATCCTGGCTTGATTTCTGAGACCTGTCTCAGTCACTTCCGCATAGGAGTGACTCAGCAAGATCTGTTTGGCCCTCCCCCTACCCTGCCATTGCTGATGTAAAGCCATGCCATTGGCCCTTTCAGTCACCCCTTCCCCTTCCCTGCCTCCTACGTCATCTCTCCCCATACCTAAGGGCCCACCCCCTTTGCCTTCTCTATATAAGCGAGAGAAATTGCTACAATAGAGTTGAATTCCTACTTCGACAAGACTTCCGGCCTAGTGTGTTTCTTTTTGGCCGCTGACACTCACCATCCAGCTCAGCCCCAGATAGACTCGGCTGGACCGGGTTCTCTCCTCTCGCCTGGACCTGCTGGCTAGGAGCCAACACTGGTGCAAAAATGGACATGAAGACCAATGCAATAGGATAGAAGACCCACAAATAATCCCACAAAGCTACAGCCCAAACATCCAGTAGAATAAAAGAAGTCTCTTTAACAAATGGTGCTTGTAAAATGAGCTATACACATGTTAAAGAATGAAACTAGGCTAATAGTTCTCACCCCCATATAAGATAATTTCAAAGGGGGATTAGAGATGCGTGTAAGTCATATGTAAGTGTAGTGTAAAACATGAAGTCTTGAAACAGAGAAAAACATTTCAGTATGTTAATAGAGTCAAGAAATTTCTCAACAGGTCTCCCATGGTTGGGGAGATCAAATCAAGAATTAACAAATAGGATTGAATGATATTAAAAGAACGTTTGTGCACAGCAAAAAAGACAGCCTACAGAAGAGTAGCAAAACTTTGCTCATCATCTGTCTAGCAAATGATAATGTTTTGAATTTAAAAAGAACTGCAAAAATTAAGCACCAATAAAACCACATCATCCATCCAGCAAAGAGAACTCAATAGGCAGTTCTCAAAAGAAGAAATGCAGATGTCTGATAAATATTTGAAACAGTGTGCAGCATCCTTAACCACTGGGGAACTGCAAATTGGAACTGCTTTTAGATTCCTTATCACTTCATCACCAAGAAAACAAATGACATTAAATGTTGGCTATAAGGTGAGAAGGGAAGAGCCCTTATAGAGTATGATAGGAATTTAAACAAATGAAGACACTGTGGAAATCAAAGAAGGTTCTTCAAAATGCTAAAGACAGAACTACTATATGATCCATCTATACCACTCCTGGGTATACACACAAAGGCTGCTAAGTCAGCTTGCCACAGAGGTACTTACACATCCATGATTATTGCTGCAGTATTCATAATAGCTAAGATATGGAAGCTGCCTAGACATTCACCAACAGATGAATAGATAAAGACAATATGGTGCACATATTCAAAATTTCCATTTCAGCCATAAACCATGACTGTATGACATCTGCAGGAGAAATGTGATGGAACTGGCAATCATTGTGATATGTAAAAGAAGGCAAACAGAAGGAAAATATGCCATTTATATGCCTCGGATGTATAATCTATATTTAAATCTATAGTTATGTGCATTATATTTATATGTGGGACCTAAGTGTAGAAAGGGGATGATGAGAGGCAAGGAGGTGTTCTAATGGCAGGAAGGGAATAATACAGGATAATAAAGAGGAAGAAAGACGAACAGGAGAAAGAATGTTTACCCTTAATTCAAATATTTTATACTATATACATGTATCAAAAGATCACAGGACATCTTTCAACTTATGCAACTTTATGCATTAATTTTTTAACATAGATTAAATTAATAATTTCACTTTTAAAAATATATATTATGAGCATTCTAAAATTGTCTAGCATTGTTTAAAGCTATAGACTCATTTAGAAGTATAGTCATGGGGAGACGTGGAAAGGGGGAAACATTTGAAATGTAAATAAAGTATCAAAAAAGGAATAAATAAAAGAAGTATATCATTATAACGAGTAACCTTTATTTTTGTATTTTTTCTAATGACATATTACTCATCATTTTCCTTGTTCAGCAAACATTGAAGGAATGGTGACTGACCTTTTCTGTTTCATAAGATTAATTTGTCTAAATGTGGCCTTTTTAATTCAGAAGGATTTTTGCCCTTTTGGTTAATGGTAGTGTGAATGTGAGAGAGAACACTCCCAGTAATGAATGACAACACACAGTTGCAAGGAGGAGTCCAATGCTTTCAGTTCCAATTTATAAACCTACCCACTTTAATTAAGAAAAGTAATCTGTATGGTAATAGAAGCCAACCATTTGCACGGGGAAAAAAATCACCTGCCATAGCATCAAGAAGTTGTGTATGTATCAAGAGAAATACATAAAGCCCAAGTGTAATGTATTGTAAGTGAATGATACCCTAAGTAATCAAAGTGAGACGGCACCTGCAGCAGGTGAAGCCAGTAAACAAAATGAAATTGTCAGTAATTAAGGTCAGGTGAGACTCTTAGACACATTTTAATAACTAACTTGCTTTTTAAAAGTTGAAAAAGACCATGAATTCTGTATGTTAATTGTCATTGTGCTCCTCTCTGGTTGTTTCAATACACATTAGAAAAGGATTATATCAAGGAAGGAATATAGGAAACATGTTAATTCTAGGAACAGTGAAGCATCTCTGTTACTATAGATGAGGGTTACTCAAATTCAGTAGTCTAAACCATGATAGTCATTAACAAAGAGTAACTGTGAAAATCGATACTAATCTGACCTCTTCACACATCTCTCCAAAGTCTTCGGTAATGTGTTTAGGAACATTTCACACAATACGAAATCCTGAGAAAGAACTAAACCTATCGTAAAGTTGTTTTAATGTGGAAATGCCATATACCCTACAAAATATAAGTGTCCCTATGCGAAAGTGCTTGAATAACTACACTCTTGTTATTTTGCTCTAGGCTATTGTCAATGAGGCTTCAAATTTATATCTAATAATGAACCAAGGAAAATGTAATGCTTACTCATTTGTTAGAGTCAGTGTGAGCCTGAGTAACTGTTAATACCATAAGTGATGAAGAAGTATTTGCGTAAATGCACAATTAGATTCTCAGGAAATCAGCATTCAATCTGTCAGCCAAAAGTGCTATCTTCACTCCTCAATAGTGAAAGTCAGAAAGGAAATCCTTAGAGCATTATGGTTTGCAGAAGACTAGCAGACAAAATAACTAGCTTTCTTTAAAAAGCTATTATTTGCAAACCATTAAAGTAGAAGTTGACAAACATCTTAAAATTCACTTAAGAATGGGACTTCCAGAAGTTACAACTTGCATTCCTTATAAGTCTATTTAAAACATCTTTTAAAAACATAAACCAGTTATCAATGGATGAACCAGTAAAATTATAATCTTTAATTAAATTTTAATATCTAAAAATTTAGAACATTTAGATTAAAATGTAATTTCTTAAAATGTATATCCTAAGTTTTTTCTATTCTTTTTTTGAGCTAAGATCTCCCTATGTAGTTCAGGATGATGCTGAACTTCAGAGATTTACCTGCCTTTAACTCCTGAATTGTGAAGTTTAAGGTATGGTCCACAATGCTTAGGATGAGTGTATGTTCTATTACTTGCCTAGCAGCTTCATAAATATTTCTGGAAGTAAATACGTTCTTATTTAGATATTCTACCATTACATTTTTTAACTTATACTTTATAATCTTTAACTGAAACTCTAGATTTTTCCCAATAAAAAATTAAAAATCTGGAAAATTTACATTTAATTGTGTGTGGGGAAATATATTTGCTGTAGCATGTCCCTATGCGGGTGTCCAAGCAAAGATTTTTGTCTACTTGTCCCAAGCTAGAATTATCTGGGAAAAAGAACTTCAACTGAGAAAATGCCTCCAACAGATTGCTTGTAGGCAACACTGTAGGGCATTTTCTTAATTAATAAATGATATAGAAGGCCCAGCATGCTGTACACCATGTGAGGTGTGGGCAGGTGGTCTTGAGTTGTATAAGAAAACAGGCTAATCAAGCCATGAGGAGCAAGCCACTCAGCAACATCTTCCTAGGCCACTGCTCCAGTTTCTGCCTCTAGGTTCCTGTTCTGATTTCCCTCATTGCTGGAGTATGACTTGAAAGTTATAAGTTGAAATAGAACCTTTGCCCTTTAAGTCAATTTTGGTTATTTTGTTTAATCACAGCAATAGAAACCCTAACTATAAAGATGTTTAGAAGGTCTCATGAGTCAGTTCTTTTCTCTGACCTGTGCTGAAAATACCTCTATCTTCTGAGCCAGCTCATGGATACCAACTGAAACTACTATATCCAGCAAAACTATCTGCTATAGTTGAAGGCAAAAGGAAAAAATCATTACATAAGTGCACTAAATTCATGCCCAACAATCCATCTCACAGATAGTACTGGAAGCTAAGCTTTGGGTTGAAGAGAAAGAAAAACATATCTAAGAGACTCTAGAAAGAAAGCAAATGAAGCTATAATTACTGAAATACAAGTAGAAAACACAAATAGAAAATAACAGCAGTCAACTGACACCTTTCAATAACTTTAACTGTTAGTATCTTCAATCCCCCATCCCTACCCACATCCCAGTTAAAAGACACAGGTTAGTCAAATTGATTTTTAAAATTGATCTATCTATTGTCTATAACAAATTCATCTTATATTTAAAGATAGAAACTACCTTAAAAATGAAAGGATGGAAAAAGTATTCCCCCCAATTAGGACCAGGAACTTGCGGGCATTGCTAGCCTACCTAGTAGCTAATAAAATAGATTTCAAACTAAGACAAATCTGAACAGATAAGAAAGGATCCTTTATTCTAATTATGGGAACAATAAAACAATAAAACATTCCAACCCCCCCCAAATAGGCAGCAAACTCTGGTGCATCAAATTTCACAGATTAATCTCAATTCAGGCATAGTGGCTCATCTAGACAAAATAAAAATGAACAGGAAAACATTAGAATTTAGTGTAATCATAAAGCAAATGACCCTAATAGATATCTATAGAATGTTCCACACAACCTCCAAAGAATGTATATTCTACTCAACAGCCCATGATGCTTCTCTAAAATAGACCACCCACTGGGACCACAAAAATCTTAACAAAGATGGAAAAATTAAAATAACTGTGTGTACCACATCTGGCCACAATTATATATAAAGTTTATAATCATTTGTAAATGAACTATTAGTAATTATACAAATTCAAGGAGATTAAACAAGAGATTACAAAATGGGGAATGGGTTAAAGAAGCAATCGAAAAATAATCACATAAATGACTTCATGATGAAGCAAGAATTTTGAAGAGGAGCCTAGTAGTCCAGGCATTAAAACTACACTAAATGAGAGCTTGTGAAACTGAATTTCTCTATGCAATAACAGATACCATCTTTCAAGTAAAACAGACCACAGAATGGGGAAAATTTCCAGCTATTAATTTAATAGAAGGTTAATATCTAGATTATATAATAAATTTAACACATGCACATACACACACACACACACACAACCTAAGTATCAAGAAAACAAACAACAGACAAAAATTGGATCTAAATAGATGTTTATCAAATGACAAAATCCAAATGGCTGAGAAAGATTTTTAAAAATATTGATCTTCTTTAGACAGCAGGGAAATGCAAATTTGAACTACATTGAGATTTCATCTTCAACAAATAAAAATAACCCATATACCCAAGGACCCTACATCTTTCTGTAGCAATACTTGCACATCAGTGTTTATTGCTGTTCTATTCATTATAGCCATAACTTAGACACATCATAGATATCTATCAACCAACGAATGGGTAATAAAGACGTATTGCATTTATTTAAACAGTAGAATATTATTAAGCTGTAAAAATGATATTATAAAATTTTAGGTAAGTGGACAGAGCCAAAAACATCCATTCTGAATGAGGTAACCCAGAAACAGAAAGATAACACACATTTTCTCTCATTTCTGGATGTTAGCTTTAAGCCTTTAGATAGGTATTCCATTTGGAATACCCATAGACATCATCAGGAATAAGGGGATATTGTGGGAGAAGGTCCTTCAAGAGAAGTAAAATAAAGCAGGAATAAATGGGAAATTTTCTAGAAATAATAAATAGTTTCGACAAAGTGGCAGGATACAAAATCAACATATAAAATCAGTAGTCTTTTACACACTTATACTAGCAAACAGTGAGTGTCAGAGTAAAGCCAACCAAGTTTCTGTTTGTCTTGATTGGTGCTAAGCTTTATATATTTCCTTTGGCATGGAAACCTTCATTTCCTAAGACCTTAAGTTCTGTTCCTTCTTTCATCTTGTCAATGATCTTTTTCTCATTTTCACTGTAAAGTCCTACACCTTAGCTTTTTTAAAAAAATCTTCAAGTGTGTCCCATTTCTAATTAGGAAAAAAAAAAAGATTTGTGCTACATCTGAGTCACATTTGTCTGTTCTGGCTGAAGTATTATGTAACTTAACAATATGCAGTCTCCACTTCCTCATTTCCATTTGTCCTTACTGCTTGGTTGAGTTGATTCCCCCTTGCATGTTTTTTTGCTTAACCATACTTGTATAACTGTATAGTTCTTTACTAAGGGAATTTTGATTAGCCATGAACAACAGAAGAATCAAAGTTTTTTCTAGTCCCAAATAAAAATGACTCCATATACTTTTTTTTTCAAAAATCACATTTTAAAATAGTAAAATACAGTGAATATAATTCTTCCCATTGACTTATTATGAAGCCTAGGTTTCTCTCTAACTTAGATCATAGGAACTGTGTTTTAGTGTAAGGCACAGGGACTTTCTCATTGTCTCTTTTGAGTGTGTGTGTGTGTGTGTGTGTGTGTGTGTGCGTGTGCATGTGTGTGGATCTGTGAATGCATGCAGATGTTCATGTGTGTATTCATGCACAGTTAAATGTGTCTGTAGGTCAGAGAAACACCACAGGTATCATTCTTTAGGTGATCGACACCTTGTTTATAGACAAAGAGTCCATTGGACTCTGCTCCCCTAGGGCTGGGATTACAAACGCATGCCAACATGACCATATTGTGTGTGTGTGTGTGTGTGTGTGTGTGTGTGTGTGAGTGATTTCTAGGTATAGGACTCTGGTCTATAAGGATGCAAGACAAGCGCCTTTTTTGGCAGAATTATTTTACCAGTCCCTTAATCCTTTTAAATATAGTCTTTGATTATTCATGTATAGCCTTTTCTATAGAAGATAAAGTGTTAATGTATCAGGAAGCTGTGGACAGGAATCAAGACATGATAATACACATTTTATAACCTGGGCTTTAGCCTCATCATCATATTTTTCTGTGTGCTTATGTATTAATGATAGCATAAATTCACCAGAATTTTCCAGAGGTCTTCTGGTCTCTGTTGGTACTGCACTCACATTCATAGACACACACATACACATACTTAAATTTTTAAAAATCTTTTTAAAAAAGAAAATATCACCAAAGGAAAGGAGTCTAAATTTCAGGGTATTAGAACACCATTTGTATGGATACTAAAATTGCTAAATGAATGCATGTGGGTCCTTAGAGAGACAGAACCACAGAACTAAATCTTGAAATCTTAACCCAAATCCCCACTATGCCCTTATCCAAATTTCCCAAGAAACACATTATCATAATGTGGTTGTTTGAATATGCTTGGTCTAGGGAGTAGCACTATTAGGAAGTATGGCCTTGTTGGAGGAAGTGTGTCACTGTTGGGGTGGGCTTTGAAACCCTTCTTCTAGCTGTCTGGAAGCCAATCTGCTGTTTACCTTTGGATCTAGATGCAGAACTTTCTGCTCCTCCAGCCCCATGTCTACCTGGATGCTGCCATGTTCCTGCCTTGATGATAATGTACTGAACCTCTGAACTTGTAAGCCAGCCCCAATTAAATGCTGTCCATATGAGAGTTGCTTTGGTCATGGTATCTCTACCCAGCAATGAAAACCCTGACTAATACACATATTAATCTGTTTGTTAGGAGCTGACATAGCCTAACAGCAGCAACAACAGCTGCATTACCATCTCTTCCTTTTATAACACTATCACAGCAGTGTGTTCCATCAGAATTTCACTACCCATACTGTCATCCTTATCAGCAAATCCCTTCTTTTGATTACCCATATTTGCTAATTGTAACATGAATTCATCATTGGAAGACAGAGAAGCAATCTAGCAATGTGCATTGTTGTCTCTGCATGCTCTGAACAACAGGTTCGGGGTGATCAGTCACCTGTTGAATTGGACAGAACCCCTATGATTGATCATTCATCAGGAGTACCATGTTATTTATATAGTGACTCAAAGCCTGTAGACTTAACAGTGAACTTTGTATTTAATTCAATAATTCACAATTAATATATTTTGATAATACCTTGAACTATATTGTTTGGTATTTCTTTAAAAATTAAAATGTGGTAACTAAAATAAGTGAATGGATAGATTATAAAATTTTAATTAAACATATGTATGTGTAACAATAATAGAAAAAGAGCAAATAATTAATATGAAAGGTAATATATAAGGTAAACCTAAGTCATGGGAAGTGGATAATGCATGTAACTACTTAAAACAGAAGATGGAGTCTGAATTTAATCATTGCTTGTTTTTGGTTACTGAGCTTGTTAAGGAATTCAGGATATTTGGGGCCCACTTTCTTTCACTAAATTCTCTAGGTTTCTGGACAGAAGATAATAGTTGCCTAAGTAACCAATGTAGTGTTTAGTGCTACTCCCCCTCCACTCTGCCTATATATCAGCTGGAGAGAACACAACATTGTGTAAATAACTTGGAAAATACAAAAGGCATTGGAAAGGAGAAATGGGAAGAAATTCTGAAAAAGAAATAGTATTCAAGTATGAAAGTCTCAAAACATTTAAAAGAAAGAGAATACATTCTGTAACTCAAGAGATCCAGATTCTAACTCTAATCTAAGCGTTCCAATATGGCCTCTAAAAGATTGATTCTTCTGAGCATCAGAAATGATGTACACTTGGGAAGAAAGAGAAGACTTAAAAGAAGATTTCTGCTTTGTTTTGACTGTGCATCTTTTCCTAATTTAAGTTTCTTTTTCATGCTACCTAAAACTCCCCAATATTAACTTTGAATGCTTGCATTTATCTCTAAAACACTTCTTTTCTATGATCATGACACAGACTTGAGTATTTGTGTTCCTCTGAAACTCACATGTTGCTATCTTAATACCCATTATCATGGTATTGACAAGGAAACAATTCCTACAATGGTGTCAATAAGTGTCATAAGAAGAGGGAAAGGTCAATACTCTCCCTTTTTACTTCCCAACTTCTGCTGTTGTGACAGATAAATAATTGTTGTTTGATCCACAGGCCACCGTAAGTACTTTATCCCAGCCATGTTGTATATGGAACTTTACTATAAAAAATACAATTTCTTTCAATAACAAATATGAGTAAATATGATGGTTTTTGAGACTTATCATTATAACTTACATTATTATTTGCAAAGGCTACTATGTAATTCTAGTCTACCACAATCTATTTGATTTCCGGACAAATCAAATATGTAAGTTAGTAGTAAATAACAATACTGATATGACTAGAAAATGGTACGTAGTAGAGTTTCAAACAAAGGCGGTTTTAAGTAGTTATAGGCATCACCCACTCCCCATGACTTACATTTACCTCATATCTTACCTTTAGTATTCTTCAAAGTAGATTATCCCATCTTACTTCATAGTGTCACCTCAAATCACTGAGCAGTCACAGCCTCAGCTTCACACTGCATGCTATTCCTCCTGAGATGCCTTAACTCCTCATCCCCTTCTCTGTCCCATTCACTCACTGCTCTGTAAAAGAATTTGCTGAGCACTTATCACGTGGCAGCTATCTGTCCACCACCTAGGAACCTCTCACACTAGAGATAAGTGCAGGGAGCTGTGAGACATGGAGAATTATGCTAATTTTCTTTGGGAGCAATGTTGATATGAAGGGCAATAAGAGTTGGCACCAAGTCAAGAAGCCCATTTAACTCCTTTAAATTTTTTGACACTGACTATTGGTAATATTAATTAATGTGTCATTTAGCTTGAGTTTCTTGGCATTAATACTACTCTGCTCCATTGTTTAAAGATCTTGTGTGCAGTTGTGGCATTTTTTGTACAATTCTAGAAGGAAAAATTAAGGTCAATGTACAAAATTCTATAAACACTGTTTTCAACCGTCGAGATCAAATAGTCTAAGTATAAAGGATGCCCCCAAGGTGAAGGTGAAGGGGTGAGAACTCTGCTTCCAGAAGTGTTTATATAGAAATGGGGAGATGACCTATGTCAGGAAGATTGTAGATGATGCAGTGAGTCCAAGGCTGGGCTAGGTAATTCCTCTGATATCTTTAGACACAAATTACGAAGACCTGTAAAAATATGACAGCATTATATAAATGAGGTTTCTATCCTTTCATATTCAAAATATGCAAAAGTCAAAAATTAGGGTTTTGGTTGTTTAGTGATGATGTGTGGCTCTCATTATCAAATCTTATACTGCATTGTGAGAGTAACAAAATGGATGGTAGTACTTACCATTTATGAAGTATCTAACATGTTCCAGGAACAATGCTAAGTGCTTGGCAAATGTGATCTTTAACCTCAACAAAAGTGCTGCAAGATAGGCACTTTGGAAAGTGTAATGATTAAAATGCTTTGGTATCTTACCCAATGTCACACGGTGAATGAAAGGGGTAAAATTTCTACCCTGATCTGACTATAAATTGTGAATCATTTCACTATATTGTACAAGTCTCACCTTTAGATATTAGCTTAAGAAAATGAGTCATCAAATTTTTATTTAGTTCTTGTTTCTAGAATAACAGTTAAAAAGTACAATAATAGGTGGAAAGCTATCTATTAATGAAAGTGTAGTTCCTGTCTTCAAGGACTGAACCATTTTGTGAGGGAAAAAAACCCACATATTCCAATGCTAACTTTATAATTAAGTACATATAATGAACATATCAGGTAAAACTTACTGTTATATCAGAAACAGAGTACAAAGTTTACTGTTTTGTTCTGGTAACCAATTAGAAGCTTTAGTTTCAAGTGTGTTTGTAAGTGAATTCACTAGACTATCTAAACATTACCTTATGGCTACAGGACTGTAGTGATAGTTTGTACTGAAAGGATCAATAAGTATGCCACAAACTCAGGAGCTGCTGATTACAAGATTTGTCCTTTGTTTTACACGTCCAGCTACTATTTGCACAACATGAAATTATCAGCACTGCCTTACTGTAGACTGGTAACCTGCTTGAATTCTTTGTTCAAGAATAACCCCACCATACAGCCTGCTGTTCTCTCAGCTGCTCTACTGTCTGCTGCCGTTATTGTCCCTATAGTTTCTCCCAGGCTGGGTTGTTTCAAGTGGTCTCTCCACTTTTTATATTGATAATGAAATTTAGATCCAAGTTCGGTCACCATACACAGATGCCATATGGACTCTATTATCTAAATTGTAGGAGTAACTGAATCAATGCTTTATCTCATCAGTAATAAATTGGAGTATCTTAGATATAAGATCTCTATGGAGTAAAGCATCAAATGCCTCAAGTGTATTGATTTACACAAGATGGGCACTATGACTCTATCAGGATAAAGAATTATTACTACTCACTCTCTCAGTGATATTCAAAAGAGGTTAAACAAGTCACCTGACATGAAATACATGCACTGCTATTCCATGTATGTATGACTAAGAAAATACAAATGTATTTGGGTCATTATTAGATATGGATAGTTAATTATCATTTTAAAATTTGTTACATTAATAATTGTTTGGAATTTCATACAGGTTTTTATGCGTTGTTATCAAATCCATGCCCATTCCCTGCCTTCCAACTCCTGACCTATCTGGTGCACTACTATCCCTTCCCAATTTCTTGCATTCTTTTTAAAAACCAACCGAGTCCACTTAGTTGTGCTACTATGGACATGTGGTGCGCATGCAAGCACAGCCACTGTGATCCTATGCATGTGCAATGGTCCTGTCATGTTTGGAAAACAGTCTTTTACTGCACTCATCCACTACCTTTGGCCCCTTCAAGTTTTCTCTCCCATTTTCTACAATGATCCCTGAGGATAATGGCATAAATATCCCACCTAGGCCTGATCACTCCACAGTCTCTCTTTCTCTTCACATTGATCAGTTTTATATCTCTGTGTTAATCACTGTCTTTTGTAAAAGTCAGCTTCTTGGATGAGGGCTGAGGGATGTACTAGTCATTTTTTGTTTGTTTGTTTGTTTTTGTTTTTTTGAGACAGAGTTTCTCTGTGTAGCCCTGGCTGTCCTGGAACTCATTCTGTAGACCAGGCTGGCCTCGAACTCAGAAATCCACCTGCCTCTGCCTCTCAAGTGCTGGGATTAAAGGCATGCACCACCACTGCATTTAACACAACACAAATACCAAATTTTCTTTTCAGGTCTGTAGCCTTAACAATCTTGGGTTCTTGACCCAGCAAATGCTAGGCATGAATTTTGTCCTGTGAAGCTGGTCTTAATTTCAATCAGAAAGTGGCTGATTACTCTCATAATTTATTATGATTTTTAACCAATGGGGTTTTAGTTTGTTAAATGTACATTTTATGTGTTTGTTATTTGTACTGGATGTATTTCTGAGTACCATATACATGTCTTATTGCTGTGGAAATAAGAAAAACATACCACATCCCTTGGAACTGGAGTTACAGACAGTTATGAGCTAGCATGTGGGTGTTAAGAATTGAACACAAGTCCTCTATAAGAGTGGCCAGGCTTCTGACCATCTCTCCAGTGCCCCATGGTGCTTTTTAAAACCCATCTATTATGAATTATTATTTCTTGGAAGCAGACCAAGGAGTAATTCTAAAGATGAAAGCAATATAAATACACCAATATCCTTTGTTGGAGAAGCAGTGGTGGGAGAGTGCACGGAAGTGACTTTCTCAGGCAAGCTGAGTGTGAGATGCCTCAGGAGGGAGGATAAGCAGTAAAAGCAAACACTGGAGAATTGTCTTGAGAACACAGGCCAACGACAGATGTGAGCTAAAGGCATTTTCTTGGTGATAAAAGGAAGGGTACAATTGTGAACTCTTCTACCACATGTTCATTCCACTAGCCAGCATCTACCAGAGAAGAGTAATCAACTCCACAAAAAGCTCAGACCCATTGGCTTCTGTCAGCAGTTGAGCCATTGTGCTTTCTGTAAAACTGTAAACGGATTTAGTTCCTTTGGATATGATTAGCCAGAACTCATTCAACAAAACCAGTAGCTGCATGTTGTGTACCTGGTATCAAATGGATGCAAGGGAATCTGTCCTGGAGATTATGGGAAAAAAGTGTAAGATGGAGTATGAGCTTTCAGGAAAACGTTAAGTCTTAAAGAAGAATCAAAGTGAATGAGGTCAACACTGCTGTGGGGAAATTCAGACTTTGACCCCAGCAGACAAAAGAGTAGCAGGTATGCTGGGTTTTTGCAGAGACCTGGGGTCTATTAGTCTTAATGATGTTTATTTGCTTCTTTCTTTCTTTCTTTCTTTCTTTCTTTCTTTCTTTCTTTCTTTC